>CM029487.1:70717148-70844648 GCA_017140395.1 Eucalyptus lansdowneana | reverse complement strand
GAGCAGCATCAATCAAATGTTTAATCTTGAGATAATTTCATGAATAATCCCGAGGCGTCAAGTGGAGGAAACTGGTGGCACCATGTGTTTAGTCAAAAGCGTTGAATTTCTCTATTCGAATATCACACATGGAAGATATTGTACCGTAATGTAAAGATTTGTATGATCCAATTGATGGTGATGGGGCTAAAGGAGACAAGAAAGATAAAGAATGAGAGTGTATGAATCGGAAAATGGTTGGCTTTGTTTGACAATGGATTGGTGATAACTTTTTTTTTTTTCATGTTGCTCGAAAAACAAATGAAAAAATATTGTGGAAGAAATTACAAAATCTTTATGAGAGGAGAACACAAAATAAAGCATTTTTAGTTTTAAAAAAACTTGTATACATATGATATAAGGAAGGGAGCAGTGTGTTGAGTGAAGTTCAAGATGTCATGAATCGGTTGACAAATTTGGAAATTGATATTGGAGATGAGTTACAAATATGTTTATTGCTTGGTTCTTCCCCCGATAGATGGGATACATTGGTCATGGTATTAAACAATTAGATCGAGGAGGAACATGAATTGCTACAATTGTGATAAAATGGGACATGATGCTAGAAAATGCAAGTTTGCAAAGAGAGATAAATCCCAAGATATAAATGGAGATGAAAAGAAAGAAGAGAAGCAAGTTATAGCGGTGGTTGTCTCCGATGGCGATGTTGTGTTTATTTGCAATAATGCTTGTGTAGACCTTACATATCAAGATTTTAATTGAGTTATTGATTTTGTAGCCTCATTTAATGTCACCTCATGACGTGACCACTTTACATTCAGTGATTTTGATTGTGTTAGAATGAGTAACAAATGGTGATTCTAAGATAATCAATATGTGAGATATTCATTTGGAAACGGATGTTGGATGTAATATGCTTCTGAAAAATGCTAGACATGATTTAGACATTTATCATCATATGATTTGCATAGGTGTTTTAGATGATAATGGTTACTGCAATTCTTTTTATGATGGCAAATGGAAATTGATCAAAGGTTCAATGACAATGGCCAAGGGAAAAAAATACTTTCATTCTCTACATCATGCAAGCTAAGTTGATCAAGGAGGAGATAAACTATCGTATGTGCATTGGTCTCTCTTCTTGGATGCTTGAGATGGTGGTGCTTTCTCCTTCCTTTGGCAGTTGCGTTTGAACTCGACAGGGTTCTCTTTCCTCTTCTTGCCCGATCGCTAGATGAATGTCTTGCCTAGCAATTTGACCAGCTGTTCAATGTCTTTGATTACCCCATGGAAATGGTGAATTTGCTTCACCATGACAGCTTTTGGCCATGGAAAACTATACCCAACTTCCGGGAACATACAAGAAACATAAAAATATTTCTTGAATGTAACGAGGTGCGCATGCGATGGAAGGTGGTGCTTGAGCAGATTATATGGATTTAGCTACAAAAGATTAGTCACCATAATAAAATTTGTGGGGAGTTTTCAGGGAAAAAAAAGGATAGATTAGTTGGAATCCAAGAACTCTACTCTCGTTGAACTGGTCTTCACTAATTTTGGGTGACAAAATACGTGCCTTTTTAAAATTGTTTCTTTTAAGTGCTACCATTATATTCGACTGTGCGGGGAAACTGACTAAAATTGGAAAAACAACTTTAGGGCTTACCTTGGCCAAATTAAGTAAAAAATAGTGATGAGAATTTAAGCATTGATATTAAGGTTAATATCATGAAAAACCTCAAATTGATATACCAATGACAAATTTACTACAAACTAATTTTTTGACTATAAAAAATTCCAAACTAATACACTTGTGATAAATTTACTTAATTGTTAAATTTGCCAACTTAGATGACACATGGTGATGTGGTATATTTATATGTCAAATAGATACACTTGTGACAAATTTAACAGTGTTTCTGTGATAAATTTAATGATATACCTGTGACAAATTTGGGATTGTCTTTACATTAACCTTATAGATTCCACATCACCATAATATGTTACAATGTGTCATTCATGTCAACAAACTTAATCGTAAAATTTGATGGAAATTAATAGAGGGTAGATTTGTCATAAGTGTACCGATTTGATGTTTTTTATAGTAAAAAAATTAGTTTTAGGTAAATTTGTCACATGTGTATTAATTTGAGATTTTTGATATTCAAAAAATTAATTTAGGGTAAATTTGTCATAAATGTACAAATTTGGGTTTTTTTTGTGGTATTAACCTTTGAAATTAAAGTACTAAAAATATGCCAATAAATAATTACTTTGTAATCTTAATTGTCAACTAATATGGAATTTTAATAATAATTGGAAAGAATTTATAGTTTTTGACGGTATAATTATTATGGTCTAATTACTCTTAATTGCTTCCTTAATGAATAAAATAAGAAATTGCTTCCTTACTTGCCGAATTAACCAACGCCCTGGATTGAATTAACTTCACCGGTGCTTACCATCTACTTACCATCTACCTTGCATAAAAGGATTCAGTTCTGATGGGCCGTGTCCACCTCATGCGGCCAAAAAAAAGATAAAAATAAAAAGAAAGGGCTGAAAGTTCTTGATTGAGAGAGAGAGAGAGAGAGAGAGAGAGAGAGAGAGAGAGAGCTTTCGCTGAGGAGAAAAGAGGTAGAGAGCATAGCCTCGAAGATGAGAAGAGGCTATCCATTGAAACTTTGTCAAAAATTAGCTGTGGTTTATTATCTAGTTCGTGAGATCAAGATTATCAAGTTCATCAGTTTTGTTTATTGAAATCATTCTTCTAATTGTCTTTTAGCTTCTTCAGTAATAATTAGAGTTATTCTTGCTTCTATATTAATCCACTTTTGTGACAACGATATATTATTGTTTTACTAATGTGAAGAGCCTTTATCTACATGACTTAAGATGAATTATTATGTATTATGCTATTCTTAAAGATTAGTGGAAGTTTTGAAAGGTCTCATGATTTTTTTACATTGGGTTTTCGGCGTAAAGTTTGTAGGTGTTGTATCTACCATGCTTCAATTTTTTTTCAACACTAATGTATTGGTTTGGGACTGATATTATAGGAATATTATGACCGTTTTGCTGTGGGGGTTTAATTTGATATTAGTTAGTTGAGTTTTGGGATGATATTGATCTTAGGTAGGATTAAAAATGTTCAATGTTATTCTCTCATTAATTTAAGTTCAGGTATCGCATTGAGTATTTTCATATAGTGAATGATTAGTTTAAACTTGTCACGAAAGTATAGGGATCACGTTGGGTAAATTTAAGGGATGAAATTGAACTTTGAGTTATAAAATTTATGAATCACGTTAAATAAATTGAAATTTTATAGATCATATTGAATAAGTCGGGCATTATTTATGACATTTTAACATTTTAACTAGAGAGAACCGGAGAAAGATACGAAGGAGAAGGAAGAGAAGTGCGACCCGTCAGAGAAGAAAAGGACGAAAAAAGAAAGTTGTGGACGAGGATGATAAAACCAGGGTCGAAAAGATTGATGAGAAAAATGCCGCGGCGAAGTAAAGCAGTCCCTCCTCCTCTCCCATAAAGAAATCCCTTCCCCCTCACCTTTTTCTCCACCATTATCGTGATCTCTACATTATCTCTCTCTCTCTCTCTTTCGCTCTCGATCGATTTTCAGCCAAGCCCCTAGCAAATTCTCTCCAGGTAGGCTTCTCGATCTGTGAATCCATTTTTGAATCCGAGTTCGAGTTTGGTGCTCTTTGCGGTTTCTTGATGTCTCGCGGTTACCATGGTTGAAAGGAAGGCTCAATTTCGTGTATTTTATGGGCCTTTGCAGATGCAGATCTTTGTCAAGATTTCCAGCGGCAAGACCATCACTGTCGAGGTCGAGAGCTCCGACATCATAGGCAACATCAAGGCTAAGATCGAGTACAAGGAGGGGATAGCGCCGGACCAGCAGCGTCTGAACTTTGCTGGCAAACAGCTCGAGGACGGCCGCACGATCGCCCACTACAACATCCAGAAGGAGTCCAACCTCCACCTTCAGGTCAGGCCCAGATCTTCGTTAAGACCCTTGCAGCCAAATCCATCACCCGAGAGGTCGAGACATCCGACAACATCGACAACGTCAGGGCCAACATCCAGGACAATGAGGGAAACTTCCAGACCAGCACAGGCTGTTCCTCCCCGCCAAGCAGCTGGAGGGCCGCGGGGCCCTGGTCAAAAACAACATCCAGGACGAGACGATCCTTCATCTCGTGCTCCGCGTCCGCCGTGGAAATTCTAAGTGGTTGTGTCTGCTTGAAATTTGGTGGGGCTCTATGAACCATGCTTGTTATGAAAGAATCTCTCTCGAAGCGTTGTGAAATCCGGGACGATGGTGTGTTGAAGCAGTCAAGTTTCAGTTTTTACTTGCGTTCGATAATGCCATAGTGGAATCCTAGTCAATAGGAAGTGGCTTTGGGAAGTTTGTTTGAAATCAGGGCCAGTGGGTTCCTGATCGTCCGGGCTTGTGAATCGATCCTAAATTCAATTGAATATAATAGTTTTTTTTATCCTATCGTCTCTGTGCATTACTCCATGTTCTTGGGTGCTTTCTTCCTCTTTTCTTTCACTCATTGCTTTATCAATTGGATGTCTTTCCTTGCATTATTACCGTCTGTTCAATGTCTCAGATTACCCCATGGAAATGGTGAATTTTGCTGCAACCCGACAGCTTTCGGCCATGGAAGAAACATAAAAATATGTTCTTGAAAGTAACAAGGTGGGTGTGCGACGGAAGGGGGTGCCGAGTAGATTATCGGTTTTTCGCTATAAAAAGATTTGTCACTATGAAAGAAATTATTGAAGTTTCAGGGGAAAAAAGGTAGGTTAGGCAGAATCCTAGAACTCTATGTTCGTTGAACTGGTCTTCGCTAATTTTGGGTAACAAACTATGTGCTTTTTTTTTTTATTAAAATTATTGTTTCTTTAAGTGCCACCATTATATTTGGGTTCTGTCGGCCAAATTAGAGACCAGTTACACATGCCATAAAAGGCGAATAATCTAGTCGCGGCGAAATAAACTTAGAAATTGGAAAAAGAACTTTAGGGCTGAGCTTGGTCAAGTTAAAAAATAGTGATGAAAATTCAAGCATTTAAACTAAAAATACCAATAAATAGTCATTTTGTGTTACAAATTGTCAACTAAATATGGAACTTTTATCATAATTGGAAAGTCTTTTAAGTTTTTAACGGTATAATTGGCAAGGTCTAATTACTATTAATTGCTTCCTCATTGAATGAAATATGAAATTGCTTCCTTACTTGCCGGAATAACCAACGCTTGGATTGAATCCACATTATCGGTGCTTTCCATCTAACCTTGCACAAAGGATTCAGTTCTGATGGCCCGGGCCGCGTCTGCCTCGAGCCGAAGAAAAATAAAAATAAAAAACAAAAAGAAAGGACTGGAAGCTCTTGATTGAGAGAGAGAGAGAGAGAGAGAGAGAGAGGAGAACCTTCGCTGAAGTAAATAGCATAACTCCAAGGATGTGATTGAAAATTTATTAGAATTACTTGAAAATTTATTATATAGTTCGCAAAATCATGATCAGCAAGTTGATTGGTTTTGTTTCCCCTCTCAAGTTGTCTGTCAACTTCTCCGACAGTGATTAGAAACTTTCTTGTTTCTTTCTGTTAATCTACCTTTGTGATAATGATATATTACTGTTTTGCTAACATGAAGGGTTTCTAGTTGTGTGACTATAGATAAACTATTGTGAATCTTACCATCCCCGGTGACAGTTTTGAGCGGTCCTATAATTTTTCTTGATTGGGTTTTCAACGTAATTTTTTGGAGTGTTGTTTCTGCCTCTCTTTACTATTTTGGAAAATGATAAAAGAAGTATTAAACCTATTTTAATTGTGTTAATTTAGTCTTAAATTTTTTTACCACTTTAATTATAAACATTTGCTTTTACACCAGTTTAATCCCTCCGACCATGTACAATTGGAAAAGTTTGATGTGGCATTCTTTTTAGCACCGGTCAGCATTGCCAATGCTAGCATGGCATCCAGAGAGCAAAACAAAAATAAAATAAAGACTTCAACATAAGGCATCAGTTTGGCTTGAGTGGTCATGTGAGTGCTCTATACGTTTTGCCCAAATCATCTTCAAACCATAGTAAGATCTCCTCTGAAATTCTTGCAAATTTTCACTCGATTGGATGTCATCTTGCGATCTCCCTCAAGCCAAGTCATTCTTCCATCAATATCCTTCATGAATCAAACCCACTTTTACCTGACGCCTTTATTCATTGCTAGCAAACCTAATTTGCCCAAATTATGATAGCCCAAAGACCCGATTCACCCACACCACAACAAACACGAGTAAGTGATGCGGTCCAAGTTTGATTGTGTTGTCGGCAAGTGTTGAGCTATGTGGTAGGTGGTTGTGAAGTCAGCCAAGAACGATCAAGAGGTATATTGCTGTGGTCCCAAACTAAGTTTTGTCTTTGTCTCTATCTTTGTTGTGGTCCCCAAATCGTCTTATTTCTTCGTGTGTGTTGAACAATTTGTTCAGTTTTGAACTTGAAAGTAGATGAGTGTGCGTGAGATAATATTTTATTCTTGCCCCAGATTGGCAAACTTGAAAGCCAATTGATTATGCCCCACTATTCACCTTGAACTCTTGTATCATAGAGTGTTAGATATTAATTGACCTAGTTAATTCTTGTAAATTATAGAGAAATTTCGCTTGAAATGATGAGGCGGAGAGGATTTTACACTTATGCTCAAGTCAAAATCTTCACATATTTGTAGCACTCTAGGCTACTCATGTTAAAATCTCCATTATGTGGCTACTTACAACATATATTGCATTCTTTTGTGTAAGGTCAAGATGAGCGACAAGTCGGCATAGGTTTGCCTTTTCCATGGTGGAGAATTTTACCATTGCCCAATGCTTAAATATGTTGGGAGTAAAAATGGTTTAGTAAAAATTGATACTAGTTCAAGGAGTTATAAAAGCTTCATTAGAGATAACGAGAATGTGGTAAATTGTAAATTTAAAAAGCTTTATTTTAAGTTTCTTGGAAAGTCTCTAGAAAATGGGTTGGGATATTTATGAAATGAGTGCAGTGTTGTTGATCTACTATTCAGTTATTTGTGTCGTGAGTTAATTGAGATATATGAAGAAAATTTTGCAATCGATGAGGTAGTCGAGGGTGATGGTCAAGGTGCAGGTGCAGGTGCAGGTGCAGGTGAGGGTGTTAAATCAAGTGAGGGTGTTGGTTAGGGGGTGGTGAAGGTGTAGGTGAGGTGAGGGTGCTTGCCCAAGTGAGGGTGTGAGTGTGGGTGAGGGTGAGGATGCTAAGGATGTCAGTCAGGGGTTAATGAGGGTGCTCATAATGAAGTTGATTTAGCTAATGAGACGATCTTTGAGCACGAGGGTGGCTTAGATCCTAATGGCTTAGTTGATGAAGGTGATTATATTGGCATAGAGTGTGATATTATGGATGGTGATGATGATGATGAGACGAATTTTCTTGGCAATATAAGATTTTGGATTGATGATGATGATCTTGATAATGAGGAGCTTCTAGAAATAAGGAAGATCGTGACTGCGTTCCATGGGAGGGCTACAAAGGATCTGATTATAAAGGAACCATCCACAACATTGGTATCATTCCAACCATTGGATGTGAATAATATAGTTAATGCTAAAGTTGATTATGAGACACGTTGCTATGAAATAGATGCATATGACAATTTGGAGTTTGAAATAGAGGAAGAAGATGGCGATTTTATTAGAAAGAGAAGTAAGGTCCCAAGATGTAATCCTAATTGTGTTGTTCCTATATTTACTGTTTCCATGGCATTTGATAGTAGTAAGTAATTCAGAGATGCTTTAAAAAAGTACTTAGCGATTAAGAGTAAAGCACTAAACTTTACAAAGAATGATGAGAAGTTTGTTAGAGCAAAAAGTGTTAATGAGAGTTGTCTTTGGAAGATTTCTAGATCTGTTGATCTCGTAGTAGATCATTTCATAGCAAGACCTACCATTAAGGGTATACTCGTAACATTTGCTTCAAAAATAGAGAGGGTAATAAATTCTTGATTGGCAAATTGCTATCTTCCTACAATAAAAGCAATGCCAACTATTACAACTATTGCTTTCAATGTAAGCATAGCTTAAAGTATGAATGCTAAGTTGTTTGTGATAAAGTGTTGATGGGAAACAATAAGAAGGAATATGCTAAACTGTGAAATTATGTAGAGGAGCTTAGGGAAAGAAATCTTAAGAGTACTATTACATTGAATGTTGAAAGTTAGATATGCAATCTAAAGTATTATTTGAGAAAACATCTATTTATTTTGTTGCTTGTAAGAAATGGTTTCTTAGTAGATATAGAAAAGTTGTGGGGTTAGATAGGTGTTTCTTAAAAGGAATTTGTCAAGATCAAATCTTATGTGCTATTGGAAGTGATACAAATGATCAGATGTTCCCAATTATTTGGGCGGTTGTCGAAGTTAAGAGTAGTGACATTTGGACACGGTTCTTAAAAAAATTGATGTATGATATTAACATTTTTCATACATATATTTACATTGCAATCATCTTTTGCAGGGCTTTATAGGAGTCATGGATGATTTGTTGCTTGCAGTTGAGCATATGGTGCGCTAGACACATTTATGCCAATTTGGGCAAGAAGCATAAGGAAATACAAATGCAATGACTATCTTAGTAAGAATAGTACTAGGACGAAATATGATGAACACTTTCAAGTATTGAAGAAAATTAGTTCTAATATATATCATGACTTGGCGCATATAGAGGCAAAGCACTTGTGTAAAGCTTTCTTCACTATTGATGTGAAATGTGACATTGTTGACAATAACTCATATGAAGTATTCAATGGAAGAATTATACATGCTAGGTGTAAGTCCATTTACAGTATGTTTGAGGAAATGCGGATAATATTAATAACAATGATGCATACATAGAAGGATACATGTGTTAAGTGGAGATGGGATTATGGTCCAACAATTGTAAGGAAGTTAGAAAAAAATAGAGTTGATGCAATGTACTATTAAGTGAAATGGAATGATGATATTGGATATAAGGTGATGGATAAGGGCAACAAATATGTAGTGAATGAGTTCAAGAGATTGCTCTTATAGAAAATGGTAGCTTACTAGCATCCCTTGTCCTTGTGCCATTTTTGCTAGAAATCATAGGCAAGATGATGCATATGACTATGTTAATGAGTGTTATAAGAAGGCCAAGTTCTTAGTTACAAATGAAAACATAATGATGCCAATTCAAGGAAAGAAATTTTGGAAAAAGACTAATAGGAAGCCGTTTGAACCACTTCCAAGTAAGGTGAATTCTAGTAGACATAAATAGAAAAGATAGAAAGAGGAAGGTGAGGTGGCGAGTGGAATTAGGATGACGATGATAGAAATGAAAATAATATGTCAAACTTGCTAAAAAATGAGACACGATAATTCAATTTGTCTAATTAAGAAAGCTAGGTTTACGTCTTCATTCATAATCACAATTTTCAAGGCAAAAAATTTTGGTTAATACTTCCACTTCTATTATGCTATGCTTGTTTTGTCAATAAAATTTTAAACGAATATATTTTTTTTGTAGGTTTAGAGACGTGCGGGTAAAGATGCAAGTGGTAGTGGTGGCTCTTCTAGTGTGGATCATCTTCTAAGGTTAAAAGTATAAGTATTATAAGTTGTTTGAAGAGGCAAAAGTGATAGGATTTGAGAATGTGTTTAGTGTTGACGTGTCATGATAATTTCTTTGTGATCATGGGTTCAATGAAGTAGTGTTGATCCATTTGCTTTTTTTTATCGATGATGTCATCAGTGAAGTAGGGTTGTGGATGTATCTTTTTGATCTGTCTTGAATGACTATTTGTATAATTATTGGAATCGGTGAAGTAACGTGCTTTTGAACTCTCTTATTTGAGTATAATGGGTTTGTTCATCTGTTTTTTGCTCAAATAATGTATAGCCACTATTTGTTCGCAAAGTGGTGAAATTGTGCATACCATCATTTTCTCTTATATACTAAATAGATGAGCATTGCTTTGATCATAAAAGCAAGTCATAACAATAGAAATTACATATCTTTAATGTTGAGGTTGAGAAAAAAAGATTGCAAATGAAACAAAGGAGATTGCAAGAAACTTATACTTTATTTATGTTTAAACTCCATGTGGATAAATACATAACGTATACTAAAATAGCTTAATAACACAAACTGCATTAATACATTTTATGACAAGCTCATTACATCATTCATCTTCATATCTCGAAATAACATATTTCATAGAATCATCACAAGCACCTACGGCACAATCAACATTGTCTTTAATATGAAATTTTATTTCTTTAACTTTGTTGCATCTTGTTTGACATGTTTCAGTTACGCCTTGAGAGCTCTAACTTCAACTTCCATTAAATTGCCATCATCCTCATTACAACTTGACACTAGTTTTTCCTCGACATTGCTTTGATGAAATTTTTTTACACATTTGTTATTGATTAACTAATTTCTACATCAACCCAATCATAAAAAACCGCAACTTTCCCCAATTTTGTATTTTCAGTAATTGTGATGTCTTCCTTGATTGTCTTTCGTCTTTGCTATTTATAGAGGACATTTCAAACCATAGTAGCAAAACACATTTGTATTGTTGTTGATTAGAGGGACTGATGTCATTGATCATGATGAATTCGTTAATAATTTGTGAGACTTTGAATTCATGGACTCAAGTTGCAACTTAAAAGATGTGGATATGATGATCAACAATATGAACACCGGTATCTTGTACTGTAAACAGTGTATTTTTAGCATAAATAAGACGATATTAGAATCAACATGGTATCTTATTTCTGTATACAAGAGTGAGCATTGGTAAATAGAAACAAACAGCATTAGAGTGAAGTCTAGGTTAGCTAAGACAAAGCACCAACAGTAGCCTAGTGATATCTTTAGCATGTAAGGAGCTTGACACAATGAAGTCTATGAATTGGCTTTCTTAGGACAAAATAAATAAACAATCATAAATTGCACAATAAAAAATGAAGCCTTGTTCAATATATCAGGATCTTGATTGTACCTAACAAATTTTGTTGATTCTGAATCAAAGGTAGCAACTCAAGGGAGTATGTTCTTCCAAAATGAACCAGAGATAGTAACAATATGAGAAATTCTCTCTCTACTACTAGTTGGATCAATTTTGCCCAAGGTTTTGCAAGATAATGTATAAGTTGATTTGAATAAGTCACAGAATAGAAATCACCATGTAATAATCATATAATTAGTTGATATCTTAAGGTTATCTTGCAATGTAAGAAGCACAGATGTAGAGTTAGATAGCGTTACATCATAATAGCATTTTGATGCCTTTTTAAGCCATCATTGGATAGAGTCAAACGTAGTGATAGATTTTTCCATATTCAATTTGAGTAAAATTCAAAGAAGAAATATACATTAAAGACAAACATTTTCTCTACTTTTTATATGCACTACCTATGAAAGATAGAGACATTCTTGGCGAGTCAACAATTTCAAAGGAGCTCGACCATCCATAAACCCATGACAACAACAAACCCATGTCAACAAAATATAACGAGTTGTCACCATCCGCATCAAATCCAAGAAATAAAATTCCAGCAAAAGCAAGACGTAAGGCCTTACTATAAATATAAAGTATCGCAATTTCAAGAATACAATGAAGGCGTTGAGTGAGTGTCCAACTAGCATTGGGCGAAGGCGGCTAAGCGTCGAGCGAGCATTGGATGGAGGCGTTGGGCAAGGTCAGACGAAGGCATTTGGCAAGAGTTGGATGGAAGTGTTGGACCGAGGCACTGGACAAGGCGTCAAATAGAGGTGTCTGCAGAGCGTTAGCGTTGGGTGAGCATGAACTCAGAATTTGGTCCAAAATTTGAGACAAATTTGGGGGAAGAGCTCAATTTAGGGTTCTTTACTCAATTTGGGAAAGAAACCTAGCCAAGCCCTACACCGTTTTGTTGATGTATTTTATTTTATTTTATTTTATTTTAAAGAAAATGGTGTCTTTTGCTTTTTGGTAGCCATGTTAGCGCCAGCAAAAGCCGACTAGCACTAACTAGGATGCCACATCAATTTTTTTTTTTTTGATTATATATGGTTGGATAGATTGAATTGGTCCAAAAAAAGTTTAAAACTAAATTGACACAATTATAATTGGTTTAAGATTTTTTTGGTAATTTTCCCTTAATTTTTTTCAATGACACACGTATTGGGTTAGGGTTGATATTACTAGAATATAGTGATTGGTTGCAGCTGGGGTTAATTGTAGTTATTTGAGTTTTGGGGATACCAATTTTAGACAGGTGGTCTAGATTCTCCATTCTGAATTTTGCTAGAGTAGCATTAATCAAAGGTTTAGATAATCCCATGATAATCCAAAGGTGTCAAGTGGAAGAAACTAGCGGTACCATGTTTAAGTTAAATACCTCAAATTACTCTATTCGAAAGTCTCAAATGGAAGACATATTATATTGTAAAGATTTATTTGATCCAATTGATGGCAATGGAGCTAAATGAGATAAGGAAGATAAAAAGAAAAAAAAATGAGAGCATATGAATCGAAAAATGGTTGGCTTTATTTCACAATGAATTGATGAAAGTGTTTTTTGTTTTTCCATGTTGCTAAAAAAAATGCTGAAACATTGTGGAAGAAATTATAAAATCTCTATGAGAGGAGAACACAAAATTAAGCATTTTTAGTTAATAGACTTGTAAACTTGTGATAGAAGGAAGGGGGCAATGTTTGAGCACTTGAATGAATTTAAAGATGTTATGAATCAATTGATAAATCTTGAAATTGATCTTGGAGATGAGTTACAAGTATGTTTATTGCTTGGTATTTTCCCCGACAATTGGGAAACATTGGTCATGTTATTAAACAACTAGGTTGAGGAGGAACGTGAATTGTTATAATTGTGGAAAGATGGGACATAATGCTAGAAAATGCAAGTTTGCAAAGAGAGATAAATCCTAAGATAGAATTAGAGATGGAAAGAAAGAAGAGAAGTCACAATGGCAGTTATATCATATGGTGATGTTGTATTCATTTGCAACAATGCTTGTGTAAACCTTACATATCAAGACTCTAGTTGAGTCATTAATTCTACAACCTCATTTTATGTCATCCCATAGCATGACTACTTTACATTTTATCACAATGGTGATTTTGATTGTGTTAGAGTGGGCAATAAATGGTGATTCTAAGATAATCAGCGTAAGAGATGATCAAACCGATGTTGATGTAGTATGCTTTTGAACAATTTGACATGTGATTTAGACATTCATCTTCATATGATCTCCACGGATGTTTTAGATGATGATGGTTATTACAATTCCTTTTATGATGGCAAATGAAAATTGATTAAAGGTTCAATGGTGGTGGCTAAGGGCAAAGACTTTCACTCTCTACATCATGTGAGCTAGATTGATTAAGGAGGCGACAAATGCAATGGAGGACTCCTCAGTTGAACTATGGCATATGAGACTTAGTCATCTTACCAAGAAGCAAGAAGGGCTTCAAACTCTCACTGGAAAGAACATAATTACCATCAAAATAGAGAAATTTAAAGGAATGTAATCATTGCCTAACAAGTAACATAGATTTGCATTTCAAAGTTCCTCTCCACACATGAAATTGAATCTACTTAATTTAGTTCATACCGATGTGTTGACGCCTAAATTTCCCTTTTTAATTAATAGGGTTTTTATTTTATTTTATCTTATTTTGCCTTTTTCGGATAAATAATAAAAAGAGAAAAAAAAAAAACAGCCCCCCTCTGTGGGCCTCCACGGCCCAGGCGCAAGGCCTACCCCCCTTCGGTTGTCTCCTTCCTCGGCGCCTCTGCAATTCACGCGCTGGAGACGTGACGCCGGAGCGGGAGAGAGGAGCAGCGACACACATGGGGGAGCTGGCCACGCGCTAAAGGACGGGCAGGTGGCGGATGGAACGCCGGTTTGACCGACAAAGGCCATTCGGTGCACAGAGACCGGCGGTCGAAGCTCCGTTAACCGGCCGCCCCCTCGCCTATAAATAGGGCTCCCCTGACGACGGTGAACGGCACGCCGAGAAGGATCGAGGGCTGCAGATCCTCGAAACCTCCCACTGAGAGACTTCAGAAGGGGGGCCGAGGACGAGCACGCCGAGATCCAAAGTCGGCCGGAGGAGGGGCGACCGGAGAAGGGACGACGCGAAGCAAGATCGACAGCAAGCGAGCTTCGAAAGCTTCCCCCGAGAGACTTTAGGGGAGGCTCGAACGCTCGCAAGCCGAGATCTAAGAGCTCGCGGCCGAAGAGGGAAGAGAGCATACATAGAGGAGAGAGAAGGCGTTCCGGCCAGATCTGACCGAATCCAAGACTCGCCATCGCCATTGTTGTTCGCCGCTGTCATCATCCGTTGTCGATCGATCCCTGCCATCACCGTTCATCGTCCCTGTTTGAGGAAAGGTAAAAGAGCTGTCGCCGTCGCCTTCGCCGTTCATCACATTCGCCGTATTCCGCTATCGCCGTTGTCTTTGCCGTTGCCGTCGCCTTCGTCGCCGCCGTAAAGCCTCGGTTTTCCCCCCCTCGGCATCGTGGATTCGCAAACCCTAGGGTTTGCGATTTTCCGGGTCACGAAGCGAACCCGAATCCAGGTTGGGTCCGGTAGGTTTTTCGCAATTTCAGGGCGGCGGGAAGTCAGGTCGGGTAGGGTTTCGCCAGGGGAGCCGGGTCGTGGAGCGGGTCGTCGGGCCGGGCCGGTGCCCCCGAGCGCTCGGCCACGGCGGCTGTTTTGTTTAATAATTTTTTTAAAAAAAGGAAAAAATTCGAGTCGAGCCCGCATGCGGGTCGCCGCCCAGTCGAGACCCAACCCACGGATCGACCTGGGTCATTTTTATAATATTTTTAAATAAATAATAAATAATATATTTCAAAAAAATCAAAAATAATTTATTTTCGAAAAAATATTAAAAAATGTTTTAATTTCCAGAAAATCGAAAAACATTAAAAAATGTTGGAAAATGTTTTATTTCCTAAAAAATCGAGAAAAATAAAAAATAATTTATTTTCCAAAAATATTTTATTTTCCGAAAAATAAAAAAAATAAAAAAATATTCCATATTTTCCAAAAAATGCCAAAAATCCAAAAAAAAGCCAAAAATTCATGAAAAAGCCAAAAAATTCAGGAAAAAGCCAAAAAGACTTATATTTTTCCAAAAAATACCAAAAATCCAAAAAATCCCTTTTATGTCCAAAAATTAGAAAAAGACTCAAAAAATGTTTTTCCTCCCAAAAATGCATGGAAAATCCCTCGAACATCCAAAAAATCTCAAGGTTTAAATAAGATTAGGTACCGAAAGGGCATTAGTGATTAACTTGTCACGCCCCGAACCCCGAGCGCGCCAACATCCCACCATGGTCATGCAAATGCGACATTCCCAGGTAGTGTCGCCGACCCCATTCATTTATTAATGCGCAAGCGGAACGTATTATAAAACCCCTGACAATGAAATACGAGATAGAAAAGTAGAAAACAATTTCACAACCAATCACTTACTCAAACCAACGAAGTTACAGACGAAGGCCTACAGCCAAAAGTCTACAAAAGATCGACTCTTTAAAAAGGAATTGTCCTACGACCTACAAGTCGGACACGATCTCCAATCCTTATGACTTCACTTCTCCAACTCTTCAAGGCCAACCAAAGCTATCTGGCCGCTCCGCCCACCGGGGACCTGAAATGGTTATTCAATAACCACTGAGACGACGTCTCAGCAAGTTCAACCCCCTAAACCCCTATTAGAAAGAAAATACGCCCAAGGGTGGCCTAGCCACATCACACAGAGAACTTACCTCGCCTCAATTCCTTCCTGCAGGTTAACACAATTTATATCACACAATCTCAGGTAGTAATAATAATTCAAACAATTGGAACGCCATCACTTTCATGTAAATCACGATCGCACTTAGCACGCATCACAATTATTATTCACTGCCACACAATAGCATAGCTTACTCGCAGGTCAGATATCTACTAACATTACGGCATTTCTAGAAAAATAAAGGTCCAGTCGGTCTCGCCACTACTGCGACCAAGCCACGTCGTTCTATCGACAGCATTTCTAGAAGAATAAAGGTCCAGTCGGTCTCGCCACTACTGCGACCAAGCCACGTCGTTCTATCGACAGCATTTCTAGAAGAATAAAGGTCCAGTCGGTCTCGCCACTCTGCGACCAAGCCACGTCGTTCTATCGACGCATTTCTAGAAGAATAAAGGTCCAAATCGGTCTCGCCACTATGCGACCAAGCCACGTCGTTCTATCGACAGCATTTCTAGAAGAATAAAGGTCCAGTCGGTCTCGCCACTACTGCGACCAAGCCACGTCGTTCTATCGACAGCATTTCTAAAAGAATAAAGGTCCAGTCGGTCTCGCCACTACTGCGACCAAGCCACGTCATTCTCTTGACGGCATTCTAAAATAATAAGGATCCAGTCGGCCTAGCCACTACTTTGCGACCTAGCCCTTTTAACTAGCACACGACAATTCGATACCGATCCTTGGATACTTTACATTTCACTCACATAATCCAATTACGATATTAGCCATTAACAATCCAATTTCAATGCCGAACTTCGACACTTGGGATTTTATGAATAAAATCCATATTTATCACAATCAACACTCAATTTGCCACAATCAATCATCAAATTCAAATTCTAAATACACATCGATCGGCACGAAATTCTGAGAGTTTAGGGTCCCGACAAAATTTTTGAATTTTAATAAATAATTAAATTTATTCCGAAAATTAATTAAATAATAATATTCATATTTTTCATCATCCACGCTCAATTTATACTTATCCAACCATCAATTTCAAAATCTGAATACACAAAGCAGACGATCTACATTAAATTCTGAAAGAACTTGGGGTTAAAAATAATTTTTCCGTTTTTTTTTTAATAATAATATTTTAATAATTTCGGAATATAATATAATATTAAAATTTCCAGAATTTCGAAACAATTAAATAATTCAAAAGTAAAACCCTATTATGTCACATCGATGTTTATCATTAAATAAACTCACTTAGCCTTTAATTAAACATGGTTTAAATTAAACAAACATCTTAATCTAATTCACAATTAAATAAACTAAACTAATCACCCAAGCTTACTTAATTTAGGCTAAGCACACTTAGGGCATCATTAACCGTCTAATCAAGGTTTAGTGAGTTAAACTCACCGGATTAGCGAGCCGAGCGGACCAAAACGACGGGGACGACGCGAGGATCGACTTTCCTCAAAGCGGGCCGAGCATCCGGGCTCGGGAAGGCGGCCAAAACGGGCCAAACGTGGGCTGCCATACCCATTTTCTGGGTTGCTGATCGGGGCCGAAAGGGAGCGGATCCGGCGCCGGTTCGGGCGGCCAAGGGCAGCGGAGGCAAGGCAAAGCTCCGGCGGGCTAGGGCGGGGGCGCACAGCGGCGGAGGGAGCTCCGGCGAAGGCCCGAGCTTCTAGGACAGCGAACAAAGAGAGAAACGATGGAGAGGCGAAGGGGGCGGAGCGGCGCGCGGCCAGGCGCGGGCGAGCGCGAGGCAACCGCGCGCGACGGCGGCGATGGGCGAACGGCAATGGCTGCTCCAACCTCTCCTCTGCAATTTCTAGGTTTGAAAATCACCAACAAGAGGAGGAAGAAGAAGAAGAAGAAGAAGAAGAAGATGGGGGAATCGCACGGAAGAGAGAGGGAGGAGAGAGAAGAAGGGGAGGGCTTTTTCTTTTCTTTTTCTCTTTCTTTTATTCAACAAAAATGGCCCACCACCACGACATCATGTGGGTGACATCACACTCCACTCACCCAATCCTCCACAACCTCTTCCAACGGGCCCATTTTATTTTTCCGCCGGTCCGATTCTTGTAAGTCCCATTTCTTCAATTCTCATCAATTCTCTTCTAATTAAATCTTAATCCCACTTGAATTAAATCAAATTGACCCACATTAATTCATTCAACACCTCATCAATCAAATTGGTATTTTTCCTTACCACCGGCATATTTGCATCCCAATTTCACAATCTCTGGCTTCAATTGAACGAAGACGGCCCTATTTATCCAGTCGAAATTAAAACCTGAAAATCCGGATGTCACATAACTAGTATAATCAAGTCTCCGATCCTAATTTCTCTGGTTGCGCAGGAGTGAGTATTTCTCCCAATACTTCACTTGGGTTTCTAATCAACCCACCCCAAATTGATTAGTGGCGGCTCCATTTTGAAAATCAACTTGCAGGTTAAAAACTTGGACCATTAAGTCGTGAATTGGTGGACTTGGGAGAGTTCGGGCATAATTAAATTCAGCCGAGCCATTAGCCTCCTTAGGCGCTCGTACCTAACTGTGGGCGTCTAAAAAAAGAGGTTGCGACACGATGTTTGTTGCATGAATACTAAAACACATGGTGGGGCATCATATTTTGTGACATTAGTCTGTCTTCGTGAAAGCTTGAGTTATTGATTGCTTTACAGATTGTGGTGCTTTCTTCTTCCTTTCGGTGTCGCAGTGATAAGGTTTATCGGTGGACTTATGAACTCCACAGGGTTCTTTTCTCTTTCTTGCTTGATCACTTGAAATGCTTCGCCTAGTATTACCACTTCATTCTGAGTCTTGATTATCCATTAAATGGTGAATTTGCAGCCAACCACTCTGGGCTATGGAATGGTAAAACTACACCCAACTTTTCTTCTGAGTCGGTCTTTAAAGCTAGGACCTTTGCTTTTCTTATCATAAACGCTCAACCAAATAGGAACGTATATATTCTTAAATGTAAGAAGTTGTATACAATGGGGAGAAAATGACGGGGCCAAGCTTCAATAAGCAACCAATTCTTGTGAAAGGGAAAAAGAATATGGCCTCGCAATCTATACATAACAATTCAAGGTAAAGGACATAGCTTCATTTTCTGGGATGACCTTGGATTGAATCCACATTACTGGTGCTTTTCGTCTATCTTGCACAAAAGGGATCGGTTCATCTTTGAAAACCATCTGATTTGCATATAAAATATGCTGATTGAGGGAAGACCAGTTAGTAATGAAGCTGCTCTATGCACCTTAGATTGCAACCACAAAAGCAGAAGAAGTGCTTCTCTCTAGTTCCAAATGGCAGAATGACTGACCCGGCAAAGAGACAATAAAAGCGTTAACTCGCCAAAAGGAAAGGCTTACTCAATAACCAAAACTCAATGTTGATGTGCCTGAAACGGAACTCACACCAACAGCCTCAGCATAAATGAGCCTCAATTTCCTTCGTGTGGACCCAATATAGTGGTCCTCTTTTCTTTATTGAATAGAGATGATAGAGATCATACTAATAACATAAGAATTCCATTGGAGGGTTGGCCGAGGAAACTTCAGGAGAAAGGTGGAAAATGTCCAACCTCACGAAGATCAAGGCTAGAAGCCACTTCATCAACAGGCTTCCAGGTTCGCAAGATTCTTCTCCTAACTTTCGTATTGAAAAACCGGATAACCTAACCTAAGAGAAAGCAATTGCCATGTGTGATATCAATCCCGTTCGTGGAAATTTTGCAGCTGGTGGGAACGAGTGAACTAGTGTTAAGGGTCAAGATTGAATAGAAGTGAATCTACCTATACATCCTTTTCTTTTTGGTAGGATGGGTAGAGGGCAACTCAGAAGCTAAAAGGGAAATGTGTATATGTGCCAACCAAACACAATTGATGCTCGAGTGAAGTACAGCCTCCCCTATAGGTTTGGTGCGTAGGGGAGAGAGCAAGGACGACGTCTTCTCCGAGATAGCCCTCCCTTTCTTATTAAGCATATAGCATGGCATGCCTTCCCTCTTCGCCAGAGATCGACGAGCATTGCCCCATTCCCCAGTCAGATGTTTGATTTAAGCCATTAAAAGGCCCCCATTCTACAAAAGATATGACAGGGTAAAGGGTAGTAATTCATAGTTTTCTAGACTTTTCATTGACAAGGCACGTTAGAGTTAGGCTTTGCTTTTGCAGGAGACAATCGCGAAACCTTTGCTTTTGTGGACGAGGACCATTGCGAAACTTCATTGATTTGGTTTGTGCATGTGTGCGTACGCGGACCGGGGGGTGAGAGAGAGAGAGAGAGAGGCTTAGATCAAAGGTCTTAAAACTCGGATTTGAGGTGGTTTCAGATCGAATACAGCGATAGTGCCTTGGTGTATTCTGGTGGCTGAGGTTTCGGATTTTTTTAAACTTTTTTTTTTTTTGGGTTTGTGTGATTTTTCAGAGTTTTTTTTGTAAAATTTAGGGTGAAAAACTTTACCTTGAAAGAGATGAATTTACTCGAAATTCATTTTTAAGAAAGATGATTGACTTTTCCTTATTTGGTTGGGAGCATGAAAATGAGAGGGTAGTAGTGGAGAGAGAGAGAGAGAGAGAGAGAGCTGTATCCATGTTGTATTGGCAACACCACATGGTGTCTCTTTGGAGAAAATGATTTCCCCTTTCATGGGAGGGGAATTCATTTTTCAAAGTCTCAGCATGCCAATTTTGTTCGATGGAATTGTTTTATGTTGATCGATTCATTTTCTGATGTCTAAACAGGTGGAGAGTGTGAAATTTTTTTGCTGGAAATGGTTTTACTCTAAATAAAAACAACCTTAGATAACAGGAAATTGCCTATTTTGATGTGCACGAAATACGAAAAACTAAGCACAACCTTTAAGTGTACATCCAAAAGATTGGGAGAAGATCACTAGAATAGAAGTAAAAAGGGGGCAAGTAAAAAATGAAGCTATGATCCGCCCGTAACGCTTCCATTGAAGATCTCAATGGTGTCACCTTGGCCAACATGGTGCCACCTAAACGATCTATCTTCATCCATCACATTCTGCTTGTATATGAAAAAATAGCCTTCTTGTGGCAGATGTAGCTGGTCCGACTTTTGCAGCTTCTGGAGCTCCTTCCTCAGCTCCCCAACATTGTCCGACGCGCTCACCTCGACCGCAATCCTCTTCGTCCCGCACTTTGGCAACACCATCACCTTCAACTTCTTGGAGGAGCCGGGCGCCGCCGATGTAGTCGGGGAGCATTGTTTCACGGAGACCTCGACCTCGGAATTGTCCAAGAGCTCGCACTCCCTGACCGACTGGTGGTCTTGCAACTCCGTGCCATTCGCCTGGAGCGCCAAGTGGCCCGCAGGCACGCCCTCAATCTCATGGATCTTCTCCTTCAACCGCACTACCGTGTCATTCGCGTCGATCTCGACGGGGACGTGTGCTTTCAAGGAAGCACTCTTCACGTTGAGCTGGAGTTTTGTGCTCGGAGATGGCGAGGGTTCTTCGGCCTTATGAAGGTTTTGGGGCGAGGCGGCGTCGACCACGACGAGCTGGACATGAGAGTTTTGTAGGATCTCGCAGTGCTCGACGTTGCGCTCGTCTTGAAGGACTCAGCCGTTGAAGATTAGAGTTTGTGTCGTCATGGGGATCCCTTGGTATTTCTGGATCTTTTCCTTGATCTCTTGAACTGTGTCGAAGTAACCCACTTCGATTGAGAAGGGTCTTCCTCTTTGAGGCTCGAAGATGACATCCATGGAAAACGAAAGGAAAAATAGTGATTAGGGTTTGTAATTAAGTGTATAGCTAAAAATTAGTTTTGAGGATAACAGCCTGCGAGATTTTCTAACTGACAAACAAAATACAATCCTTTGATTCGAACCTCAAATGGCAACAACATGCGATTTTCGAAAGCTTAAAACCTAAATTTACTATTTTGGGTCCAAGATTTATGCTGCATATGGTCAAGTGAGGATGATGAACTCAGTCCCTCGCAATAGTTTCGGATGAATCCAAACCATAACTTGGAGTTTAAATCCATAACTTAACGCTTAAGCCCTAGATTTTTGCCACAAGGCCACTTTGAGCATGCAATCCATATCAAGAGTCACTAAACTTATTGCCCTTATTACAATGGTTAGGGGAAATGTTTTATTTTACAAGTAGTTAACAGTCGATGCCATCACACAATCTGTTTTGTAGAATCAAAAACCAATATCAAGTAATAAATGTATAACAAAGTTATTTGAGACAAAGATTCAACGGGGAAATGTGATATCTAGCTAAGTTAAAGATCTAGCTAATGGAATTTTCAGATGAGTCCAATCACTTATACAATTGTAATGAAATCTTATCCATTATTATTGCTAAAACAATCATAATTGGATGGATTATGGAACAGATGATCTTTTTTTTTTCTTTTTTTAACTTTTCTTCTTTTGCGTGGTAAGACCCAAGCAAAATCTAGTCTCAACGAGATCAATGGATAGAATTAGCCAAGAGAGAGTTGAGAGATAATATTTGATCCCTCTCACTTCTTGTCATTACTTTTTTGATATCCCATATACTACTTTGCATACTAATCCGTTTAGAGTTTCCTATGAGTTCATGCAATTGAATGGCCGATTCCGTTTTTGCAACACTGACGGAATGATTATGAATTTTTGTGCAAAATTATCTCATAAATTGAAAAGATAGCAACTACCTACTTATATTTAAGCTATATTTTGAATTCACACAACTTTAGAAATTTCATCGTTCGAGATCATCCATCTATTGAGCAAAATTAGAATATTGGTAATTAGCTCAAATAAGAATTGACAAGGCAAAATTCATTGATAATTTGACCAGAGAAGAGTCAGTAGATACTCCAATTGAGATTTATAATTTTTAGAAAAGATTCTAAAAAGTTGGTAAGCAAGGGTAATAAAAGTTGTTCAACGATAGGAAAAGTTTGTACCCTAAAAAAAAAAATCTGAAAATAACTTAAATGAAAGTTCGTAACTTAATATTTATTTGTAACTTAATCGGACAAAAAAAGTAGGTACTAAAATAAAGGTTGATAATTCCATACGAAATTGGTAAATTAAGGTGTTGGTAATAAATTTGAATAAAATGTGGTAATAGATAATAAAATTTACTTTTCTTAGAGATAAGAAAAGTTTAGAGATAAGAAAAGTTGATATAAAAAAATAAATAAACATCAACAACTAACTCAAATGAGAGTTGGTAGCTTAAATTAGGTGATAACTCAATTACAGAAAAGTTGGTAATAATTCTAATTGAAGCTGGTAATTTTTTTAAGGAGTTGTTAAATTTTAGGTCAGTGTTAGCTTAAAAGATTGGCTTCAAAAAACTTTTCCCCTACAAACACTCAATGAAAGGCAAATTGAAACCAAAATTAAATAAATAAATGAATAAAGAAATAAAAAGGTTTTGATTGAAGAAGCCTCACAGCCGAAAGTGCAATGGAAGCACGAGGTATGGGGCCAAAAAAGGCAAAAAAGAGACATTATCTCAACCTCTCCATTTATGAGATATAATATTACAATGCCATCAGAAATACAAGATTCCCACTATTTGTCTCGCTGGCACATGGCCTTGTTCTCATTTGAAACATTCCTCCGAAAGGGGAAAGAAGGATTAAAAACAATAAAGAAAAAGAGAAGTGAGGCTGAGATAGATTGTTAAATAGCAAAAAGCATGTGACCTTTTAGCTGTCCCTTAAGTGACCACGTCTCCTTCCACTATTTTCCTTTTCTTCAATTGACTTCACCTTTAATCACCACGCCTTGCAAATTCCATGCTCAGAGAAGATTACTCGGAGATAGTGCCCACTGAATCATATGTACACATGGTGATGCAACAAAGCTGTTTCTAGATCCTAAAGAAATGATATTCTTTGGTATTATGGAGGACTAATTGGGTGGGTTTCAATGTCCAAACATGATTGCAACTTGATGGTTCAAGATCAAGGGGAATTGCCATCCGGTTGTGGTTTGGGGATGGAAAGAGTGGAATATATGAGTAGGATTGTTCCCATGCTTTATCTGCCACATAGAGAGGGAAATGTTTCAGTGAAAGGGAATAATCTTCAATTGATAACTTCAATGTATAGCTAGACATATTGTAATTTTGGTTTAATACAGCGAAATAATTATACGATTGTTGCGTAAGTGCCTTTTGAGATCGGCAATGGACCTGAAAAGTAATGTAGAAAATTGGTCAGGTCAGGATACTCGATCGCTTACAAGGTAGCAAAGAAGACGAAAATCTTCTTGGGATCAAGAATCCATGAAAGAGAGGTACGTCTCGAGCTACTCCTCCAAATGATGCATTTGCCACCGGCTACGGTGCATTTGCCGTCACTGATGATGCCGGAGATGGTGGTGGCGATAGTAATATGATGATTTGCTCATGAATCATTATGATGCTCAGCTGTCATTCCTCCGGCCTCCATGTTTAGCCTTTTTTAGTGTGCTGATGAAAGCCTTTTCTGTTGAAAATGTCGATTAATAAATTAAAATGTTCTTTTGCCAAATAATTAATTATAATAATCTGGAGAGAGAGAGAGAGAGAGAGAGAGGAACGGCAAGATCTATTGGTGTATCAATCAAAGGCAGCTATTGTTAGAACCAAATTTTTATTAGATCCATTGCCGATAGAAAAAATTGCTTACATCCTAACCAGTCGATTATTGATGTGTAGAGAAATTCTGTTAGAGAACTAAACTCCAAACACACGCTACTCATCTAACAGTGAATGTGTAACTTTCTTGGTCCACTATACCTGATGGATTTATGAGATGGGCTTAAGGCCCATCCGCTCAAGTTGGGCCCAAAAGGCCCGGCCCACGGGAATAGGGCCCGTGGAGGGGGAAGGTATAAAAGGAAGGAGAGAGAGAGAAAAGACACCTCTTGGCATAACGTACGTTCTTTTCTCTCCCTTTTTCTCCCAAACGCTCACAGCGCGCTTTCCTTCCCTTCAAGTCGTCATCGGATCGAACGGGGCCAGAATTTCTTCTTCCTCCATTGGCGTCGGTGTTTAATTTGTGGCTAACAAGGTACGCTCGAATCCGTGGTGTGCTTTACGATCGGTGATGCGTGTTTTCCCGGGCTTCGTCTTCCGCATTGATTTAGGGGTTCGATTCGGTGTCGAATCCGTTTTTCGGGGATCTGTTATTCCCAACATTGGTATCAGAGCCCTAGTTCACGTTTTCCCGATCAATTCTGATGGTTTTTGATTGATTTTTCGCGAAATCACTTCGGCCGTACGGAACCGGGCGAAAATCCCGACACCCGAGCGTTCTTCGGCCATTTTTCTGAGTTTTCGTAAGTCGAAATAAAATTCTGAAGGCACTGGGAGAAAGGCGACGTCGAGACGAGTCCGGCGAGTGGTCGCACGCCGCTGTACGACACCGCACGCGCCCACACGCGCGGCCGGCCGGCTGCGCGTGGGCGCGACGCGCCTGGAAGCGCCGGCCGCCCGGCGCGTGCGGCACGCGCGCCGGTCGGCGAACCGGCGCTTGCACGCCGCCGGCGGGCGAACCGGCACGTGCCGGTCCGCGGACCGACGCGTGCTGGCGTCACGTGATGACGTCAGCGTGACGTCATCCAACGGTCGGTAACCGTTCGGATGACGTCACCGATGACGTCACGTGATGACGTCTGCGTGACGTCACGTGATGACGTCACCGATGACGTCATCACCGACGACGTTTCGCCGGACGGTCACCGGCCGGCGAACCGACCCGACCGGCGACCCGACCCGACTCTTGGACGAGGCACGCGCCCCGCACGTGCCGGATGACGTCTGCGTGACGTCATCCCCCGCACGTGCGAGGCACGTGCCGTTGGTCCGCACGAGCGGTCCGACCGGCCCGACCGGTCCGTCCGGTCCGACCGGTCCGACCCGCGCGCCCGCTGACCCGACCCGCGGACCCGTTGACCGTGGACCGACGACCTTTGACCGTTGACTTTGACCGTTGACCGTTGACCCGAAAAAAAAAAAAAAAAAAAAAAAAGGAATTTGTTTTCTTTTTCAGTCATGCCTATGTGGATTATAAGTAATCCATTTTTAATTCTGCATTTGTTGCATGAATTTTGGAAAATTATGTATTTTCTCTTATATTAATTATGGATTATAAGTGATCCATTTTTAATTCTGCATTTGTTGCAGGAACTATGATGCGTTATGCAAGGATACCTGCAATCCCGAGAACGCACAAGGGAAATGCAAGACTTAAGAGGCTGATGACAGAATTAGCTGATTATCGGTGGCATGACGGTGATTTAGTATCACATGTGGTGAGGGTCAATCAGATGATACAGGAAATCATCTGGAATGGTTATCTTATGGGATTTTGAGAAAGTACCAGCTTTGATGAACACTCTTCCACCCGAATGGCAAGCGGTGTTGGATCGGCTATGGGAGGTCAATGTGGTCCCGGGTTATAGGAGGCTGGTGGAAGCTTTTGTAAGAGAGTACTATAGGATTGAGTTGGCCAAAACTTCAACCCTTAGATTGAGCGCCACATGGCGCCGATTGAATGCGCCTTGGTGGCGACATGAATGCTCTCCAAAAGTTTTTCCATGGTTGGCAAATGTGCCTTCAGTTTTCTCAGATGTTTTGACTGATAGATTAGAAGGGACATTCCCTATTTATTTCTTTGATTGATTATGTAATGATTACTACCTAATTGTGTTAATTGAAAGCATTATTATTTTAATTGTATGTCAATTATCTGTTGCTTTACATATTGCTGGTTCTTTGTGGGTAATTAGTCAGGTAGTAATAGAAGTTTTTGTAACTTCATAGAATTTATTTGCATAAGATAATTATATTAATAATAATTTTAAGTTAGGATTTTTGGAGGATGATTGGAAACATAGTGACCTTTTGATTCTAAAGCCTTACTTGAAATTATTTATTAATATGATGGGTCTATGCAAATAGGGATGCATAAATGATAGGCATTAATTATTCGTGCATGTATGTCGATGTGTTCGAACGATGGTTCAAAGAATCGAGAATGTAATTGCCGATATGAACGGCAATAATTGTGAAATATTGAATATGAAGATTCAATATGTGCTGGAAAAGCAAAGAAGCACTAGAAGCTATTGACCACATTATGGGAGATATTGAGGGTGTCGTGCACCACCTTGAGCTAGTAGAGGACCGCTTAACGGTATTTGAGCCGAAAATAGACATTTGCTATGCTTTGGTTCTAGCTCGAAAGGGCTTTGTGCTCTAAGCGCAAATGTATTGATTTGTTCAATATGTGGGAATGCAAAGGATCAAGTCCTTATTGCAAGAAATCAAGAGTTAACTAACACAAGAGAGGAAAGCATCCTCAAGTGAAGAAAATGTCAAGAGTGATGTGTTACAATTGTGACAAGAGAAGTCACTATGCTCGCGACGTCGTGAGCCAAAGAACGAATACACCTCTTGTACATTTGAGAACTTTGCTTATGTGTCAAGTTCTGCATTATAAGCTGAATCCAATCCTTTGTGGAATGTAGATTCATGAACGACAGACCATGTAGCAAAGGATAGAGAATCCTTCGTGAAATTCCGACGAGTACCAACTAGAACTAAGTGGATCTATGTTGGAAACAACTCGGAGCTGATGTAAAGGAATTGGCATCGACCAATAGAACATGAGAGGTGGACGCATCTTTGATGTTCTATATGCTCGGAGATTCGTCGAAATTTAGTGTCTGTCTTAGTGTTGGTTAAGTTTGGTTTTGGTATGAACTTCCATAATAAATGTGTAGATTTGTGTTTAGATACAAACTACTATGGTTGTGGTCACTTTCTAGATGGTTTTATTGTACTAAATGTTGACTGTGATGATGTCAATATGTTATCCCCTTGTTTCACGTCTCTATCTTATATGATAATGATGTGAATATGATGGCATGCTAGACTTGGTCATATGGGCCAACAACATATGAAAAGACTAGCCAAAAAGGGCTTGTTGGGCAATATTGAAAAAGTTAATTTGTCCATATGTGAGCATTGCCTAGTAGGGAAAATGACAAGGAAACCATTTGGAAAAGGTAAAAGAGCTGAATTTCCTCGGCATTTAATCCATTTGGACGTCTGTGGTTCAATGAATGTGAGAGGAAGGCAATGGGCTGTTTGTTTCATCACTTTTATAAATGATTCTACTTGATTTGGATATGTCTATTTGATTTCTCATAAATCTGAAGCATAAGTTGTTTCAAAATGTTTATGAATCGCGCAGAAAATCAATTAGACAAGAAAATAAAGGTATTTAGATCCGATCGAGGTTGAGAATATTTATCTAATAAGTTCAGAAAATTATGTGATGAAAAATGAATGGAAAGATAGTAGTCTATTCCATGTACTCCTCAACAAAATGGTGTTGCGAGAGAGAAGAAAAACAAACCCTACTTTGGAATGGTTAGGTCCATGATGGCGCATGCTAACTTACCCATCACTTTTTGGAGTGATGTGTTGTTAACTCGCTGCCTATATACTTAACCGGTGCCTTCCAAATCGGTTATTTCCACTTCATATGAGTTATGGACAGTTAGAACACCGGACTTAAGTTTTTCTTAAGCCATGGGGTTGTGCTTGACTATGCTCATGAGTCCTCTCACAAGTTTTGGGAAATTGGATCCCAAAGAAAATAAGAGTATTTTCATGAGATACTGCGAACACTCAAAAAGGTATGTGTTCATAGGTGAGCAGGAAAGTGGGAGTATAACTGAATTTGAATCACGGGATGTCACATCCTTAGTGGATGAATTTTCTAAGAGGGGCGAAATAAGGGAAAATAACTCCCTATTTGAAACCTTGGATCAAGATAATGATGTCAGTGGAGTTCGTTCAAGTGGGAGTAATATGAGATGTAATGAATTGAATTCAACTCATTCTCAATTGCAACCACCTGATGTGACGATATCATCATTACCTAATCCAAGTGGGAGCATGATGGGGAATGATGTGCTAAGTGTACAATCTCCCATACGGTGAACAAGTCGCCAAAGTATTCTCCGTCGATGTTTTGACATTGAAAGGGAAACTTTTATGGTTGCTCCACAAGATGAGGATGAGCCAAGAAATATTAATGAGGCTCTGAACTGCCCTAATAAGGAAAAATGGATTCATGCAATGAAAGAGGAAATTGAGTCAATGAAATCAAACCAAGTCTCGGGAACCGGTTGATCTTCCAAAAGGACGCAGAGCTATAGGAACAAGTAGGTTCTCTAATTAAAGCAAAAGGCTGATGGCTCAATAGAAAGGCATAAGGCTCGTCTTGTGGCGAAGGGTATAATCAACAGAAGAAATTGATTAAGAAAATGCATTTTCTTCTGTTGTGAGATTTACCTTGATTCGCATTATTCTGGCAATAATGACTAGTATGGATCTTGAGTTACATCAAATGGATGTAAAGACTGCTTTCCTCAATGGAGAATTAGAGGAAGGAACATATATGGAACTACCTGTTGTTTTCATAGTGAAAGGCCAAGAAGAAAATGTATGTCGACTTTGTGGGTCGATATATAGCCTTAAGCGATCATCGAGACAAAGGTATATACATTTTCATAATGCCATAATGGCATATGATTTTACAATGATTGATGAGAATCATTGTGTATATATCAAAAGATCCAATGATCAATTTGTGATCATATCATTATATGTTGATGATATACTAATTGCCGGAAGCAATATGGAGTTGGTTAATACTGTCAAGAGATGGTTGTCTTCCAACTTTGAGTTGAAGGATATGGGATTGTAAACCCATAGACACTCCTATTGCAAAAGGTGAAGGATTGAGCCATAAACTGTGTCCAAGGACTCCACAAGAGAAGGAACAAATGAAACATGTTTCTTATGCTAGTGCTGTTGGGAGCTTTATGTACGCTATGATGTGTACAAGACCTGACATATGTTTTGAAGTTGGAATGGTGAGTAGTTACCAATCCGATTCTGGTCAAGCACATTGGAAAGCCGTTAAGAGAATACTAGGTATCTAAAGGGGACTGCTGATCATACGTTGAGTTATTAAGGAAAAGATCTGCAACTCAAAGGCTATTGTGATACTAATTGGAGAGGAGATTTAAATGAAAGGAAATCTACCTCTGGGTTTGTTTTCTTACCGAATAATAGCACCATATGTTGGAGCAGTAAGAAACAGAAGTGTATAGCCTTGTCCACGATGTAAGTTGAGTTCGTGGCATTATCAGCAGTAGTATAAGAAGATGTTTGGCTTAAGAGATTTTTGGATCATTTAGGTGTTATTAGAAGTGCTGCAGATTTATTATTGGTTAACTGTGGTAGCCAAACAGCAAAAGTGTACACCAAAGATCCAAAATATCATGGCAAGACCGAACATATAGATACCAAGTATAATCTTGTCAAGGATATGGTTGCACGAAAAGATGTGAACTTAGAGTACATACTACGCATGGAATGGTAGCAGATCCTCGACAAAGCCAATACCTAGAGATGTGTTTTGTGGTCATATGAAATCTCTAGGATTGCGTAGAGACTCATGTACTAAATATTGTAATTTCCCTAAATGTTCACAATTTGATGAATTTGTGTTTTCATCATTAATGCCTATGAATCTTTGTTTAATCCTTATGCATCTTAATGCTTAGTGCATTACTTTAAGTTGAGAAGTATGTCGGACAGATATGAGATTAGCCCACTCACACGGGTAATCGCCTCTATTTACTTGTGTGATAAATGGAGATGAGACTGTTTTAAAGCTTATTATCTAGGTGATAATCGAGAGCTCAAGCTTAAAACACGTATGTCGCCTTAACTGGGTGTTAAGATGAGGATATAATACTTACTATGTCCGAAAGTAAAAATACCCCACATGTTTTACTTTATCCGTCTAAGATGCCAGATGTGAGTTCTGATGAATTTTGTGAATGAGTAGATACGTGAACTCAAGTTAGACATTGGGTATGTCTGAACTATCATCTGTACGGTATTGAAAAATGTAGACATACGCTCTATGGGAAAGGAGTTAATACCGTAATACGTATTTCATACTACGTATGCATGAGACGACCAATAAGAGTGGCAAAAGTTTGATCTCAACTTTTATGACGTGTGAGACTCTTGAGGAAAAGAGTTCCTCAATTTCTTAGTCCCCTCATGACTCTTACTTATTCTCAAGATTTCTATTTAGTGTTTGCTATCTTAGGATGTTGCCAATGGTCATGAGTGATTCGATCTAATGGGGCATTTCTAGAAAAGCAAGCTGGACTGAAATTGAGAGTTTGAAGGAAAGAGGAAGATCGATTTTGGAGAATCACATTGTAGTTTTGTATTCACGGTTAACCAATTATAACTATCTTTGTGATAATTATAATTGTGAATACAATATATATATCATGTTTAAAAGAGATCAAGGGAGATATAAATGTGATCGATCGATCTAGGGTACTGCATACTAAATCTACTCGGAGTGTGATGCCCATTATGAGCTGCTATATATTCCTAACGGATGTATGGCAACGAGCTCTCAAAGTATCTTTGGTCGCACGGATTATTCACCGTATGAATGTTGAAGAGAGGAAAAGAGGATTATGTTCGGCCCACCATGTTAAGTGAGAGTCTATGATGGATTTTTTTCTGATGGGGCTGAGTAGGACCTGTCCGCCCATGTTGGTTTTGTACCACCATGTGCGAGTGGGAGATGATGGATTTATGAGATGGGCTTAAGGCCCATCCGCTCAAGTTGGGCCCAAAAGGCCCGGCCCACGGGAATAGGGCCCGTGGAGGGGGAAGGTATAAAAGGAAGGAGAGAGAGAGAAAAGACACCTCTTGGCATAACGTACGTTCTTTTCTCTCCCTTTTTCTCCCAAACGCTCACAGCGCGCTTTCCTTCCCTTCAAGTCGTCATCGGATCGAACGGGGCCAGAATTTCTTCTTCCTCCATTGGCGTCGGTGTTTAATCTGTGGCTAACAAGGTACGCTCGAATCCGTGGTGTGCTTTACGATCGGTGATGCGTGTTTTCCCGGGCTTCGTCTTCCGCATTGATTTAGGGGTTCGATTCGGTGTCGAATCCGTTTTTCGGGGATCTGTTATTCCCAACAATACCAAACAAAAATCCTTATATCAAACCCCTAAATCTTAATTAGGTATCCCCCGCTTAATTTGAAAATTCTCTAATATAGGAAACCCAGCCGAGAGACCTCCATGTGGGATAGCTCGTTAGAGAGTTCCTTAAATTTATTGAACTCTCAATTCCTAGAGAATTTAGAAGACGGAAAGCCAAAAGACAGATTCTTCCCTCCCGTAAAATAGAGGGTGCCAAATTCATTAACTTTGTGACCTAACCCTTTACCCACTACCTATCTTACTTTTTTTAACCTCCCTTTAAAGAAGGTCATTACCTCTGGTATGAAAACAATAAATCTAATAAGGAAAATTGGATAAATTGTGTATCAATCCTGATAATTTCCTTTTGGAATGAGCACAGACAATATTAGAAAAAGCACATCATGAGAATTAGAACAAATTCTTCCAAAAATCAACTGAAGTTTTTATGAAGGGAAAAATATGTTGTACCTGCTTTTTCTGCATCGGTCTTATGATCTGGAGCATTGGCATTAGCAGTAGCTTTAGTCTTCTTCTCAGCTCCACACTTGACGCTCTTCCTTATGACCCCTGTCCGCAAGTTTTCAAGTGTTATCTTGCCATGAAGAGCGCAGGAACATTTGACCATGTAACGAATATCGTATATGAAAACGAAGGCTAGAACACAATGAGTTATTTTTCGAGAAAATTTCATGCCCATAGAAACGTTTGAGGGTCTGGCGAAATTTCTATGCTGTTGGCAAATTGGAAATGGCATTTCGATTTGCTGTTCTTTTGGAGCTCATCGTCATTCATACATTAATCAAGAATTGGATAGAAGAATATGTGGGAACTGCCAAAAACATTACTCTTTCCGAGAAGAAAATCAGGAAAAAGAACAAGATAAGAAACAACAACGTTTCAGGGTATTTAAAAAGCCCGAAAAGGCAAAGAAAAAAACTCACCGTGATCCAGGAACTCTTGGGACTCTCTTTCATGGCGATGTTCAACAAGCTTTCCTTGTCGACAGCGAAATTCTCAGAAGTTCTCTGGATTTCCATCTTGCCCACTAAGTCATAGGCCTTGCTAAACCCTTAGAAAGTTGAGAGAGAGAGAGAGAGAGAGAGGCCGAATAGAGCGTTTTTTGCGGTGACTAGTGATGATGGTCGAACATGTAGGCCAATGGTGGAGACCTGACGAACGAGCGTATATTAATCGACTGCAAAATTCAATGTTCACGGCCGGAGTTTTGGTGTTCTGGGCGTGCTCGGAGAAGACGAGCAGCAGTCGTGGGATTGAAAAATGGGTAAGGGGAGAGTAGTGGACTTTGGGCTCATTTAAACTTAGTGAGCCTTGAGCTTGAGATATTAATTTGGTGAATTTGGGCTTGTTTTTGCCACAAGGTAGTGAGTGTTGGGCTTGCTTTGGCGTGTTTGGGTTTATTTTTGGTTGAGTGGGCTTTGGATTTGGTGTTGTAAGGTTTATTTGGTAATGCTTCCATTCTTAAAAACTTCCTCTTTTTTTAGAATTAATCTTTTTCTATTTCCCGAAACAATTTCTCAGTAAAAAAACACATTTGGTAAGTATTAAAAATGTTTTATTCTCATAATGGAAAAAAAGAATAGAAATGTGTTTAATATGATTTATAATTTTTTTTGTTACTGTAATTTTTTTTAAAATTTTTTTAATAATTTTTCTTTTCTTAGTCTTCCTTACTGCTGCTAGTTGACTGCCACTGATTGTCGCCGTCCGCAGTCACCTACCATCAACGGTGGGCTGGGACGGCGATGGTTGGCCAACGATAGCAAATAGCGACGGTAGGTGGTGGTCAACCAACTACTAATGGTGATGGTCGACTGGCGGGGGTAGCGGTCGGCTAATGGCAAGCAGCTAGTGATGGTCTACTGGTGGGGGTAGCAGTTGGCTGACGGCAAGCAGCATGCTATCGGCGAGGAAGAAGAAAAGAAAAGAAAACTTATTTTTAGAAATTGTTCTTGGGAATAAGAAACTATTTTTTCTATTTTTTGTTTTTGTTCCAAATTTATTCTCTGGTCACTTTTCTATTATGGTGAATAGAAAAATTAATTGATTTTATCAAACAAATTTTTTATTTATTTTCTATTCTGAAGAACAAAATGATAGAAAAATAAAGAAACAAAAACATTGCCAAATGGAGCCATAGGCTGCGCATGACAATGCTTATAGGCTAGGGAAGAGTCTTTTTTTTTTTTTTTTTTTTTTTTTTTTTTTTTTTCAGAAATAGTTCTTTCCTATTTCTATTCCGGAACAATTTCGAGTAAAATAAGGTGTTTGATAACTATACAAAATTTCTACTATAGAAATAGAAAAAGAATAAAAATGTGTTTGGTACGAAATAGTTTCTTTTTTGTATTTATTCATTTTTCATTCTTGCTCACGGATCACCGATCGCCACCACCGTCGTAGCTACACGATCGACGGTGGCGGACAGCAGCGGTTGGTGGTAGCGGCAACGGTTGGCGCGGCTTCGGGCGGTTGGAGGTGGTCACGGCAAGAGAGATGAGCAAAAGAAAAATAAAAAAGAAAATTGGCTTATTTCTAGAAATTATTCCCGAGAACAAGAAGTTACTTTTTTTTGTTTTTTGTTTCTATTCCAAAACTGTTCCCGTGGAATAAAAAAAAAAATAGAGAAATTGTTCCCAAGAATAAAAGTTTTACCAAATAGATTTTTGTTTTTTTTTTTTTTTTTTTTTTGTTTGAGAACAAAAGAATAGAAATGGGAGAAACAAAAACGTTGTCATACGGACCATAGTGGCCAGATTGGGTTTTATTTCATTGAGCCCATTGCTTTCTTTAAGGCTTTGATGTCTGTTAGCCCATTCTACAGAGAGAGGTAGCCCATGCTTGTCCATGGGCCTAGCTTGAATCCCATTTTCGGATTATAAAAAATAAAAAAAAATTATCAAATGTTTTTTAAAAATTTTAAAATTGTAAAAAAAATTATCTTTTCTAAGAGTTATGAAAAAGCTAAAAAAATAAAATAAAGTTGTTATGTAGTTTTCTCTTAAATTGAGTGACAATCCTTGTTAAAAATTGTGTTCAAAATTGAACAAGGTCTTAAGGCTTTATTGTAGGATTTCAAATCTTAGATACTATTGTTAGGTCATTTGCGCAATTATATTTTGATCATCACTTGATTGTGCACTTTTGATATGTTAATTGTGGTTTTCCTTTGGCCTAGTTAGGAATGGCATATTTCTTATTTCTTACTATTAGTTTCTAGCTTTTCCTTGCAATTTATTTAATGCTTCCTTAATTGCTAATTGTTATTTTAATTATCACACACCTATATGATTACCTCACATGTTAATGGATAAGTTTAAAATCAATTCTAAAATAAACATGATTAGATACCAAAAGGGCACTAGTTAGTTAATTAATATGCCCAAGTCTCCAACCCTTGATTTTCTTGTTGCGTAGGAAGTGAGGTATATTACTATGTTTCGCTCGATTTCTACCCAACCTCAATAGGCTAATTATGACTCCTCTTTAGAAAATCCCTATAGCATCAACTAAAGCTAAAGTTGAATACCCCAACATTGCGTGGGGTATGGACTTGAAAGAGTTTGCACCTAATCGAGTGCTGTAAGCCCCCTCTTAGACAAAATTCCTAAACCTTATGTCTTTTCCCCTCCAGATGGAAAAAGTAGGTCATGACACCCTCTAATTAATTTTACTTGAGGAATTCGCTAATTAACTCTAATAATAATAATAAAATAACCCTATTAACAGCCCCACCTCAGTTCTAAAAATTTCAAAATTGTCCCTAACCTTGTTATGAATTTACCAAGATATCTCTTTTTATACTTACTTTTACTATTTTCACATTTTCGTTCAAGATGCAACGAAACCTTTTTGTAATCTCTTTAAGACATTCTAGGCATGAGAACAACTTTTTAATTCAAACCCAATAATCACAATAGCTTAACATACAATTATTGAGACTTACTTACACAGAGTAAAATCTAAACTAAATAAACAAACAGTCAATCAACTAAGCTCAAGAGTAACAAGTAGATCATTCCAATTTAGTCCTTAGAGTTTTCACTCACATTGAGTGAAATTCAACAAAGCAAGTCTTTAATCACCTTGAAATCAAAATAATTACTAACATTAACAAATCTCATTCTTTGAAAACAACAAAGCTAATTTGATAGAAATAAAGGAAACCCATAAATATAACTTGTAAGAAACTAGATTGAAAGTGAGGGTTTGAACTTTGATCGTCCTAAAAGAGAGTGGAATAAAAATGTTTTTGAACTTGAAGATGCAAAAGTGATGAAGTTGCACGTTCAAGAGAGGAATGAATGTATCTTATCTCTTGTCTTCTTAATTTTTTCTATATTGAAGAGAATTTTGAAATAACATTTAGTAGCTTGAGTTAAAAATAATGTCAATTAACTACAGTTAATAGTAGTAGATATAAAGTTACTCGATTTGAAAATAATATGTCGTGCATGAGGTCATAAGAGCTATGTTCAACGGATTCAATTAAGGCATTTGGGCAAAGCATAAGATGAGAATTAAGACATGTGTCCAAGCTAAAGTAGTGACAAATGGCATGGTTGGATTAAAAAGAATGGAGATATTATGTTAGGTTGGATAGATACTCTACATTGTAGTAAATAAACGAGAAATCAGTATTCATTTGAAATGACAATATTAGAAAATTATTGTGAAATCACCAAAACTATTAAGAAAATATATAGGACAATTAGAAGATTTAACTCAGTAAAAATTTAACGTTTTAAAATTACTTGATACATATTCAGGAGCATATCGATCCCCATTGACAATTACTATACTAATTATATAGGTAGAAGAACACTAAAAATATCAAAAATTGTGTATAGTGCTCACTTTAATGCCAAAGTTTTCGCCAAATCACTTCACTTCCAAATAAGAGAAAAAAAAAACAATCAATTAAATGCCAGCGGAAGAAATTTCAGCCAAAAATAATATGTGGCTTTTAAAACAAATAAATATATAAATAGCTTGGCATATTATTTATAAAAAAAATCCATGTGGAGTACTTGATAATGAAGTAGTCGCTTTTTAACAATGATTAGCATTGAAGTAATCATTTAAAACAAAATTTGGCATTCAAAGATCACGATTTAGAATTTTTTGATGATGTTGTTTAAGGGTTATATGCTAATTAGGCATGCCGGCGAGCCACGTAGGATTGATAAATTAATAAAATATGTCACGTTAAAATTCCAACGATTCATATTGGAGTTGGCACTAAAGTGATTATTTTCTTTAAAAAAAGCACTTAAGTGATTCGAAAAAAAAAAAAAAAAAAAACTTGATACTAAAGTAAGTACTGTACACAATTTTTTGACACTTCTAGTGTCCATCTCCCTAATTATATATATGAATATCATGAACTATAAAGAAAATTTCAGATGTCATAGTCACACTCTTGTTTTCTGCTGTTTAAATGTCATATGAGTTGCTAGAAAAGTTTGCTATAATCAATGTTGGTGTGGCAAAATGAATAGAACAATTTTCCGAAAAATACATCTATTTCCAAGGGAATTTGTTCTAAGTAGATTGTCTTTGTACTTTGCATTGTAAATACAAATTGCTTATATTCTAAGGATAAATACACTAGAAATTTTAAAACTTGTTATGATGGTATAATTGAATCCTAAATCTTTAAAAATGTACAATCAAATCATAGAACTCATTAAGTTAGTGCAATCAAGACTCCATAAAATTTGACAAATAGAAATTGCCAATGCGGTATTTTTTTTATCACTTTCTCTCTCCTCCATGGTATTTTTATAATTATCTTTTAAATGTTACTTAAGTTAGATTGAATAAATTAAAAAGAATATTTTTTTTTTCTAAAATCAAAGTAGATAAAAAGGAGCAAGTCCTTGTTGGTGTTCGCCCCAATTGCCCAGGGTCACATGGGCCTTCCCGAAGGCCGACTTGCTTGCCCTTAGCAAGGGCCTGCCATTCCAGATCTTTATGGTGTAATTTTCTAGCGCTGGCAAGTGCAACGACGGGTTTGCGGCACGAGCGGCGCTGGTGATCGCACGCGTCGGGCTTGGCAGCACGGGGGAGGTAGCGCCGCAGGAGAGGCGTCTTGGCCAAGGCTTAGCCGAGAGCTTCTTTTCTCTCTCTCTCTCTCTCTCTCTGGTCTTTTCTTCTCCTCTCTACGATGGTCTCTTCCTTCTTCATACGTAAATCTCCCACTTCCCTTTTATTCATATTTTTTTTTCTTTTTATTTCACACTATCATCCACACTAAATGAGTCCTTTCCATATTGCTGAATATTCCCCTCGAATAATGGGAAAATCCCATTGAATTTGCTTTTTTTCTCCACTGACACACACGGTTGCCAATATTCTTTCTTGATTTTCCCTGGCTTTGTTTCCTTCTTTGAATTCTCCCTTTTATTTTTAGTCGATCTTCTTAATCCCCTCTCGCCGAATCTGCCCACTATCCTTCTCTAGCCAAAGATTGCACGTATTCAGCCCTTGTTTCCTCTTGTCGTGTCTTTCCTTGGCCGAGATTATGCTCTCTTGACTTCAAAATTTTTCAATTTTGATTACTCATGCGCAGCACAGGCAATTTTCATCCATATGAGGTATTCAATGGGCTGGAATTTCATGCTTTCGTAGACTCAGTCTTATTCTCTACCTTACGGGCCTCATTGGGCTCAGAATCATTTACCACTTATCATCGGTCCAACGCAATTAATGAAACTTAAAAATAAATGCTCCTAAAACTAAATACTATGCAAATTAATTCTAAGGGCTTAAAAGTTAATATATAATTTTCTATGCAATGAATGATTGGGTAGCCAAAACTTAAGTGTCAACACAAGTGCAATGTAAGAAATCGACGTCAAAGAACAAGTTGTAACCTTGATTATCGAGGATGTTGGAAGGTGGGATCCACAATAGGTAAAATTGGGAGTGCATCACTCAAATGAGATGTGGAAAAAGTATGCCCTTGTATTTCTTATCCCCAACATTGGAATCGACATTTTATTCATGCCTGTACAGATTGTGTTCTTATGCTTCTCCATATGTTATACTTCTCAATTGTTTTCATCGCGATTCATAATTCTTAACATTACAAAGCATTTTAAACTTGTTACCAAATGTACAAATTGCAAGCTCTGTTGGATTTGAAATGATGCATTCGAAAGAAAATAACGAAGAGTCAAGATTGATGGAGTTTGATGGCTTGTGTTCAACGGACAGATCCTCTCCATCTTGGACACGAATCTCAGGTACAATGCAAAAATTCAAAGCTCGAAGAGCGAGTCGTAACCTTAATTACATAGGATGCTAGAAGGTGGGATCCACAATGGGTAAAATTGGAAAGTGCATCACTCAAATGAGACGTGGAAAAAGCATGCCCTTATATTTCTTATCCCCAGCAGCGGAATCGTCATTGAATTAAGTGGCTCTTTTTTTTTTTTTTTTGGTTCGTGGGTGTGTGTGGACCGATTTAATGGTTTCTGTCGGCGGGCAGATGCATCGTGATCTTTCGTAAGTAAGCGTTGAATTCCAACCCCCTCCTTTGGAATCGCCAACCCCCCACCCCAAGTTTTCCATCTGATTTTGTTTTAATGACAAATATTTTTTAGGGTAAAAGCCACAAAATATCTCAAACTTTACCAATTTTGATACCTTTATCTCAAATCATTTTTTATAACACTAAAAATCTCAAACTTATATCTACGTGACATATTTATCAAAAATTTGTCCAGTGTAACACGTTTACCTTAAACTTTTCTCTTATAATGCCAAAAACCTAAACTTATATCCATGCTACACATTAATCCCTAAAATTTAGTGTCATAGAAAAAGTTCGGGATTTTTGATGTCTCAAACGAAAGATTTAATATTGAATGTGGTACATAAGTATAAATTTAAGGTATTTGGTGTTATAGAAAAAAAATTTAGAATAAATGCGTCATATGTGATACGTGACAAAGTTGGTGCTTTTTTATGTCACGAAAAAAAAAAGAGATAAATATATTACGATTAGCAAAATTTAAAAATTTTAGGTGATTTTTTCCCATATTTTTATGTTCTTATTCTCGGGCGCCTTTATCATTTGAAAAACAAATATCGGGTGGTTCAAAGAGCCTACTAAAAGGAAGTTGGGTGTAGTTTTCCACGGCCGAACAAGCTGTCGGCCACTCCTTGCGTAGTCAAGTCACGGAACAAAAGTTAATGCTGGATAAACGGGTCGACAAGTTTGGGGTAAATGAAGAACCTTGCGGAGTTTTAAAAAGCCCCCCTCCAAAAAAAAAAAAAAAAACTAATCGGCTACAACAGCCGAAGGAAGAACAAAGCACCACCATCTCAACTCAAGCATCCACGAAGATAGGCCAATGCACAGACGACAGACTATTTATTCCATTGAAAGCCCCACACAATGAGGAACACATCGGCCATGATTTCACTTAAACACCAAGATGAAGGGTAGACTCCTTCTGGATGTTGTAGTTCGCCAGCGTGTGGCCGCCGGTCTGGGGAAATGCCTTCCCTATCCCGGATCTTAGCCATGACGTTGTCGATTGGGCAATTTTTTAATAACATTTTTTTTTTTTCGAATTTTTTATTATTTTTTTCATTTTCTTTTTTTGTTCTTTTTCCTTTCCTTTTTCTCTCTTCTTCCTCCATGGACTTTCCTTGCGGTGGCTAGCAAGCAAGCGCCACGAAACCCTCACTAGCCACCGGCAACAGTTGTAGGCCTCACTCGACCCTGACCAAGGCCGCGGGCGAGGTGACTTTGCCTAGCTCTAGGCGAGGCCAACCTTGCCCTAGCCTTGCCAAGGGTCGTGGGCAAAGGCGGCCTTGCCCATGGCTAGCGAGGCCATGGTGGCTTCGCCTAGGCCTTGGGATGGCCATTTGATGACGATCATTGCTATGCTTGCTACCATACGTGACCATCTACACTCCTCTTATTGGGAAGCGTTGCAATCTCTCAAGAATTTAGTGAAGACATCAACGTTTTGTCCTCATTTGAATAAATTCCTACTGAATTTTCATACTAAAATCAATCAGTGTTATTACCTTTTTCCATTTAAGAAATTCACTATGAGCATGTTCTGTTAATGTAATTTCCCCATTATCTAAAAGACATACTTCAGGTGGAATCCACAAGTGCTCCTATCCTAAAATCGGTTTGCCAAGGAAAGATTGTCATTGCTGTGTCGGAGAAAAACACACATCATTGATATTGACCTCTTCTAATCTTATCCATAATCACTAGTCATATTGGCCCATCTATTAGCTGTTCTTTTTTTCCTTGTATCTACCCACCATTAGTCAGTACTTTGTAGTTAAAATCAGTGCTTGCGATTGTCTTTGAAATATTAAAAATCTCATCCAATAACTTTTTTAATGGGACAACGAAGGTCACTTAATTAGGTAGTTAAACTCCAGTCGTGAAATAACTCACTAAGTTCATGGGCCAAGTAAGATTCAAGCTGAGTGGATAGTAAAACAAACACAAACTTGTGTGTACTTAGGGGTGCGAGGAATCCACCGCACATAAGATGGATCACTAAATCGATCCTAATAGTTTTATCTGACATCTTGTATTATTGTTTCTACCTCACATTGCATAGTGCACTAGCAATCAAAACGTGAAGCATTGGTGGAGGGAAATCAGGTTATTATTCAATGGCGGAAACAAAAAGGACTTAATTAGGCATGTGTAAGATTTGCCCTTGTCAATTATGTCATGCTCCATATGTACTAAATAGTAGATGTACACAACCCACCAGGGAGAAATTGGGAGGATGTGAAAAGTTACGATGAAAAGGGAGCCGCACGAGATGGAGACTAAGAACAGGTAAAGCAGAACCGTCGGTTAAAAGTAAAGTGCAATCGTTATGAAGATTACGATTAGATGTCATTAAATTCGAGGATCAAGGCATCTCTTTTTCTTTTCTTAGCCTAGAGAAGGGGCAAGGGTGGCCGTGGCCTCTCTTTCATTTCCCGTCCCTCTTGACAATGTATGGGATGAGGCAAAAGATGTTCCTTATGAGTAAAACGTTAATTCAAAGTTGAATTGAATTGGTATTTATGTAAAATAGTTTAGGATTGAGTTTGTCTCATTAAAAGGTTGAGAACTGAATTGATGTAAATATACTAAGTTTATGATTTTTTTTTATACTTTCCCCTAGGAAAAAGGCATGCCCTTATACATACCATCCATAGCATCGAAATTCGCCAGCTCCCTTGGAAAAAAAAAAATCGTGAAGTAAGCATTGGATTCCGCCTCCACTTTTTTTTTTTTTGGTCTTTGGCGGAGCAAAAAAAATCATCTTATCAGAACCTCCAAGTGACACTTAAACAGGAGGATCCACCACCCCTGAGTCACACTTAATACACCTAGCGCATTCTCTGAATTTTGAACCCTTCACTTCTTGACTGAGGATTAGCAGGGCTTTATTTAGCGAGTTTTTTTTTTTTTTTTGTTCTCTTCTTTGTGCAAGAAATGAGAAAATGAAGTCGTTCAGTGTATCTTGGCCATAAAGAAGCTCCATGGGCTGTCAGATGTATTATGGATGATTGCAGAGTCCTCCTGGCCAGCAGCGAGGTGTCAGTCTGCTCCACGAGCCTAGAGAAACCAATCGGGTGATTGGGTGGGTAGGAGAGCTTCCACCGAACTAGATTACCAGCCCTCTCCTTTTTTTATGGTTAATGTTAATTTTATGCTTAGATGTTGAAATTTTGTGGTGTCCAATTTTGGTTTGTAATGAAAGGTATATTATTCTGACAAAAAAAAAAAACGGAAAAAAAAAATCGTAAAGCAAGCATTGGATTCCATCCCTCCTCTTTCTCCTTTGCGCAAGAAATGAGAAAATGAACGAGCGGCCCATATGCTCAGAAGCAAAATATGATTCGAATATCCTTTTGAGATTCGCCACTCAAACCCCAGCGCGGATTAAAACTTTCTTGGAAATGAAATTTGTGGAAGCTTGTGCGTAAATTTATATTTATTGTGTAAATTTAGTAAGCAAAATTTTAAATTACTAATACACTCACGCAACACATCATAAAAATTAATGTTTCCATTATATAATTATACAATTGTTAACATTAGAAATTCATCTCATAATCGCTGTTTTTATGTTTGAGTTGTCATAGAACTCAATTCATTCCACAAATCAAAAAGCCAACATTTGGTGAAACGTCTTTCATCGACGACTACCTTCCCAAAAACATGTAGATATCATCGTAGAGGATGGATCTTATTCGATTTGGTGGAGCCAATGCGATACTTGATCACCAAGATCGTCACAGTGAATAGACGAGAAGCACATGGCAGCCTAGCGGTTTGCACTTGAGGGTGGCGTTGATGTAAAAAGGTGAAGCGAATTCCGAGTAGTAGTTCTACATGCTAGTAGAAAATCGTGGCAACCAAGGAAATTCGGTCGATTGGGCTATGTGTCCAATCAACATGGGAGAAGATAAAACGGTTATCAGGGTGTCGGTATTCTACCCAAAATTTGAAAAGATAACCCGACACTTTAGTATATATTTTTTTAAAAGGGCATATGTTAACAAAAAGATATAATCCGAATTTTAATGGACTGGTGAGAGTTCATAGTGCATTATCAATACGGCAGCTGCGAACTATCACTACAAATTGGTGGCTAATATGGGAAAGGCAATTGACAAAGACTAGAAATCAACATGTGATAAAAGGGGGCAGCTGATTACAAGATCGGTAAAAGATGCAAAATAGAGATATAAACTAAATTGTAACCGTTTATGAATAAGAACGTCCGGTTACAATAAAATCAAGTCGAGGCCTAGAATCTCGGGAGTAGTTAGAATTTGGAATTTGAATGATAATTGCTTTCAATGGTCACATTTTGTACAATGCTATATAAGGCCTCATTGACGACCCCTTCCGGCGAAACAGGCAGATATTGTCGCACCTGAGATTCGCATCCAAGATAGAGAGGATCCATTCGCACGATTTGGGGGAGCCAATGCAGTACCTGTCCATCAAGATCGTCAAGCGGCGAGGTCTCGCTCACAACAGCAGCTCCTACGTGAAGATCAGCATGTCGACTCATTATGTCTCTTCAAAGTGGGCGATTCACTGGCTTGGCGAGCGGACTGACTCGCCGGAGTGGCACCAGTTCTTTGCGTTCAGCCACAACAAGCTGAGTCGGGCTAGCTTCAAGCTGGAGATCTTCGTCTAGGACTCGCTATCGAGGGCCTTCCTTAGCGGTGTCTGTTTCGACCTCTCCAATTGAGTGGTGAATAGACGAGAGGCACATGGCAGCCAAGTGGTTTGCGCTTGAGTGTGGTGTCGAGGGAGGTAGGTCTTACTGGGGTAGATTGTATCCAATGTTGGATGCAAATTGCGCAACCCCGAGATCTCCATAACCAGAACAAGAACATGCATAATTGAGTAGAAGGATTAATGCACTTGGATCCATCGAACATAAAGCGAAAGCAGAAAAGGGATTACCCACATATAAAGGGGATCCACGCATAAAGTCTTTCTCCTCTATTGTCCTCCGTATCATTGGCTCAATGAGGCGGCCCCCCTCACAATTAGCGTTAGGTAAACGCCCCTTAGGTGAAGATACATGTGAGAATTAGGGTTAGAGGAAAGACTTGAGCACTATTTATAGAGTTTTCAGCCAGTCCCCCTCATTACAGGCCAGACTTAACTCGGCCCACACTAGCCAGCCCATATTAGACTAATTAAGAAACATTCTATCTCACCTTAGACCAACCCTGTTTTACGGTAACCGTAAAAACAGTAAATTACAATATCAATTAATTTAGTCCACATTAGGAAAACTCTTACATTCTCCCACTTGGACTATATTAATTAAAATCGTATTGTATGTACGCACATTTGATACAGAGATAATTCTTAATAGTCAATCATATCCCATAAAGTCTTAAACATCGAATCATGGCGGTAACTGTATGTATACACACAGAGCCTTCCGTGGTCACGAATGTTCTCAACTTTATTGATATGGATTCAATATAGTAGTGTGTCAAATGGATAACATCTCTCATAAAGAGAACCCATTTGTCAATCACCATTCTCTTACCTTAGGTGTCACAAAAATTTGTGCCACTAGAGAATGCTTTATGGTTCCAATGAACCCACATATGTCTTATCCTTATGGTTAACATTTCTTTATGTATCACAAGACATATGCACAAGGCTAATAACCGAATGCCCGGATGCCCCTAGCCTTCACTCAAGGTTTATACAATCCCTTGAAACTTTATCAATATGTATTCAACATAATAACAATACATTCAAAAATATTTTATTGAATGCAAAAGTTAATACATATCAAACCGTTACAAAGTGTAACGAACACGATGAAACTTTTATCGAGTAAAGCCAAAATAGCTTCCACTAAACAATAGCATCCCATGATGCTCCTAGGCCCATGTTAACGATATGTTACTCAAATACACATGGGCGTAGGCCTTTAGTTAGTGGATATGCAATCACATCATCTGTGAAAATATATTATATTAAAACGTCACATTTCTGTACCATTTGCTTTTGGTTAAAAATTTTGACCGCCATATATTTAGACCCATTGAGATCTCTATAGTAAATAAATAATACTACAAATTTGTTATCTCAATACAATCGTATGGATCTATCCATAAAGTTAAAACAATCAACTCATTCATGAGGTTCTAGAGCCTAAAAGCTCAAGTAACACCTAAAAGAATGTTATCAATACTACTTACATAGTAGAAGATGACATAGAACTTTATTTACTGCATTTTCTATTAACATAAATCTGTATCTTGTTATTGATATTATATCATCCTAATAGCCAGCAAAGTTTACATCTAATTACCCTACTAACTGCAAGAATTGAACATATCTGTAAATTAGCATATAATCTATTGTCTTCTTTAAGTACCTTAAAACCTTCTTGACAACAACCCAGTGATCATGTCCTGAATTTGACCAATATCTGCCTAGAAGTCCCGTCACAAAAATAACATTTAATCTAATGCAAATTCGAGTATACATTATACTTTTAAGTGCATTGACACAAAGTACTCCATTTAATTAGATTTTCTCAATATCTAAATAAGGACAATGCGATAGATTTAGTCCATCATCCTTAACAATATGAGCAATTCTTAGCTTACAATGATGTATATTGAATATTTCCAAAATATGATCAGCAAATGTCATCCAAAAAATCTAATATAAAATCCAATATATATATGACAAGAACAATTCTTACTGAGACCTTAGTACAAAAGATGCCTCAAGGTTACTACTTGTAAACATAAATCATGTACATAGAGTATGAGAAAAAATAAATTTCCTCCCACTGACCTTGCAAGATATTGAATTACTTTGTTTCCAATTGAACAAAAAATAATAATACTATGAAACTTTAATAATATTGTTTGGAAACTTGCTTAAGACTATAAATAAGCCTTTTTCAGTCTACACACAAGTTTACTCGAAATATTTATTGCAAAATTTTCCAATTGCACAATATAGATTTTGTATCTATTTAGCATAACTCCATAAATAAATAAATAAATAAATAAATAAATAAACTATTAATGCTGCATTCACTCTGAAAGAATCTTTTAAAGAAATAGTTATTTCTTCACTATAAACAATCCACCTCTCTTTTAGAGTGAAAACTTTAGTTACAAATTTGGCTTTAAATTCCATAATCTTCTTTGAAATCTTTTTGTCAAAATTTTCAGATATAATAATTAAATTACCACCCCAAAATCTACAAAGTATTTGACAAATGACCCTTTAAGCTATTTCCCATTGTCATACTTGCCAAAATACTCATGGCCACCGTTAAACCCGACAACCTTTTAAGACCTTTATCTCGGTCATTTTCCTTAAATAGAAAATTTTTGAAAACAACATTTTAATCATATATGAGATGTATATGTCATTAGGACTTCAACACAATCTTTGTAGATATGTCCTAATTTCAATATCGAGATAAGACATAATTTCAAGTAACTAAGACTTCCATCATCTTATAGTAGTGCGGTATGCAAGCAATTCTCTTTTCAAGTGTTCGAATGGAATGCTTCATGGATAATAAGCAAAATTCAATTACTCTTTTCTCGAGCAACAAATCATATGTCTACAACTTAAAATTTGAAGTAGTAAAAACCTCAATAATAATGAAGTTATTAATTACAAAAAATGTGACTAAAGACCAAGCAATATATATAATTAGTATCATGTGAGTACTGTGTAACTTGACGTACAAGTACACATCTAGAGAGTTACACGCATAATCATATAATCACATTTGGGCAGAATACATGACATGCAGTTGTACACTCCCCACATGATAGAGATTATGAGAATATATTCTAATTTTAGTGAATTCATCACATTTGGGCAGATGAACCATTGGGATCAGTCAATCCTCTACCACACCATCATGTATTCCTCCATGAACTAATACACAATCACCTCCTTTGGGAGTATGACTACGCATTAGACTAGGAGATATCTCAATCATCATATGAGACCGAAATTTCTCAAACCCAATCAAGCGTGCCACTTTGGCGGTCACTACTCAACTGAATCATTGAAATTCTCTCATACCAGGGATATAAACTTTACTCCTCATATACACCATATACATGTGATTTTAACTTTAGTGATAGGAGCAGCATATCACCAAAATCACATATCATGCTAATTACATTACTTTATTAATTAATAAAAATTAATCATACATATATATAAATATATATACAGCGAACCTGAAAAACAGATTCCAATGAGATCATTGATTACGAACACAAGAAACTTCTCATAACAAAGAATAAAATATCTCTTATGCACCCCAATTACATATTACCAGAACAACATAAAAAGAATGTTAATCTAAAATATCTCTCACAAATTAACATCAATAGTAATACATGATACACCATATCAACAAGCTTAACAGCTGGTCCATTATCACTCATGAGTTCATAAGGCAAAAATGACTCCAAGGCCAACAACTGATTTATTAATCAATTTTAGGTAACAAATATCATTACTTTAACCAATGGCCTATAAATTGAGTCAAACCACAGAACTAAATATCTAAAAATTCAATAGTAGATACTATTGCTCTGCGTAAATATTGTCATACTCCTTAATCATAAAAAGATATTCAACTTGATAGACATTAACAAGTGACCAGATGAATTCATGTACAATATGCAGTAACTTAATTGACATACATTACCTACATTCAGCAGATGTGTTAATCGGTGCAATCAGTTTGGTTACGAGTTTTTAAGACGTCAATCATTCAAAATTAATGTTTCATAAATTACTTGTCAAGGAGTATGCTTGAGCAACAAAAGTTTCATAAATTACTGTTTCTCATCAGCTCAATACATAGCTCAAATACTATCCCATACTGATTGTATCTCATTAAGCCAGCTTCAGTTCACAATAAAGTTTAATTTTTATTGATAAATCATACCATTATAATGTTTATGTGATAACATACCTGTAACCCAACACTTATATTTCCAATTTCACAGAAAATATAAGAAAAATTCGCAAAAATACACTAAAAATACACGTATTTATGGTTTCATATGCAATTTCAAATCAATAAAACCATTAAACATATAAAATAAATATACCACAAGATAAGAAATCACCATACGAGTCCAACGCCGCCAGCCACGCGCCGATCGGAGACTCCACGCACCTACACGCGCCACCTGAGTGCGCGGCGCGTGGATCTCACGCGCGGCGCGGGTTCGATGCCTAGGCGGCGCATGGCCGCGCGTGGGGGCGCGTGTGGCCTCCTTCGGCGACGCCCCGCCGACCGTCTTACTCGTCTCGTCGAGCCTAGTCCGAATTTGTGATTTAATTTTATTTTTATTGAACAAAAAGTCTTGAAAATCACAAATTATGGCAAAAACTTTATGCGTTCAAGTTTTAGGGTTACAGTTGCTCTGATACCACATGTTGGATGCAAATTGCGCAACCCCGAGATCTCCATAACCAGAACAAGAACATGCATAAGTGAGTAGAAGGATTAACGCACTTGGATCCATCGAACATAAAGCGAAAGTAGAAAAGGGATTACCCACATATAAAGGGGATCCACGCATAAAGTCTTTCTCCTCTATTGCCATCCGTATCACTAGCTCAATGAGGCGGCTCCCCTCACGATTAGTGTTAGGTAAACGCCCCTTAGGTGAGGATACATGTGAGAATTAGGGTTAGAGGAGAGATTTGAGCACTACTTATAGAGTTTTCAGCCAGTTCCCCTCATTACGGGCCAGGCTTAACTCGGCCCACACTAGCCAGCCCATATTAGACTAATTAAGAAATATTCTATCTCACCTTAGACCAACCCTGTTTTACGGTAACCGTAAAAACAGTAAATTACAATATCAATTAATTTAGTCCATATTAGGAAAACTCTTACATCCAAGGTTATGCTTAGAAGGCGTTATCACGTGCTTGACGAGGGTGCACACGTTAAGCGACTTTCGGACCATTGTTGTCCTAGTCGACGTCCTGTATCCGGTGCTCATGTGGTACCTAAAATTGATCGTGCCTACCGAGTTCCTTTTCGTGCTCTTGACTGGAGTGTGGCACCATGCATTCCCGTGGGGATGGACACTAGATCTTCTGTACACCAATTCTTTCTGTTTGCCTATTTGGATATTCCATGCTTACTTAAGTTCTGAAGCTTGTGTTATGTGTTGCAATGAAATTGCAAGATCACTCAAGCTACTAAGCAACTCAATATCATAATGCTGATAAGATGTGCATGTTATTATGCTTCTAAGCTACTAAGCTACTAAGCAAGTCAATATTGTGCTTCTTCATTTTTTTTCATCGCCATTCACAATTTAAACTGTTTTGAAGCTTTTTGAACTTGTTACCAAATGTACGAATTGCAAACTTTGTTGGATTCGAAATGACGGGTTTGAAGGAAAATATTGAGGACTCAAGACTGTTGGCGTTTGATGGCTTGTGTCAAACATATGGATCCTCTTTGTCTTTGACAAGAATCTTAGGTGCAATGCGAGAAATCGACGCTCGGAGATGGAGTCGTAACCTTGACTATCCAGGATGCTGGCAGGTGGGATTCAAAATGAGTAAAATTGGGTGCGCATGACAAAATTTCTAGAATATAAATTGATTTACGGCTAGAAATTGAAATCAATTTCTATTTCAAAATTTAAGCTTCGATTTATTCTTCAAATCTATTTTTGGAATAGAAATCTGTTCTAGAAATAGAAAAAGTAAATTGCGTTAGCAAGCGGATTTACGCTCCAAACCTCATTTCGGAGAACAGAAATAAAGAAATAGAAAAGTAAAAATTTTATCATACGCGCCTAAGTGTGCAGAAAAAACATGCCCTTTTATTTGTTATCCCCGACATCGGAATGAGCTAACTCTCTTGGGAAAAAAATCGTCTTTTGGGATAGGGACTAACAAATTCAATAGTTTTTTTTTTTTTTTTTTTGGAGGGGGTTTGTTCGAGCGCGTAGGGACCGATTCAATGGTTGTTTCTTCGAATTCGGGGGCAGATGCGTCGTACTCTTTCGGCAGAAGTCAAGCACAAGTCTTGCCATAATCTTGGCGTCTTAGGAACTGACTTAAGTGCATAACTTCAAAACGGTACACTTAAGTCGCCACTTTTTTTTTTTTTTTTTTTAGTGGGACACTTAAGTGCCACCTCCGTGACCTTGCCGAAAATCCTACGTGGCAATATTTTATTATTATTTTTTTGCCTACGTGGCTCGCCGGAGCTCCAAATCGGCATAAAAATTAAAAAAAAAAAAAAAATTAAAAAAATTAAAAAAATTTAAAAATTAAAAAAAAAAAAAGAAAATTTTAAAGATTTTAATTTTAAAAAATTTAAAAAATTAAAAAATAAGAAAATTTTAAAAATTTTAATTTAAAAAATTAAAAAAAATTAAAAAAATAAGAAAATTTTAAAATTTTTAATTTAAAAAAAAAATAAAATTTAAAAAATTTAAAAAATTAAAAAAAAAAAAAGGGGGTGGGGGGGGGCGGCGCGGCGGAGGTGGCGGCGGTGAGGAAGCGGCGGCGGCAAGGGAGCCGCCCCGTTCGGCCTCCCACCCCCCTTTATAATTTTCTTAATTTTTTTAAATTTTCTTATTTTTTTAAATTTTTTTAAATTTTCTTATTTTTTTTAAAATTTTTAAAATTTTTAAAATTTTAAAATTTTTCTTAATTTTTTTAAATTTTTTAAATTTTTCTTTTTTTTAAAATTTTTTGAATATTTTAAATCTAATTTAATTAATTTATATCTTATTATTTACACGTAGACCAAAACGGCGTCGTTTTTGCATTTTCTCCGTCACATCGCGTGCAAAACGACACCGTTTTGGACCGAGCTTCACGGAAAGTCGCCACGTCAGCCATTTGGCCAGATTTTTCGCCGGAGTAGCATTTAAGTGTCCTATTTTACTCCGATGATGGCACTTAAGTGTCTTAATTTTAAAGTTATGGCGGCTTAAGTGTCCCTAAAGTCTTGAGTTATGACTCCAAGTATCCTCACCTCTACTCTTTCGCAAGTAAGCATTGGATTCCACCCCTCCTTTTTCCTCTCTTCTGTGTAAGAAATGTGAGAAATGAACGAGGGCCACACACTACTCAAGAGCAATCTGATTCAAATATCTTTTCAGGATTCTGCCACTAGAACCCTCGCGCGGAATAAGGCTTTCTTTAGGACGAAATGTAAAAAGTGGCAAGTAAATTTGCGCTAGCTGGTGCGCGCAAGCTCAAACTTGAAACATTTGATTGGCTTAAAAAAACTACTCCCCAACAACCACCCAAAAAAAAAAAAACACTCAATGAAAGGTAAATTGAAACCAAAATAAAAATAAATAATGAATAAAGGAAAAAAAGAAGAAAGAAAAGGTTTTGATTGTTGAAGCCTCACAGCAGGAAGAAGAACCATCGGCCCTGATTTCACATAAACACTTTCAAAGAAATTCATTCATCACAACCCTCGTTCATAAAGATATCAAATTTCAAGCAGACCCAACCTCTTAGAATCCAACGCGAAGACGGAGCACGAGGTGGAGGGTCGACACCTTCTGCATGTTGCAATCCGCCAGGGTGTGGCCGCTGGTATGGGGGAATGCCTTTCGCATTGGAGGGCGACGAACATTGGACGCGATGAACATCGAGAGGGCGTTCCAGTCAATTTTGACCCAGATTAACCATATTATCTAAACTTTGTCCTGAGTTGTTTGAATTTGTTTGGACTTGCTTGATTGCATTGATTGCATGGCATGAGTTAGTTGCCTAGTAGAGTGTTAGTCCCTTAAGACGATCCATGGAGAAGGAAGCCGAAATACTTGAAGATGGTGGCGTGACTGATGTCAAAGCAGGTCTAATTTCTTGTACCATTCGATCCCGACATATGTCTCAAGTTTTATGTCTTGTTGAAATAAACACCCAATAAGTTGCGGGTTTATTTATTTATTTATTTATTTATTATTATTATTATTATTACTTTTTTTTTTTGGTATTGGAGGAGCAGGAACTTTGCGGCCAAACAATGTGGCAAAAACCCCCAAGTGACACTTAAGCGGAGGACCCACCACCCCTGAGTCACACTTAATACACCTAGCGCTTCCCTTGGGTTTTGAACCCTTCACCTCTTCGTTGAGGATCAGTAGAGTTTTATCCAGTGGAGCCACCACGGCCGGTGGGTGTTGCGGGTTTATTTTTCATACACTTAGTTTAGCCTGTTCTTTTATATTGTTTGGGTGTTTACTTCTTGCGATTGCACCTTTCAATTAATTGATTGCTTTCTTTTTACTTTGGTAGTTAGCTTAGAATAACACGAAAGAGCCATTCATGTATGATCGCCTTTTGAAGTTTGTACATGAAATTGTACAATATGTAGAAGAATGCATGATCACCTTAGGTAACAATCGAATATATTGATATCGAAATAGCGTTAATAGATATCTTTAATGTAACCAAGTTCTTGAATCCACGATATCTAATTCCGTAAAAATCAAGAAAGGTCTCTCAACTCTTGATTGGGCAATTAGTCGGCTCACAATAAAGAGGCTAGTGACGATTCCTAAAATGAATTTTAGATTATCTAAAAACTTTAAAATGAACTTATATCACGAGAGATATGAATTTAGGAGAAATCATATTACTCACTGACTAAATGTCACTTTTAAAGCTGTCTCTTTAAAAAATGCCTACTTAGGCTGTTTTACAAATAAATGTCCATAAATCTATTCATTAAAGGACAGGTAGGTCGCGGTAACTTGTCACTAAGGGTGCGCATGATAAAATTTACGTTTCTCGATTTCTGCGTTTCCTGTTCCCGAACGGGTTTGGAGCAATCCGTTTGGTACGTTAGATCGATTTCTCATTTAAAAGCATTTATTAAAATAAGAAATCGAAGAAATCGGAAAATTTTTAATTCTCCGGTTTAAAACGAGAAATAGAAATTTTTTTTTTCTCAACTTTTCAATTTAGTCCAAAATATTTTAGATCACTAATATTGAAATAGAAATAGAAATAGAAATAGTTAATTTAGTCCAAAATATTTTAATAATTTTTTAATATAATCATTTCAATCAATATTGATTGAAAATCTTAACCATTGGGCCAAATGGTGGGAATTGAATGGACAAGGCTTCATTTGTTGCACGCAAAGAGATTTCACGCGTGGTAATAGTCAACTTGCCACATTCATATCTAACGAGTCTTTCTTCACCTCTTTCTTGGTAGTACGCCAGGACAATGGCTCTATCTAGCTAACTATTTTTTTATTCATAAACTTCATATTAAGACGGTAAAAATGGGTCAAATCATTAGGGTTTCATCCGATTTTTCTTTTATAAGGAAAAAGAGATCTAATAAGGAATCTGTTGTTTTTGTAAGAGTGTTGATGAAAATACATTTTGATAATAAATTTTTAAATAATCCTAGTGTTGATAATTTTGAAAAAATTGGTGACGATTTTTGAACATGGTGAGGATTTTTTAACAAAATTTGGAAAGAAATTGGAATTAGACTTGAAGTTAGGACCTTTTTAGGAGATTAGACTATTATAATCATGGCTATCGTTAGACTTATTTGATTAATGTGAAATCAATTTCGGCAAAAACATAACGACATATTCACTACAATTGAATTTCAATTGATTTTTTTTTACGTCGTTTATTTTTTTCGAAAGAAAATATTACGTAATACGAAACGTAAACACATGTAATAGGAAATTAATGAAATTGTATTTTCAACTTTTGTAATGTATTAGTATTATTTCGATTATTATTTTGTATTTGAGGATTTCCTATGTTGTTTTAGTATTAATTATTTTGTATTTGAGGATTTACATGTTGTCGTCTGTCAATTTTATTCATAGAAATTAAAATTTTATACGTTATCAAACGGATTTTTGTTAGAAATAGAAATTTTGATCGTTATCAAACGGGTTTTAACTTTCTTCGGAAAGCTTGTCCAGGGGAATAGAAATCAATCGATTTACGCGAAATCAATTTACGTAATAGAAATTTTGTCATGCGCGCCCTAAATGTACAAATTGCGAACTCCGTTGGATTTGAAATGATGGGTCGTGTTTCATGGATGGATCTCTCCGTCTTGGGAGAAAATATTCAATGGTGGTTAGCAACTACCATGTCATCAGCTGACCTGACATATATGCTCCACCGAAAAAGCGGCATTGTCCGATGATCCGGAATATGTAGGAATTGAAAAAGTAAAATTGGAAGGGCTCTTGAATACGTAGGATGATGAATCGTGGGACCCACGAAGAAAATTGGGAAGGGTATGAGTCAAATCAGATGTGGAAAAGGCTCGCCCTATAAATATTTTTTGTGTTCGTGTTTGCTCGGGAGGATGATATGAAAAAGAAAGATCGTGTGGTTCAAAGACCCACCTCAAAAGGAACTGGGGTGTAGTCTTCCGTGGCCAAAAGCTGTTGGCCACTCCATGGGGTGATCAAGTCATGGAACACCAGGTCATGCTGGGCAAGACATTCAAGCGATCGAGCAAGAAGAGAAATGAAGAACCTTGTGAAGTTTTAAGAAGCCCAGGGAAAAAGCTAATCGCTGCAACATCCAAAGGAAGAAGAAAGCACCACCCTCTCAACGCAAGCACCCACAAAGAGAGACCATTGCACAGACGATGGATATAATAAACTATTTTATTCCATTTTTTTTTTTTTTTTTGGTCGAAAACTATCTTATTCCATTGAAAAAGTAGGATTTATTCACAAGCCCCACACGATCAGGAACCGATCGACTCTGATTTTACATGAACACTTTCAAAGAAATTCATTCATAAAACCCTCGTTCATAAAGACACCAAATTTCAAGCACACACAACCACTCAGAATCTACCACGAAGACGGAGCACGAGGTGAAGTGTCGACTCCGTCTGGATGTTGTAGTCCGCCAGGTGTGGCCGCTGGTCTGGGGAAATGCCTTCCTTGTCCTGGATCGTAGCCTTGATATTGTCGATCGTGTCTGAGCTCTCGACCTCCAGAGTGATGGTCTTGCTGGTGAGGGTCTTGACAAAGATCTGCATTCCTCTCCTGAGCCTCAGCACGATGTGAAGGGTCAACTCCTTTTGGATGTTGTAGTCGGCAAGGGTGCGGCCGTCCTCGAGCTGCTTTCCAGCGAAGATCAGATGCTGCTAGTCTGGTGGGATCCCTTCCTTGTCCTGAATCTTGGCCTTGACGTTGTCAATGCTGTCGGAGCTCTCCACCTCGAGGGTGATCGTCCTGCCGGTCAAGGTCTTGACGAAGATCTGCATGCCTCCGCGGAGAGACGGAGGACGAGGTGGAGGGTCGACTCCTTCTGGATGTTGTAGTCGGCTAGCGTACGGCCATCCGCGAGCTGCTTGCCGGCGAAGATGAGAAGTTGCTGGTCCGGAGGGATGCCCTCTTTGTTCTGGATCTTGGCCTTCACGTTGTCGATGGTGTCGGAGCTCTCGACCTCGAGGTTAATGGTCTCGCCGGTGAGGCTTAAGGAAGATCTGCATGCCTCCCCGGAGCCTGAGCACAAGATGAAAGGCGGACTTCTTCTGGATGTTGTAATCGGCAAGGGTGCAGCCGTCCTGGAGATGCTTGCCGGCGAAGATCAGGCGCTGCTGGTCCGGCGGGATGCCTTCCTTGTCCCGGATCTTGGACTTGACGTTGTCGATGGTGTCGGAGCATCCCGGTGACGGTCTTGACGAAGATCTGCATCTGCAAAGCCAACAAAACACGAATTCGAGCCTTCCTTTCAACCGTCGGAACCAAGAAATCAAGAAAACGCGAAGAACAGGAAACGAGAACCCAGATTCAAGATCATCAGATCGGAAAAAACCAATTCACACATCGCGAAGAACAGAAGAACAGAAAGATCAGAGGTCGAGAAGCCTACGTTGAGAGAATCGGTTGAGAAAGAATACTACTGTCGGAACGTGTGAATGCAAGCAAAAACACCTGCATTTTATAGCTGGGGGAAAACCAATGGGAGACCGACACGTACCGACATGAGGTGTATGGCACTAGTCCAATCGCCTCTTCGTGCCCAGAAAGCGACAAGAGAAAGGTAAAGGCAACTAAGGTCAATCAATTTCGGGAAAAAAAATAAATAAATAAATTGCTTTTTTTGTGGGAAAAAAGTAATCAATTTATTATAATTACTGAACTTTATTGATCTTTCCAGGATTCCCGGTTGAGGTGGGGCCACCGTCAACCGACATCATCCGGCGAAGAAACCAAATGCAGTGTCGACACGGGCGATCATGAGGTGTCCCGCACCATTGAAGTCGACAAAAGAAAGGTAACGGACGACTAAGATCAATTAATTTCAGCAAAAAAAAAATTAATTACTTAACTTTATTAATATTTTCAAGATTCGCAGTTGAGGTAGGGCCACCGTCAACCGACACCATCCAGCAAAGACAACCCAATGGGAAATCGACACGCGGCGATCATGACGTGGCTTGCACTGGTCCGATGCGGCAACTCTTCGTGCCACGGAGCGACAAAAGAAAGGTAAAGGGGCAACTGGGTGGATGTCCACTAGTAATTATTGGTGGATACTTACAGGACCCAGTTTCGGTATTCAGATTTTGTTTGGTTAACGAGGGATCATGAATAATAGTTCTTGAATGTCCTGAGCAAGATGGTGTAGAGCTAATGTACTCATCTGGCTAATATCGTGTGAAGTCCATGACAGGAAAAAGGTTACACTATGTCCAGTTTTAATTCCTATTACTGTTTAATTTAATTCTGCTTGCAACGACTGCCTGATTTTATTTGGATTAAGTTATTACTGGGAAGTGTTGATAAAGATTAATGCCTAATAAATCGGCAGAGTTTAGCGAACACTTGAGATTCATTTTGATTGGAGTATCATAGTTGCTGAAGGAATATAAAGCGAGGTTGACATGATTCTAAATTGTTGAGTCTTCATATATGAAGTATAAAATCAACTATAGACTTTGGCTAATGCTCAACAAGGTGGCAGGAACTTTGTAGGTCTGATGGAAAACAAAAGAAATGGAGATCCTTTTGTGACAACCAAAGCTGCGTGTGGGATTTAAGTCAAAAGCGGAAAGACGTTTTTATGTTTTCCTCCCCTCTTCAATATCCACTATCTTTCACCGGCTTGGAATTCTTGCTGACCAACTTGATTATTAGGGAAAATGATGTGTGTAGCAAATGGCAAATTAGTTGATCAAATATGTTGTGTATTAAAGAGTTCTCATTGCGGGTATTTGTTATTGATTTGTCGTCAGACCATGCACCCTGGCCATTTGACCAGTTGCCCAGAAGCTGGAACTTCTTGGTGAAAATCTTCCCTTTTGGAAGATGACCTAACATGGAAGTGCTCTGAGAACTATTCATCAATCAAGCTTTGCTGCAACTTCAACCTTCCCTCTTGGAAAGGGGGAGGTGATGATGTTAAGTTTCAAGTGTGGATTTCGACTCTCAAGTTTTACAAAGAGATAGGGCGAAAGTCTAAAAGTGAGATGAGAGTTAGAGTAGAACAGACAAAAATAAAAATTTATCTCGATTAGTCTCTTTCGTGTGTGCTAACACTTACTCTTGTTGAAACTTTGGTCCTACTATTACTAGGCATATGCAGATATTGTTCATACTCAGTGAAAGCCCAAATCTAGATGTGCTAGGACTAGGAATAGTAACTACCGCCTTGCAAACTTTTGCTTTTACCGAAGTACCTCATGTTTCCGTTGGCGTATTTTCTGCAAATATGGCATTTAATATGTTTACCACATTAAATTCATGTATAGGCATACTGTGATATATAAATGGCATTCTTTTAGCAATATCTGTTTTGTCATTAATTCTCCTAGTCTTACTCTTTGCTTCTTAGAAGTAAGGCATCTTAGTTTTATATATCCTCTTCTCTCCATTCTCATCTGATTTGTTTATGCAAGATACATTATAAATTGAACTTCACTGCTACATTTATCCGCAAGAGTAGAATAGATTCATCCGAACCAGCACTAGTTTATTTGGGTAATTTCATGAGATGGACAATTGGAGGATTCTCTTTGATTGATCAATAATATTTTGACATCTTTCTTCGAAGACTTGCAACTTGTTGCTTCAGCCAATGGTGGAGCTCTTCCCTATCCTTTATAACTAGTTCTTAAAGTTTTAAGAATTAATGATGACAACGTCAATTACTTTTTGAGCCCGTGCTGTCAGTTGATAGGATCATTTGCTGCAAGTTAGAATTTGTGGCTGAATTATGTTAAATTTAATTCTGCGTGCAATGATTGCCTGGTTTTATTTGGACTAAGTTATTATTGGGAAGTGTTGATAGATATTAATGGCTAATATATCGTGGGAGTTTAGCATATGCATGAGATTCATTTTGATTGGAGTATAGTAGTTGCTGAAGGAATGTAAAGTAAGGTTGACATGATTCTAAATTGCCGCAGCTTCAACCTTTCCATTTGGGAAGGGGAGATGCGAAGTTCGATTTTCCACCTTTTTAAAGGGGTTGGGAGTGAGAATGTTTAGTTTTAGGTGTGGGTTCAACTCTTACGCTTGGCAAAGAGGTTGAGCAAAAATCTAAGAGTGAGATGAGAGCTAGAATAGGATAATAGGATTGACCAAAAAAAAAAAAAAAAAAACTTTATCTCACTTAGTCACACTTACTCTTGTTGAGCCTTTGGTCTCACTATTACTAGGCATCTACAGATATTGTTCATACTTAGTAAAAGCCCAAATCTAGATGTACTAGGAGTAGAACTAGTAACCGGCCTTGCAAGCTTTTGCTTTTACGGAAGTACTTCGAGTTTCGTTGGTGTAGTTTCTGCAAATATGGTAGTTAATATGTTTACCACATTGAATTCATGTATAGGCACACTGTGATACAAAAATGACATTCTTTTAGTAGAATTTGTTTTGTCATTAATTCTCCTAGTCTTACTCTTTTGCTTCCTAGAAGTAAGGCATCGTAGTTTCCTATATCCTCTTCTCTTTAATTTCATATGAGTTGTTTATGCAAGATGCATTATAAATTGAACTTTGCTATTGCATTTACCCGTAAGAGTAGAATAGATTTATCCAAATCAGCACTAGTCTATTTGTCATGAGATGGACAATTGAAGTATTCTCTCTGATTGATCAATTAATGTTGACCATCTTTGGGGTGGGGACGTTTAGTTTTAGGTGTGAATTCAAATGTCACACTTTGTAATGAAGTAGGATAAAAGTTTGAGAGTAAATTGAGAATTGGAGTAGCACAAAATAAAATAAAATGTTTACCACATTAAATTCATGTATAGGCACACTGTGATATATAAATGGTATTCTTTTAGAAGAATTGTTTTGTCATTAATTCTCGTCTTACTCTTTCGCTTCCTAGAAGTAAGGGATCGTAGTTTTCCTATATATTCTAATCTCCAATTTCATCCGAGTTATATGTGCAACATGCATTATATATTAAACTTTGTAGCTGCATTTATCTGCAAGACTGGAATAGATTTATTTGAACCAGCACTAGTTTATCTGGGTAATTTCATGAGATGGACAATTGGAGGATTCTCTTTGATTGATCAATTATTTTGACCATCTTGGGGGTAGGGACATTTAGTTTTAGGGATGGTTCAACTTCCACGTTTTGTAGGATAAAAGTTTGAGATAGAGTTGAGAATTAGAGTAATATAGATAGAAAAAAAATGTTTACCATGTTGAATTCATGTATAGGCACGCTGTGATATATAAATGACAATCTTTTAGCAAAATATTTTTTGTCATTATTTCTCCTAATCTTACTCTTTTGCTTCCTAGAAGTAAGGCATCATAGTTTTTCCATATATTCTCCTCTCCAATTTCGCCTGAGTTTTATATGCAACATGCATTATAAATTGAAATTTACTGCTGCATTTATCCGCAAGAGTAGAATAGATTTATCCAAACCAGCACTATTTTATTTGGGTACTCTCATGAGATGGACAATTGGAGGATTCTCTTTGATTGATGAATTAATTTTGACCATCTTTCTTCGAAGACTTGCAACTTGTTGCTTCAGCCAATGGTGGAGCTCTTCCCTATCCTTTATATCTAATTCTTCAAGATTTAAGAATTAAAGATGACAAGGTTAATTACTTTTAGAGCCGGTCCTGTCAGTTGATAGGATCATTTGCTGCAAGTTAAAGTTGAATTTGTGGCTGCATTATGGTAACAAAGGCAGATCTCCAAATCACTTGTCACAAATGAGGAGTCCTATTTGACTCGGAATGTCAAGGGAAACCTGTTCGAACCATCTTAAAGAAGAGAAGAACGATAATCAGATATGCTTGGTGTTCAAGCAGTTATGTTTTACGACAAAACATTTGTTTTAATTTTCGAAGGCACGCATAATGTTAGAGAGGTGTTTATATTGATTTAATTATATGGTCTTTATGGCTATGTCATGACGATGATGAATACTCATCTTATCCTGTTCCTTATTTGCAGACAGGTTGCTAAAGGGCTAATGAAGTATCAACCTGACATTATTATTAGTCTACATCCACTTACGCAAGATGTTCCGCTTCGTATTCTAAGGGCAAAGGTTCCCCCCAAAGAAGATCGTTTTTACCACGGTACCAGTCCAATACGACAACTCTTTAGTTGGCATTATGTGTCTCATCTCTCTCTTTCCAAGCCCTAGCGAATTCTCTCAAGGTAGGCTTCTCGATCTCTGATCTTTCCGTCGTTCATTGTTCATTGTGAATGGGTTTTCCCCGATCTGTTGATCTTGAATCTGGTTCTCGTTTCTTGTTCTTGGTATATTCTTGATTTCTTAGTTCCCACGGTCGAAAGGAAGGCTCAAATTCGTGTTTTGTTGGCTTTGCAGATGCAGATCTTCGTCAAGACCCTCATTGGGCAGCTCCGAAACCATCGACAACGTTAAGGCCAAGATCCAGGACAAGGAAGGCATCCCGCTGGATCAGCAGCGTCCGATCTTTGCCGGCAAGCAGCTCGAGGATGGCTGCACCCTTGCCGATTATAACATCCAAAAGGAGTCGACCCTCCACCTTGTGCTTAGGCTCTGCGGAGGCATGCAGATCTTCGTCAAGACCCTCACTGGCAAGACCACTACCCTCGAGGTCGAGAGCTCCGAAACCATCGACAGCGTGAAGGCCAAGATCCAGGACAAGGAGGGCATCCCTCCAGACTAGCAACGTCTCATCTTCCCTGGCAAGCAGTTTGAGGATGGCCGTACACTAGCCGACTACAACATACAGAAGGTGTCGACCCTCCACCTCATCCTCCGTCTCTCTGTAAAGGCATGCAGATCTTCGTCAAGACCTTGACCGGCCAGACGATCACCCTTGAGGTGGAGAGCTCCGACAGCATCGACAACGTCAATGCCAAGATCCAGGACAAGGAAAGGATCCCACCAGACCAGTAGCATCTCATCTTCGCTGGAAAGCAGCTGGAGGACAGCCGCACCCTCGCCGACTACAACATCCAAAAGGAGTCGTCCCTCCACCTCGTGCTGAGGCTCAGGGGAGACCTGCAGATCTTTGTCAAGACCCTCACCGGCAAAACCATCACTCTGGAGGTTGAGAGCTCCGACACGATCAACAACGTCAAGGCTAAGATCCAGGACAAAGAAGGCCTTCACCCAGACCAGCGGCTGCACCCTGGCGGACTACAACATCCAGAAGGAGTTGACCCTTCACCTCGTGCTCCGTCTTCATGGTGGATTCTAAGTGGTTGTGTCCGCTTGAAACTTGGTGTCTTTATAAACGAGGGTTGTTATGAATGAATTTCTTTGAAAGTGTTTGTGTGAAATCAGGGCCCCGATGGGTTCCTGATCGTGTGGGGCTTGTGAATAAATCCTAGTTTCAATGGAATAAATAGTCTATTATCCTATCTATTGTCTGTGCATTGGTCTCTCTTCGTGGATGCTTGCGTTGAGATGGTGGTGCTTTCTTCTTCCTTCGGCTGTTGCAGCGATTAGCTTTTTCGCTGGGCTTCTTAAACTTCACAGGGTTCTTCATTTCTCTTCTTGCTCGATTGCTTGAATGTCTTGCTCAGCATTATCTTTGTTCATTGACTTGATTATCCCATGGAATGGTGAATTTGCTGCAACCGACGACCCTTTGGCCATGGAAAACTACACCAAACTTCCTTCTGAGTCGGGTCTTTGAAGCCACAACCGATCTTTGGTTTTCATATGATGAACGCTCCGGACCAAACAAGAACATAAATACGTGTTCTTAAATGTAACGAGGTGCATATGTGCTGGAAGGTGGTTCTGAGCATAATATTAGTTTTGGTTATATATATATATATATATATGGGGGGGAAAAAAGATAAGGTAAAATTCTAAAACTCTACGCTCGTTGAACTGGCCTTCACTAATATTGGCTGAGAAAATACTAGCTCTATTTTTGACAAAAAAAATATTATTTCTTTTTTATGCTAGAATTGTATATGGCTCTGCTAGCCCAAATTAGAGACCAGTTTTTTTTTTTTTTTTTTTTGGTCGGAGAGACCAGTTCACATGCCAATATAGACAAATATTCGGCTTGGGTGGTGAAATAGAGCTAGTGTTAAATGAAGGAAACTAGCGGCATCATATTTAATTTAAATGCCTTGAATTACTCTATTAAGAAGTCTTGAATGTAAGACATATTATTTTATAAAGATTTGTATGATCCCATCGATAGTAATGGGGCTAAAAGAGAAGGAAGATAAAGAATGGGAGTGCATGAATAAGAAAATGGTCGGCTTTATTTGATAATGGATTAATGATAATGGATTTTTTTTTTAATGTGCTCAAAAAACAAATGCTGAAACATTGCGAAGGAAATTACAAAATCTCTATGAGAGAAAACAAAATAAAGCATTTTTAGTTAAAAGGGGAAAATTATCAAAAATGTCCTAAACCTATTACAAATTTTCCAAATCAATCATATATATATATATATATATATATATATTTGCCAATTTAGTCATAAATCTTTTGTAATTGTGCTAATTTAGTTCATCCGGCCAAATTTGGCTTGTTGGTGCTTGACGTGGACGCCAACCGACTTTGCCACAAACGATTTTTTTAATGATATTTTAATTTATTTTTTCAATTTTTTGTTAATTTATTCTATTATTTTTCCTATCTCTCTCTCTCTCTCTCTCTCTCTCTCTCTCTCTCTCTCTCTCTCGCTCTCTCTATCTTTTTTTTTTTTCCCTCCTCTCTCCTTCTTCCTCTTACGTCGCGATTAGCCAAAGGGGAGGGCCGATCATTTGTTTGATGTGGTTAGCTAGTGATGAGCTTGCCTCGCTATTGTTGGGTAATGGTAAGCTCAACCTTGCCCAGATCTAGCGAGGGTTCTCCTCACCATTTTTAGGTGAGGCGAGCCCTCATTGGATTGGGCAAGGGCTTGCCTTGCCAGTGGTTGGGTGAGCTCTCTAAGCGAGGTTAAGCTCGCCAATCCATTAGTGAGGGCTTGCCTTGCTAGTGGTTGGACGAGCTTGCCCTTGCCCATCGATGGCAAGGCAAGCTCGGCATTGCCTGGCCGCATTAGTCGATGATTGGCCCTCCCATATGGTCGGTTACCAAAGCAAGAAAAATAAGGAGGAAGGAGGAAAAAAAAGAGAAAATAAAAAATTAATGAAAAAATGAAAATATGAAAATATTATTAAAAAATTGTTTGCTAGTGCCAGCTGGTGTTGACATTGGTGCTAGCTAGCCAAATTTGGCCAAATGGACTAAATCGACATAATTGCAAAAGGTTTAGGACTAAATTAACCAAAAAAAAAAGAGAATAAAGAAAAGGTTTATGACTGATTTGGAAAAATTGTAATGAGTTCAGGATTTTTGGTAATTTTTCCTAGTTAAAAGACTTGTAAATTTTTGGTACAAGGAAGGGAGCAATATGTCAAAGCATTACCACCGGCCGTGATGGCTCTGTTGGGTAGACTCCAAACCTCCAAACGGGAGATCTAGAGTTCGAAGCCCCTTCAACGCAAGTTGAAGGGAGGTAAACCATCCGTGTCTTAAGTGTGATGTCGGGGTGGTGGGCTCCGCTAGCATCACCTCGGGTTTACCTCACCAGTTACTGGCTGTACGAGGGTTCCCGGGTCATAAAAAAAAAATGTCGTCAGAGCATTTGAGTGAATTTCAATATGTCGTGAACTAGTTGACAAATTCGGAAATTGATTTTGGAGATGAGTTGTGAGTATGTTTATTGGTCAGTACTTTTCCTAATAGTTGGGATACATTGGGCATGGCAATAAATAACTTTGATGCACTGAAACTTGAATTGATATAATTGCGGCAAGATGGGACATGATGCTAGACAATGCAAGTTTACAAAGAGATTTTAATCCCAATATAGAAGTGGAGAAGGAAAGAAAGAAGGGAAGCAAATTACAATGATAGTTGCATCCGATGATGATGTTGTATTTATCTAATGATGCTTGTGCGAACCTTAATATCAAGACTCTAGCTGATTTATTAATCCTGCAGCCTCATTTCATGATGGACATTTATCAAACGTTCAGTGGTGGTGGCTAAGGGCAAAAAGACTTTCACTCAAGACCATGCAAACTAAGTTGATGAAAGAGGAGATAAATGCAATGGAGGACTCTTTAATTGAACTATGACATATAAGACTTAGACATCTTAGCGAAAAGGGGCTTGAAACTCTCACTACAAAGAACATTCTACCTTTGAAAGAGAAAGAAAGAAATGTGCTCACTGCTTACTAAGTAAGTAACATAGATTTGCATTTCAAATTTCCTCTCTGTCATAGCTTGTAGTATCATCTAAAATGGGGTGAATAGGTGATTTTACAATTAACATAAAAAAAAAAAAAAAAAGTCAAGACAAGAATTGTCAGACTCAAGTGAAATTTGCATCTGTATATGATTTTCACAAAAACACAAAATTCTGAATTTGAATGTTAACAGTGATGTGATGATATTCACTAGTGTACCAAAGTCTATGAAAAATAGCAAACAAGAGGTTAAAGATAGAGGAGATTGCACAAAAAGTTTATAATGGTTTGTTTTAAAGTAAGTCTATCTTCACTCTCGAGTAAAATTGATCATTTAAGTGCCATTATTGGCAAATGATCCTATGTGGGTTTTTCTTTTTCTATTTTTTTGAATTTTAAAAAAATTTGATTTATTTTTTTGATTTATTTTTTTGATTTATTTTTTTGATTTATTTTTGTTTTTGTTTTTTTGTTTTTATATCCTTGTTGGCTACGAACCCTCCCCTAGACCCAGCGACGGCTGCCTTCCCCTTGGTAGCAAAGGCCCTAGGTGAGGCTATCGTAGCCTCATCAGCCAGGGGGGAGGTTGCAATGACCCTTGTTGAGGCTGGGTGGCCGCACGTGAGGTTGCCTCACTTAGATTTGGTGAGGGCCTTTACGACCTCGATTGCCACTGATGAGGTTGTGATGGCATTTGCCCAAGGCCTTCACAGCCACACTGGGCAAGGTAGCCTTGCTCGTGACCACCCAAACTTGGCGAGGGCCTTCGTGGCCTCACCCATCGTTAGTGAGGTGGCCATTGCCCAATCTGGGAATAAAAAGGAAAAGAATAAATAAAGATAAAAATTCAAACAAAACAAAAAACTTATAAAAAAATTAAAAAAATTGTCCACGTCAATGCTTGGTGTAACCACGTAGGGTGATTGGCATCCCCATTAGATTTTTTGATAAGGCAAATTAGTGATGACACTCATATGATTGATTTTTTAAATTTGTGATACTCAAGGGAGTGGAAAGAAAGAAGTTATGGCATTTAAGTGAGCTCCATACGAAAGTTATAGCACTTGTGTTATTCTTATTCCAACTAAATTAACACAATTGAAAGGTTTGGAACTTAATTAGCAAGTTGTCAAAATGTTTAAGACTAAATTGGTAAAATTGAAAAGTGCAAGATTAAATTAGCCGATGTACGATAGAATCGGGATTTTCTGGATAATTTTTCCTATAGTAAATGCTTATCCAAATAGGAACATAGATATTCTTAACTGTAAGAAGGAGCATATGCGATGTAGAGAAGAAGAGGAGGCCAAGCTTTACTGAGTAAGCAACAGGAGCAGTTCCTAGTCTCTCGTTCCTCCACATTCTAGTAAAAGGGAAAAAGAATGTAGCCTCGCAATCTTACTTATCAATTCAAGGTAAAGAACGTAGCTCCATTTTCTGGGATGACCTTGGATTGAATCCACATTACCGGTGCTTCCCGTCTACCTCACTTCATCTTCGAAAATAATTTGATTTGCATATAAACTATGCTGATTGAGGAAAGACCACTTAGCAATGAAGCTGCCCTATGCACCTTCTGTCATACCCCGAACCCTGAGCGCGCGCACATTCCATTGTGGTCGATCAAATATATGACATCCTAGGATACGTCGCCGACCGCAATCCTCTTCGTCCTGCACTTTGGCAACACCATCACCTTCAACTTCTTAAAGGAGTCGTGCGGGGCCAATGCAGTCGGGGAACATTGTTTCACGGAGACCTCGACCTCGGAATTGTCCAAGAGCTCGCACTCCCTGACTGACTAGTGGTCTTGCAACTCTATGCTATTCACCTGTGTTGGAGAAAACTTATTTATTTTGAACCTGACAAAACATTTCCATTAGTCTAGTCTGAAGACTTGCAGACTCTTTCATCAAAGTCTGAAGATTGCCGGATCGCCAAACTCAAGATTCGAAGTCTACTCTCATTGACAGTTTCAAGACCATCGAAGAAGACTTATCTAGAATTGAGTATTTCTTTAAGGATTTGATTCAAACAGTTAAAGAAGATCACACGACTGAAGATAGCATCTCGGAATCTATTATTCGTCTTGAAATTAATTCGGGTAATTTGAATCCGTTGAATAGCGAAGCATACTTGGAATGTTCTACTTATGGAAACCTAGATTCTGATTGTATGGACGAGCATGATTGGTGGGTTATTGTCATATTCCTTAAATAACTCGAGATCTCCCAAATTGATTATGTTCAACGGGTAGGTTGGAAGAACTATTTTGGAAAGTGCCAACGGTTATGAAGGCATATAGGAGTATATAAGGAAGACGCTCTAATTATTCGAGTGTGTGCGCAATAGAGAAATTCCAAAGTTTGAAACTTCTTGTTCTTTGCCGACTTAATTGTTGAGCGTAAACCTGTACTGAAAAGAGAGTTTATACATTTGTGAGGCCTTGAGAAAGTGTAGCAAAGTCTCTACACTGTGGAATCAAAGATGTGATACTGTAACGACTCTTTTGATTCATAGTGAAATCCAGCCGGTGAGCTGTCAGTGTGGGAGAGTGAACATAGGCTTGAATTAAGCCTAACCACTATAAATCTTGTATTCTTTTTCTCTTCCCTAAACTTATTTACTTTGTTCGTATTTTATTTAATTGTTAGAGTCTCTTTTCCTTTTCAAAGTCTAATGTTAAACAAACTCAGGATAAAAGTAAAGTTTTACACTATACTCTACATAAATTTATTTTCACACCTATTCACCCCCTCTAGGTGCTCGTACTAGCATTTACAATTGGTATCAAAGCTTGTGTACTTATTTAAATTGAAGTGTTTTTACTTTAGAGTTAACGATCCATGACTAGTATGTTGGCTCCAAGTTTGGTTGAAGGGCAAAGCAACACCAGACCGCCTTACTTTGATAGGAATGAATACAGTATATGAAAAAACAAGATGAAGGCTTTCCTAAGATCAAAAGATCCTCTTGAATGGGATGTGATAGATAGAGGAATCAATCCTAAAACTACAACAGTCTCAAAAAGGGGAAAAGAAACTGTTGAGTCCAGCGAGATGACTCAAGAAAAGATAACCAAGAGACAAGCTCTTGATACAAAAGCAATTTATTCTTTATATTGTGCATTATCTCCTACTGAATATAACATAATATTTTCTTGTGAAACAGCTAAAGAAGTCTGGGATAGACTGTACATCACCTATGAAGGAACCGATCGAGTGAAAGAAACCAGAATCAATATTCTGCTCGGTTAATATGAAGCATTCAAAATAAAATTAGGAGAATCTATCAATGACATGTTTAGTTGTTTTACAGAAATTGTGAATGGTCTTGAGTATCGAGGTGAACCAATATCTGGACCCATGAAGGTTAACAAATTACTGCGTGGACTTTCCAAAGATTGGAATCACGTAAAGACCTCAATAAGGGAGACACAAAGGATCTTGCCACTCTCTGTTGACGAATTGATTGGCACTCTTCAATCCTATGAAGTTGAGCAAATTAATGAAGATGAAGATCCCAAAGGTAAAAAAATCTATTGCATTAAAATCTAATGATGATTATGATGTTACAGATTCTGAAGACGATATGAACAATGAATAACTCGCTCTCATGATAAGAAGGTTCAGAAAACTGAACAAAAATGGAAGAAGATTCAATTGGAAGAAACAAAGTTCTCAAAAGTTCCAAAATAAATCAGCAGAAGATGATAAATCTAATAAAGATGTGATTTATTTTGAATGCAAGAAAAATGGACACATCGGACCCAACCTGTCCCTTGCTAAAAGAAAAAGAAAGGAAAAACTGAGAAATACAGAAAGGCTCTCAAAATAGAAACTTGGAGTGATACCGAATGTGGAGAGTGATGATGATTATGCTAATATTTGTCTAATGGCATAATTAGAAAGAGAAAGCAAAAACTTTTTGCTTGTTCAAATCTATGTTGATGATATCATTTTTGGATCACCCAATGAAAATCTGTGCAAGAAATTATCTAAGTCTATGCAGGATGAATTTGAAATGAGCATGATGGGTGAACTATCATTCTTTCTCGGACTTCAAGTAAAACAATGTCGGTTTGGAGAATTGCAAAAAGACTGATATACCAATGTCGAGTTCTTCGAAGCTGGACAAAGATGAAGGAGGAAAGAAAGCTAACCAGAAGTTATATAGGAGTATCATTGGTTCACTTCTTTATCTTACTGCTTCTCGATTTGACATTTTGTTTAATGTTTGTATTTGTGCCAGATTTCAATCAAATCCCAAAGAATCTCATGTAAGTGCTGCGAAACACATCATCAAATACATTGCAACGATCTCTAATTTGGGTCTCTGGTATCCTAGAGAATGAGACTTACTCTCCTTGGATACTCAGACGTAGAGCTAGCAAGATACAGAGTTGATAGAAAGAGCACCTCGGGCACTTGTCAATTACTTGGTAACAGGACAATATCTTGTTTTTCAAGGAAGCAAAGTGCTGTAGCTCTTTCAACAGCGGAAGCAGAGTATGTGGCTCTGGGAAATTGTTGTTCTCAAATTTTGTGGATAAAACAATAGCTAAGAGACTTTGGAATCGAAGACTCATGCATTGAGATCAAATACGACAACACCAGCGCGATTAATCTCACCAAGAATCCAATTCTTCATTCAAGAGCAAAGCATATAGAGATTTAACATCATTTTATTTGAAACCATGTCCAAAATGGAGAGGTCTTGATTCAATTCATAGACTTAATGAATCGGTTGGTGGATATTTTTACAAAGCCCTTTGGAGAAAAGTCAATTCAAGTTTATTCAATCCGGACTTAATATCTTAAAGTCTGAAGAAGTTCAAACTCAATGATAAGAAGTCTGAAAACGCTTGGACTCGAGAAGATCAAGAGTCTCGATTGTAAGTTATTTTTGTTTTAGAAAGTAATCTTTCGGATAAAAACTTGAAAAGGCACATTTGTCTATTAATTTGCAATTGATTGATGTTATCTTCCCCAATTTTTGTAATTATTGCAATCATTCATTTTTGAAAAAGAATTTATCTTTTGAAATGACAGTTATCTATTTTAAAAAGGAAGTTATTTTTTGAAAAGACATTTTCTATTTCTTTTGACGACGATTCGTATACCCCGTTTATTGCCTTATATACTGATTGTCTTTTTCACAAACCCTAGGAGCATTGAACATCACTTTCTTACTTTTACTCTCTAGTTTAATCTTTAAAATTCTCATCTTTCTTGTGAATCGAGTTTGAAATCTCTCAAAGACCGTGACAGTGGCTTCTCAAAGAAAGTCCTCAAGGATCACAAACAGGGGACCACAACATATGCGTGAGGGTCCTACGCATTTTGACCTCATCGAGGAAGAATAATCTCCAAGATAGCAACGGAGTCCACAACATTCTCAACTGCGTCATTCTCCTCTAGCTAGACCTCAGGATATTCATCATCGAGCGGAGGAAGAAATTATTGAAGATGTAGAACATGTAAGAACTCAAAAGCCTGCCTTTACCCTTAAACTCTACTCTACCTTGAAGGAGGGAGGTGCTCCCTTGAACTTTATTGATGAATTTTTGAAAGAGAAAAGGTATCGAAATGAAACTCACTTTTTGCGAACAATGGAACGATTGGGAGTTACTCCTACGAGGTCGGCAGAAAGAGCCCTTGCGAATATTCCAAGCGATCCACGTCTTGGAGGTCTTAGTCAACCTGATGGAAATGATGATGACAAGATATACACTCATTTTAAGCTTAGAATGGGTGTTACGGCAAATATTTGAAGCAAAATGACAGATTTGTTTTGCTCTGAGGAACACAAGCGACTTTACGCTAAGTTGCTAAAGCGAGGGGTGATCAACTCAAGTGTGGACTTTGATTTTCTTGACTCTCTGAACGTAAAGTTGCGAGAGAAATTCACTTTACTTCAACTTGAACAATTTTGCTCTGAAACAACAACGGCTCATCTAGAACTTATTGCATATTTCTATTCAAATTTGAGCTTTTTGGATGCGAATAGATTCTCTTTCAGTGTTAGAAACTAGGACTATATAGTTGATATGGACACATTGGCTGATGTGATTGGAGTAGAGAGAGGATCAAGATAGAGAAGAGACAGAACAAAGGAGTGAAGAGAGGAAATCGATGAGAAAAGAAGCAGAGGAAGAAAGAACTGCAGAAGAAGAGGGTAGAGGAGAACAAGAAGAGACAGAGCATGAAGAGTACTTCTCTCTGCCTGAAGGCACTGAAACATTGGGAGCTGCTGAGGAAAGAGGTATCTCTTTCATTGCTTTTATTAGTGAAGATGTTATCTATTCACCTGCAGATCCAGAAGATGTATATGCCTCTCAATTTCTTGAGGAAGGTCATGAGGTTTCATCTCCAAATATGGGTGCTCATGTTGAAATGCCATCATCTGCCAATACTCCTCAAACTGATCATGCAAAAGCAAGCACTCAGACTGACAACTCAGCAGACTTTCGAAGATTGCTTGATGTTTTTATGGAGATGCAAGGCCAGATTTATGTCCTAGGATGCGAAGTTAAGAATATGCAGAATGCTAGTCAAGCCTCTTCAGTTTCTTTGCATGATCAAATTCAGGCCCTTACTCTTCAAGTTCAAGCAACTACCAAAGGTGAAGAAGTGGCGCAAGCGAAGGAGGATTTGAAAAAGCTGGAAGAGACTATCAAGTCCATGGGAGATTTCCATCTTGTTCGCGTTCCAAAACAATCTTAATTTCTCTTTTCATCTCACAAAAAGGGGAGATGGTGCAGATTTGAGATTTGACTCTTGTTTGATTTGACTTTTGATTTGGTTGGTTGTTTGGTTGTGACTGGTTTGGATTTGGATTGTTTGATCGTTTAATGCTTGTATCTTAAGCGTTGTTGGTCATTTAATGCTTGCGGTATCTTAAGCGCTGTTGGCCGTTTAATGCTTGCGGTATCTTTAGCGTTGTTGGTATTCATGGCAAAGATAGTTGTTTTTACAGAACTAACTTATCTCCTATGGATGTAGATTAAATACTATCTTTACTAATCCATTTATCTTTTATGAGATATCCTTATTTGCTTGAGCATTATCTTGCAAGTCAAAAATATCCAAATCTGCAAGAAGGTTTTGTCACCATAAAAAAGGAGGAGATTGTTGGAAAAAACTTCCTAATTTATTTTGAAGCGACAAAACATTTTTATCAGTCTAGTCTGAAGACTTGTAGACTTTTTCGTCAAAGTCTGAAGACCACCGAACCGCTAGACTCAAGATTCAAAGTCTACTCTCATTGACAGTTCTAGACCATTGAAGAAGACTTATCCAGAATTGAGTATTTCTTTAAGGATTTGATTTGAATGGTTAAAGAAGATCTCATGGCTGGAGATAGCATCTCAAAATCTATTATTCGTCTTGAAATTAATTCGGGTAATTTGGATCCGTTGAACAGTGAAGCATACTTGGAAGGTTCTACTTATAAAAACCTAGATCCTGATTGTATGGGCAAGTAGGATTGGTGGGCTATTGTCATATTCCTTAAATAACTCGAGATCTTTTTAATTGATTCTGTCCTACGGGTAGATTGGAAGAACTCATTTGGAAAGTGCCAACAGTTATGAAGGCATGGATGAGTGTATAAGAAAGACGCTCTAGTTATTTGAGTGTGTGTGCAATAGAGAAATTCCAAAGTTTGAAACTTCTTGTTATTTGCTGATTCAATTGTTGAGCATAAACTTGTACTCAAAAGAGAGTTTATACATTTGTGAGGCTTTAAGGAAGTGTAGCAGAGTCTCTACACCGTGAATCAAGGACGTGATCTTTAACGATTCTTTTGATTTATAGTGAAATCCAGCCGGTGGGCTGTCGGTGTAGGAGAGTGGACGTAGACTTGAATTAAGCCAAACCACTATAAATCTTGTGTTCTTATTCTCTTCCCTAAACTCATTTACTTTGTTCGTAACTTTATTTAATTGTTAGTCTTTTTTTCCTTTTCAAAGTCTACTATTAAATAGACTTAGGTTAAAAGTAAAGTTTTACACTATACTCTACAAAAATTTGTTTTCGCACTTATTCATCCCCTCTAGGTGCTCGTACTAGCATTTACAACCTGGAGTGCCAAGTGGCCCACAGGCACACCCTTGATCTCGTGGATCTTCTCCTTCAACCACGCTACCATGTCATTCACGTCGATCTCGACTGGGACGTGCACTTTCAAGGAAGCACTCTTCACGTTGAGCTGGAGTTTTGTGCTCGGAGATGGCAAGGGCTCTTCGGCCTTATTAGGGTTTTGGGGCGAGGTGGTGTCGACCACGACGAGCCGGACGTGAGAGTTCTGTAGGATCTCGCAGTGCTCGACATCACGCTCGTCTTGAAGGACTCGGCCATTGAAGATTAGGGTTTGTGTCGTCATGGGGATCCCTTGGTATTTCTGGATCTTCTCTTTAATCTCTTGAACTGTGTCGAAGTAACCAACTTCGATTGAGAAGGGTTCCTCTTTGAGGCTCGAAGATAACATCCATAGAAAACAAAAAGAAAAATAGTGATATCGTCGACAATGCCCAAAGCACTAGGGTTTTTAATTAAGCGAGGAGCCACAAATTAGTTTTGAGGAGAACACCCAGCGAGATTTTCTAACTGACAAACAAAATGCGATCTAGGTCATTTAAGTCCTTTGATTCGAACCTTAAATGGCAACGACATGCGATTTTCGATAGCTTAAAACCTAAATTTACTATTACGGGTCCAAGATTTATGCTTTATAAGGTCATGTGATGATGACGGATTGAGATAAATCCAAAACATGGAGTGTAATTCATAACTTACCCTTAAGCCCTAGATTTAGCCACAAGGCCATTTTGAGTATGCAATCCATATCAAAAGTCACTAAATCTGTTGCTCGTATTACAATGGTTATGGGAAATATTTTATTCTACAAGTAAAGTAGTTTACAGTCGATGCCGTCACACAATCTGTTTTGTAGAATCAAAAATCAATATCAAGTAATAAGTATATACCAAAGTTACTTGAGGCAAAGATTTAACGGGGAAATGTGATATCTAGCTAAGCTAAAGATCTAATTTAAGGAATTTTTAAATGGGTCCAATCACTTACACAATTGTAGTGAAATCTTATCCATTATAATTGCTAAAACCACAATAGTTGGTCGGATTTTGGGACAGATGATTTTTTCTTTTTTTCCTTTTTAACTTTTCTTATTTTGCGTCGAAAGACCCAAGCAAAGTCTAGTCTCAACGAGATCATTAGATGGAATTAGCCAATAGAGAGTTGAAAGATAACATTTGATCCCTTTCATTTTTTTCATTTTTTTTTTTTTTTGATATCCTATGAACTATTTTGCATATTTATATGTTTAGAGTTTCCTATGAGTTCGTGTAATTGAATAGCCGAGTCCATTTTTGTAACACGTGACTGAAAGATTATGAATTTTTGTGCCAAATTATCTCATAAATTGAAAAGATAGCATATAGGTATATTTTGAATTCGCGCAACATTAGGAATTTCATCATTTGAGATTATGAGTAAACATTAGAATGTTGGTAATTAGCTCAAATAAGAATTGATAATGCAAAATTCATTATTAATTGGACCTGAGAAAAGTCGGTAGATACTCTAATTGAGATTTGTAATTTCTAAAAAGAGTTTTAAAATGTTGATAAGCAAGACAAATAAAATTGTTCAACGATAATAAAAGTTTGTACCTTAAAAAAATCTGAAAATAACATAAATGAAAGTCTGTGACTTAAAATTTGTTGGTAACTTAATCAAACAAAAATTAGTAGGTACTAAAATAAAGGTTGATACTTCCATATGAAATTGGTAAATTAAGTTATTGGTAATAGATTTGAATGAATTGGTATAGATTAGAATAAAAGTCGGTAATAGATAATAGAATTTACTTTTGTTAGAGATAAAAAGAAAAGTTGATATATAAAAAACTAAATAAACATCAATAACTAACTCAAAGTAGAGTTGGTAACATAAATTAGATGGTAACTCAATTAAAGAAAAGCTGGTAATAACTCTAATAGAGGTTGGTAATTTCTAAAACAAGTTGACAAATTTTAGGTCAGTTTCAGGCTGGTTCCAGAGGGTCTCAATTCGGTTTCTGGTTCCAAAATATTAGAATCAACCCTTATTGAGTGGGTTCCAGGATCTTGGCAGTAAATCAGCTCACCTTGGAATGGATCCCTTGATTCAGGTCTTGCTTTAATTTGATTGACGTGCTTAAGGACATATCTCTAAGGAAAGCACTTACAGTAGTTCTTACTTCATGGTTACAATTCTGACAATTCATTCTTACCTCATTTATATAGAAGAATAAGGATTTCCTTAGGACAAAATGTTAAAAGGGCAAGTAAATTTGCGCAAGCTTGTGCGTGCAAGCTCAACGTTGAAACACTTGATTGGCTTCAAAAGGCTTTCCCCCCACACTCAATGAGGCAAATTGAAACCAAATAAAAATAAACGAATGAATAAAGAAATAAAAAGGTTTTGATTGATGAAGCCTTACATCGCAAAGTGCAATAGAGGCTAGGGTATGGAGCCAAAAAAGGCAAAAAGAGACGTTATCTCATCCTCTCTATTTATAAGATAAAATATTACCATGCCTTTAGAAATACAAGATTCCCACTATTTGTCTCGGTGGCACATGGCCTTGTTCTTATTTGAAAAATTCCTCCAAAAGGGAAAAGGATTAAAAACAATAAAGAAAAAGACAAGTGAGGCCGAGAGAGATTGTTAAACAGCAAAAAGCATGTGAGCTTTCAGCTGTCCCGTATGTGACCACGTCTCCTTCCACTATCTTCTTTTTCTTGAATTGACTTCACCTTTAATCATCACGCTTTGCAAATTCCATACTCAGAGAAGATTCCTCAGAAATAGTGCCCACTGAATCAGATGTACACACGACGATGTAACAAAGCTGTTTCTAGATCCCAAAGAAATTAATTTTTTTGGCATTATGGAGGACTAGTTGGGTGTGTTTCAATGTCCGAACATGAATGCAACTTGATGGTTCAAGATCAAGGGGAATTGCCATCCGGTTGGGATTTGGTGATATAAAGAGTGAAATATATGAGAAGGATTGTTCCCATGCTTGATCTGCCATATAGAGAGGGAAATGTTTAGTGAAATGGAATGATCATCAATGCGTAACTTCAATGTCTAGCTAAACATATTGTAATTTTGGTTCAATACAACTAAACGATTATTCGATTGTATGTAAGTGCTTTAAGATCAGCAATGGAGCCGAAAAGTTCTGTAGAAAGATGGCTAGGTGAGGACACTGAAGAGCGCTTACAAGGTAGCAAAGAAGACGAAAATCCTCTTGGGTTCAAGAATCCATGAAAGAGAAGTACGTCTTGAGCCACTCCTCCGGACAATGCATTTGCCACCGGCTATGGTGCATTTGCCGTCATTGACGACACCAGAGATGGTGGTGGTGATAGTATTCTGATGATTTGCTCGTGTGTCGTTAGAATGCTCGGCTGTCATCCCTCCGGCCTCCATGTTTGGTCTTTCCGATGTGCTAATAATGAAAGCCTCTTCTGTTGAGAATGCCGATTAATAAATTACGATGTTCCTTTGTCAAATAATTAATTATAAATAAGCGGGTAAGAATGACAGGAACCCTACCCAAGATCTATTGATGTGTCGATCAAAGAAAGCTACTGTTAGAATCCAATTTTTATTAGCTCCATTGCCGGTACAAAAAATTACTTATATCCTCACCGGTCGATTATTGACGCGTAGAAAAATTTAGTTGGAGAACTAAACTCCAAATATAAACACACTACTCATCTAACATTGAAGTGTAACTTTTTTGTTCCACTATAACTAACAAAATCCTTATATCAAACCCCTAAATCTTTAGTAGGTAGTCCCACTTAATTTGAAAATTCTCTAATATAGTAAGCCTAGCCAAGAGACCTCCAAGTAGGAAAGCACACATTAGAGAGTTTCTTAATTTTTTTTCGATTCTCAATTCCTAGAGAATTTAGAAGATGGAAAGCCAAAAGACAGATTCTTCTCACCCGTAAATAGAGGGTGCCCAATTCATTAACTTTGTGACCTAACCCTTTACCCCCTACCTATCTTACTTTTTATGAACCACTGGGATTCGCACCAGTGGCCACCCTTCCAACATGGAAGGGGGAGGTGAGGGGTTCAAATCCCCACCTTCTCAGGGGGGATGGGGTGGGGACGAGTAAGTTTTAGGAGTGGATTTCGACTCCCACGCCCTGCAAGAGGCAGGGCAAAAGTCTGAAAGTGAGTGTAGAGTAGGCATAGAGTAGGACTGACCAAAAAAAAAAAAATTTCTTACTTCTTATGACATAACATTAAAGAAGGCCATTACCTTTGGTATGAAAACAATAAATTTAATAAGAAAAATTGAATAAATTGTGTATCAATTATCATGATAAATGGCTTGCTTGTCCTGGTGATTACCTTTCGGAATAAGCATAGACAATATTTAAAAAAAAAAAAAAAAAAAAGCACATCATGTGGAATGAGAACAAATTCTTCCTAAATTCAAGTGAAGTTTTTATGAAGGGAAAAATATCTTGTACCTGCTTTTTCTGCATCGGTCTTATGATCATGAGCATTGGCATTAGCACTGGCATTAGTCTTCTTCTCAGCTCCACACTTAAAGCTCTTCCTTGTGGCCCCTGTCTGCAAGTTTTCAAGTGTTATCTTGCCATGAAGAGAGTGGGAACATTTCATTATGTAACGAATATTATATATGAAAACTAAGGCAAGAACACAATGAGTTATTCTTTTAGCAAATTTCATGCCTATAGAAACGTTTGAGGGTCTGGTGAAACTTTTATGCTGTTGACAAATTGGAAATGGCATTTCGATTTGCTGTTCTTTTGGAGCTCATCGTCATTCATACATTAATCCAGAATTGGAGAGAAGAATATGTGGGAACTGGAAAAACATTATATTTTCCGAGAAGATATATCTGGAAAAGGAACCACAACGTATTGGAGTAATTGAAGAGCCCAAAAAGAAAAAAAGAAAAAGAAAAAGACAAAACTCACCATGATCCAGGAGCTCTTAGCACTCTCTTTCATGGCGATGTTCGACAAGCTTTCCATGTTGACAACGAAATTCTCAGAAGTTCTCTGGATTCCCATCTTGCGGACTAAGTCATAAGCCTTGCTAAATCTTGAGAAAGTTGTCACAGGGAGAGAGAGAGAGAGAGAGAGAGGGAGAGAGGGAGGGAGGGAGGGAAGCTGAATAGAGCAGTGAAATAGAAATAAAATAAAGGACAGCTTTTAGAACGGGGAAACTCTCAATTAGAATGGACTAGATTCACGGATAAATTATCATTTTGTAGAGAGAGAAGCTGGACAACTGCGTTAGAAATGGCGCGCCGAACGGCGCAATTCCTAGTGTAGCACCTCATGACTACGAAGAGATGAGGGACATTGAAACTGAAGCTAGACGACTTGTTCAATGCGTACGTTGATCTTCTGGCTTCCACCACCACCACCACCAACAATGGGTTTGATCAAAGCTAGAGACGCGGAAACAACCTTATTCTACGCGAAGGAGTGAAGACCGAGACTGTTGATGTGCTTCCAAAGTGGCCATCTTCATCTTTTCTTCTTCAACAAAATGTATGTAAGTCTCGAATAAGTGCACTGTAAATCCTACAACTTATAATAAAAGTGTAGTTGAGTTCCAAAACTTTCAAAAATTAAAATTATGTCCTAAAACTTATCAAATTGGCACGATCAAGTCTTTAGGTTAACCCTGACTAATTTGGTTGATGTAAAATGCTGACGTGGTTTTTTTATATTATTTTCTCCATCCTACGTGGCATTTATGTGACTAAAATGACGTTATTTTAGTGTAAATATGACTTTTTACTACAAATTAATTTAAATTATATTAAAAATAGGAACATTTTAAAAACGCACAAAAAATAGAAAGAAGGTTAAACTTTGGCAGGGAAGCAATTTATTTAAATTATATTAAATATATTGTTGAGTTTACTTATTTTTAATATAATTTAAATAAAATTATTTAAAAAATTAGATTTTGACCAAAACAATGTCATATTAACCTTATGATTTGTGTTTTAGTCATGTCATTATCATGTAGGAGAGAAAAAAAATTAATAAAAAAAGTCACGTAATCATTTTCTATTAGCCAATGTATGGAGTCACGAAAAAGACCTGATTATACCAATTTAACAAGTTCTAATATTTATTTGTACTTTCATGATAAGTTTTAAAATATCTAGTACATTTATTCCTATAGCAAGTCGCTGTCTTGGGTTTTTTTTTTTTTTCACTTTCTTTTTTTGACTTAATAGTAAGGAAAACTAGTCACACCTTTAGGCTGCATATGGTTGTCTAGACTTTTTATTGGATAGGATAAGGTTGTGTTAGATGAAGATATGATGAGATTTATAATATTCTATACGCTATTTGTATATGTTTGTATAACGTGGGGAAAATTTTAAATAAGCGCACAAAATGGAGCCATTTTCTTGAAAAATGGTTCATAGTAGGCTTTTTCTTTACTAAGAGCCTAAAGTGAAGCCTTTTTATTAAAAAAAAAAAAAGCTTGAAGTTGCACCATCTTCTTTTAAAAAAAAAAAAAGACTAGAGTGGCCTTTATCTCAAATAAAGGCCCGAAGTGACCAACCTTAGTCTCAAATAAGATGAGATAAAAACACTAGGAGTGCAATAACTTTTGCATGATGCTCATATATGTGCCATAATTTTTTTTTACTCACTTGAGTGCAAAAAATTTAAAAAATTGATCACTTGAGTGCCATTGACGATTTTCCTTATTTCAAAATCCGAAGTGGCATTAATTAAAAATCAATCAATTGACGTGGCTCACTGGTAAGATGAAGTCAGCAATTGATATGGCAAACAATGTTGTTTAGACATTTGATTGTAGAATCTAACCTAGTTTAAAGAAATTGGGGGCATAATTCAACTTCTTTCTTTAATAAATTTGATCGAACGCCAATGCTTCAAATTGTGGCAAATCACCTCATTATATTCACAATGGAGAGAAGAAGCAGGAGAAATAGTTCATGATTGCATCAATAAAGCCAATACTAAGGTTAATAGGTTTGCTATTATGGATTGCAAAGTCCAATAAGAATAACTTGGACGAGATATAATCCCAAGAGAATATTCCAAAACTACAATTGTGGATATTTTAGGTGGGTCGATGCAAAATTTTTGAATCAAGCAATAGAGGTGATCTTGGAGCTACTTCAAGGACTAAATCAACCTTTGCTTGTATTGACAGACAAGTTGGATGATGCGGACTCAGTGTAAGCAAATATCAAGGGTCTAGAATCTTTGGCCAACCATTTGAAGAAGATGTAAATTGAAAAAGTGTTTTATCGAATGTTGCTTGTGTTAAAATTATTGTGTTTTTTTTGGTTTGTGGTAAGTTTTAAACTAAGTAATAAGAAGAAGCTATTGAGCTAACCATAGTTGAAGAATAATGAGATGTGTTACCATATTTTGGGCAATGTATGTTACTCATTGCTATGTTTTTACTTTGGAAATGTAGTTAGTTATGACAATTTTGTGTATGTAGGTTGAATGGCCTCGTTTATGATTAAGGCCCCCAAAACCTGCCCAAAGCCTTTAGGGAAAATATTTTGCGTTTGGCAAATATTTTGGAAAGCTCATTGGCCAAATATCAGCATTCCCAATGCTGAAAGCCCAATGCTAGTTCGGAGCTGCTTTGGGCATTGGGCATTTTGGAAATGCAAAATTTCACTGTTCATCTTCTTCCCCCTTCATCTTCTTCTTCCTCGTTCGTCTTCTTCTTTCCCATTGAGAGTTGGGTTCTCCGGTAGCCGCCACCGTCGCTTGGGGGTCACGCATCCCCAGTGACCATTGCTTGGGGTGGCGCGACCAGCGACCCGCAACCCAGGCGATGTCGCCTGGGTCGCGCGGACCGCATGCGACGCTGCCTGAGGTCGCACGGAACCAATTGGCGACAGTAGATCTAGCCTCGTGACCTTAGGCGATGCCATCACCGTCATCGCCGGCCACTAGATTTGATTTTCAGATTTAAAAAAAAAAAGAAGAAGATAAAAGTAAAAGTCCATTACAAATGTAAGTTTTGCCAAACTGTATTTATACTAAAGTTACCTTTCAATGCTATTTGAGGTTACAATTTACCAAATGGTGTAACATTTCAGAAAACCCATTTACCTCAAAGGTATTTGTATTCTCTCAAGGGCCTTTCCCCAAATCCGAACTAAACGGGCCCTAAGTTCCTAGGTTGAATGACATGTTATATGGTCAATTTGGTGGAAATGGCCTTTTGTGTTGTAATTTGTGCATTATTGTTGATTATTGTAGAGAAAATAGATGCTTTGCAATTTGTAATGTAGCTTTTATAGTAAAAAACAAAGATGATTATACATTTTTTGGGTGGTTTTGGCTATTTTTCATATAGGGTTGAAGGACAGTAGAAGTTCTAATAAGTTTACGAGTGATTGTTTAAATGTCAAAACTCGTTAGAAGTGAAGACTTAGGTTCCTTGACTTTTAAAAAAATAAGTCTGCGATTTCACTTTATGCGAGACATCCTGTAACCATTTACAAAATACACTATTTTAGAGATTACATCAACCTTGGCTTGGATTTACATCCAGACCCAACAAAAAATGCACTTCACGAAACACAACAAATTACTTACGACTTAAGTGGGAGTCCTAGGGGTGGTTTACTAGGCCAGCCTCCGAGGGTTTACGTTTAAATAGCGGCTTGCGGCGAGGCCCCACTGGTGCTACCGAATACCGGAGGGTTGTGTGATCCCCTAATGGTGATCTCCGGCGGTCCCTCGGTTATCAAATAATAATAATAATAATAATAATAATAATAATAATAATAATAATAATAATAAATCACTCACCTTTAGTCTATGTCAACCAAAATTCGTTGTGTACCAAGCCAAGAGAGAGAGAGATTTTCCACATATGACTTTAATTTTTTTTTTTTTTTTTTTAAAAAGCCACGTAAAAATATTAAAAAAAAAAATCAGTAGAAAAAGCCATGCAAAATGAATTGTCGGAGTAGGTACTCAAGTAAGCGATTTTATATCGATGTGACATTCAAGTGAGTGAATAAAATTATAGCACTCAAGTGAGCATCATATAAAAGTTATGACATTCATAGTGTTTTTTATCACCAACTAACGCTTGAGCTTATCAGTTAACCCAATCTTTGTTGCCCGACCAGCTTACATGCGTGATTCACGCCCTAATTTTGGCAGCAACATCTAGGGGCCAATAACGCCAGACATGAATGCAGTGGAGAAGTTACATTGATGATATCAGGAGGAAATTTTCCTAAACCTAGCTTCAATTCAGGCCTTTTTCAAATTATGTCAAAGCAGAAATGTTCAAACAGAATTCAAAATATTATTAAAAAATTATCTACGTTAATGCTGGCCGTATCATGTAGGATAACCAACATCTACATCAGTGATTTCCAACCAAAATTAACCGGATGAACTCAATTAGCACAAATGCAAAAAGTTAAGTCTAAATCTGTTAAATCAAAAGGTTTATGATTGAATTGATACTAATGCAATAAATTTATCAATTTTTTGATATTTTCCCCAGCGATATGCATATGCTCCAATTGTTGCTAGAAAATAGCATACTTTTACGTGCATAGCTGTAACGTTTTTCTAGATATAAAAGTCTACATGTACAGTTCACCAATCGTGATCACGACTTCTTCATTAGTGCCTCATTTGCTTTGTAAGACAGCTACATGCGCAAATCATAACCTAGGATTAGTCCTAGGATCATATGGGGGAAGTTCTATCCTCTTTGCCAATTCTAGATCGCAGGCATCGTGCACCTATCCAACTAGAATGCGCTTTCTTTATATCAGTAATTGAAGGATTTAGGCGTGTGCGGATCCTGTCAACAGAGGAGGGGAGAACCTGGTGAATGTTTACATAGGAGAATTCGAAAGAAACACGCGTGCCGTCGACCCTGTAGTTCTTATCTAGATCCGATCCGTTGTGGACCGGGCGATATCTGCCGTCGGAATTTGTATGACAACATTCACACGAGATCCATATTATCAACGGTTGAGATATAGGTGGCGTTGGAAAAATTTGCAAAGCACATGGAAGAGGAAGCAGAATCCCGGCGGAGAACAGGGAGGAAATCCTCCTCCACCTCATCCACTTCTTTCCCTTCAAGGCACGCAATCCTGCCCACTTTTTTTTTTTTTTTTTTAATGATATCTAGTAAAAAAATATAATTTAATAATAAATTTTAATTAAATACTCACGCATCTTCAGCAGGAGCTAATTTGGATCCTGCTGTACCTAAAGTAGGTGAAATTCCATGAAGTTGACTAATTAGGATTTCAAGGAGCAAATGCACGTGCACGGGTTTAGAATGTATAGAACAAGTTCCATCGCATATATAGAACCCTAAACTCAAACAATGATTTAAGCGTAGTATCCGTGTAATTGAACATTTCTAGAGAGAAAATTTAGTAGCTCAATAAACCTAACCTAATTACCAACTTGAGTTCTATATGCATGAGTTGAATATTCAATGATTCAGTATTTCAGGGCCCATTACATTATCCAATTCAATAACCACATTATTATTGCACGCTTATATCAGTTGAGAGAGAGAGAGAGAGAGAGAGAGAGAGAGAGAGAGAGAGAGATCTTAAATTAATTATTCAATTAATTAAGGTGAATTCAAGTGAATTAAATATATTTTCTTTCAATTATTGGCCAACGAATTGGTCAAATGCTTTGATTTATCGCCATGCAGTTCAATTTCTGGTTCCATCCGATGTGTTTGATTACGTTACCCGGGGGCTTGTGGTGCCACTAGTTACTAAGGAAGGCCAACTCATATCATATATTTCTCATTTTGAGAATTAATTTTGCTAGTACATCTTTTAATAACGGGAAAATTAATCAATATTTCTAAGTGTACGAAATACTTCTCTAATATCCCGAATCATTTAAGATGTAAGGCAAAATTTTAGTGCGCGATCCAAACATGAAATTCCATTCACACGATGATATGGAGAATCGAATAATTACTGTGTACTGTCGCTGCTGCATTTGATGGACCAATCAATATGTTCCAAAGATTATCAATATTGTTATCATTGTAAATATATCAAAGTGGGGAATTGGGTACTCTTTTCCTAAATATTGTAAAGTGGAAGGCTTGGAAGTCAACTTCTTAGGCCCAATGAGATGAGGCCGCTCAAAAGTATCATTATAACAAGCATGAAAAAAATAATTTGGATTTTAATTAAGATGTGGACACTTAAAAGAATCGAAATGAATGAGTCAAATGTTTACTAGATAGATGTTAATGAGATGAGGCCAATTGTATATAGCGTTTCAATATTTGTTATAGCGATGTCTACATTATCATTTTTAGGCGTCATTTGTTTTGAGGAAAACATATACCTTAGTTTTTGGTATTTGGTTTATTTAGGAAAATGAGTCAATGAAAAATGTTTTCGTATAAAAGCTTAAATTTAGAAAACTGATTTCCTATTTATAAAGTTGGAAAATAATTTTTAGATATATGACTAAGTATCGTCTCTTGAACTTGAAAACTCTACATTTGGGCATAGAAACCCCAACGTTGGTTCCTAGGTCTAGGCACTTAGGATCAAGATTCTGGCAACTAGGCCCCGGTCTATCAAGGCTGGGTTCGGACTTGTGGTGCTTGTGCCCATGCCCGATGCCCCAACACCTAAGGTTGGATCCACAAAGGTTGTGCTCGAGTCCCTGACATTCTGGCTTAGGTCCACAATGGTTGTGCATGAGCCCTCGGTGCTTTGCTTGGGTACTTGGTTAATGAAATGTTAGTAATTATAAAAATATTTCTAAAAAAAATTCAAAATTTTTAATTTTTAATTTTTTTTGTTTTATTTTTTTCTGTCCTGCTTCTTTCTCGGCTAGTCGCCGACCATGGCGACGACCATTGACTGGTCACAAGTGAGCTCAACCTCATTGGCCTTGGGTGTGGCTTGAGCTTGCTAGAATCTATTGAGTCTCGAGCAAGAGGCTCCTTCACCTTGCCTTGACCTAAGCTTGACTTGACCTCACCTCAATTGCAAGAGCTCTCCTTGAACCTTGCCATAACCAGTGAGCTGGAACTCGCCGGATTCCAGGGAGGCGTGACCTCGCCTCATTTGCCCTACTTGTGGCACCAATTTTTCTTGTATCTCTTATTTGTTTCCTTTGGTTCGCCATGAATTGGAGCCTACTATACCTAAAGTAGATGAAATTCCACAATTTGAGTAATTAGGGTGCATGTCTATGGCATTAGGGGTGAGCAGTTTTAGGGTTTTGCTTGAAACTTCAACCTAGAATTTACTCGTAAGAATTGATTCCCAAATTCTTGGAACATAAAACCTATTTTACTTACTCTAGAACTTGGAACCCATCTTGTCATAGGTTCCGATATTGGTTCTTGAGTAAACCTATATTTTACATATATTATTAATTGAACGATTGTAGTGAATTATTATCTCTAATGACAATTATCTGTTGCTACAATCTACTAATTATAATTCATATTTAGATATATGAAAAATATGAAATATTAATAAAGTAAAAATCTCAGTCATGGATATGCTAAAAATGAAAGATCAAATTAGCAATTTCAAATTGCACACTCATTGTTGGACGCCATGGAATATCATAAGATCGTGCAAAAATGTAAAACAAGAAAAAACAAAGACTTGTTCCGTGTTTTAGGTTGCTCGACTAGTTCCCTAAATTTTGAAATATGAAACCTACCTTATATACTTTGGAACTTAGAACTTGACCCATTCTCATTGATTCAATTCTATCTTGAAATCCTGCTTACCTCTATATGTCGTTAGAATTGGACCTGAGCAGGTCCTTAAAAGGCTCAAGGGGCAACCCCACAGGAGGGAAAACCTCCCAGGGGTGAGAGTCCCCACGTGGGAGTCCCCGTATTCCTTGGGAGGAAGGAAGAAAAATATTTCCTCCCAACGAGGGGGCCACAAACCCAGGGGTAACTGGGTGCTCCAGCCATGGAGTGATGGTTTGGATTCTAACCTCCTTAAATGGAGAGGATACCCAAGGACCTTGTGGTGAAGGTCTAACAAACCTTCTGGGAAACTGGCTGGCTTGAATGCCAAGTTCCACTAACTGAACGCCAGAGGTACCGCCCCGAGTTAGTGGAACTTGGCTTAATGTATAGAACAAGTTCCATCACATATGTAGAAGCCTAAGCTCAAACAATGGTTTGAGGATAATGTCTGCATAATTGAACGCCTCTTAATGAAATTTAGTTGCTCGACTAACCTAATTAACAATGTTTTCTCTTTTTGCTAACCTAATTAACTACTTGAGTTCTATATCCGCTAATAGAATATTCGATGGTTCGGTATTTCATGATACATCACATCATCCAATTCAATAACCACATTATTGCAGCATACCTATGCTTTATATTAACTCTGTGAAGTTGTATATACGATGTTGGACATGTGCGCCTGTTAAATATATTATATATATAAACACATATCCTGGTACTGGTTCGTGGAGAGAGAGAGAGAGAGAGAGAGAGAGAGAGAGTTATTCTATTACGTAGGTGAATTCAATTGAATTAAATATATTTTCTTTCGGTTAGGCCAGTGAATCGGTCAAATTTTTTAGTTTCTAAGATTCCATCTGATGTGTTTGATTACGTTACCTGCGGGCTTGTGGTGCCCGTACAAATTAACAAAGGCCAACTCATATTATATATTTCTCGATTTGAGAAATTAATTTTGCTAGTGCGTCCTTAGTTAACGGGAAAATTAATCTTCAATAGCTATCTTTGTTGAGTGTACGAAATACTTCTCTAATATCATGAATCATGTAAAATGCAAGCCAAGATTTGGACACTTAAAAGGAGTATAATTAATGAGCCAAGTATTTATTAAACAGCTGTCAATGAGATGAGACCAATTAAACATAGTGTCGTAAAATCTATTGCAGTGATATTTACATTATCATTTTTAATTAGGATATGGAAACTAATAAAATAAACAAAGCGTTTTCTGGCCCAATAAGATGAGATTATCATCAGAGTAGCCACTGTAATAAAAAATGAGTTAATGATTATTTAGTTAAGATGTAAGCACTTCAAATTACTATAACAACTATAACGGTAAAATGACCTAATTAGTCCTAAACCTACTATAAAGATGCCAATTCAGACCTTACCTTTTTCATTTTGCCAATTCAATTTTAAATTTTTGCACGAAATTCCAATATAGTAGTTTAGGGTATTAAAAATAAATATAGTAGGAGCTCAATTAGCTTAATTTTAGGGATAATAATAATAATAATAATAATAATAATAATAATAATAATAATAATAATAATAATAATAATAATGATAATAATAATAATCATAATGATAATAATCATAATGATAATAATAATAATGATAATAATAATAATGATAATAATAATAATAATAATAATAATAATAATAATAATAATAATAATAATAATGATAATAATAATGATAATAATAATAATAATAATAATAATAATAATAATAATAATAATACATACATACATACATACATACATACATACATACATACATACATACCAAGAAAGAACTTATATTGGGAATTAATTTTTAAATAATATGAACTAATTGGGCCACAAATATATTTCACTAGAAAATATATAAATCCTTTGCATAGCAAAGGTTTGGTTTCTTGCAAATACAGTAAGGTTAAGAATTGTTAAGGCATATGGTGGAGAGTACCATAAAAGCTTGTTGACACCTAAATTTTGTTTAAATATTTAGGATTAAATTGCATTAGAAAATTAAGGATCAATTTGACTTTAAAAAAAATATTTTTTGCGTCACCTAGGTATTAGTATCATTTGCTTTTACTAAGTTTTTTTTTAATGTTTTATTTCATTTATTTTTTGGATAATTATTATTAAAAAAAAAAAAAGGGCGAGGCCCATGCGGGCTGGGTCTTCATGCCCAACCCTCCTTCTTCTTTGTCTTTCGCATGGGCCGGGGCTCATTTGGCCCCCTCATGTTTGCGACCCAGCCCGCCCCCCCCCTCCTTCTTTCTTCTTCTTCCCTCCTCCTTCCCCTCCGCCTCTACAACTCATGTGCGGCGACAATGACGTGCATGAGGATAGCCTATAGTGGAGAGAGGAGTAGGCTGGCAACGGACGAGGCGCACCTTCAAAGCAAAGCAGGTGGGCCGCTGATGAGACGCCGGTTTGGCCGCACCAAGGTGACGCGATTAGTATAAAATGCTACATAAATGCTTTACTTGATATTTAAGCAAGATTATGTACTAGAATGGCATTAGTGATTAATTAGTATAATCAAGTCACCGATCCTAATTTTTCTAAATGCACAGGAGTGAATTATTTCTCTCGATATCTCACTTGGGTTTCTAATCGCCCACCTCAAATCGATTAATGGCGACTTCTATCTTAAATTGACTTGTAGGTTAAAAATTCGAACCAAAAGTGGTGAATTGGTGGGCTTGATAGAGCCCGCTAAGCCTAATAATTAGTGAGCCATTAGCCTCTGTCGCACCCGCACGTAAGGGAGCTCGAAAGGGAGGTGGTGACAAAGCTATACTCTCACATGTGGCACTTTCCTTTTTGTTTCTTAAATTTGAGTATTATTTTTCTTTGTTCTTCTCCTTTTTATTTAATACTTGTGCAACAGTATAGTGTTGTTTGGACATTTTGTGTCGTGTAGATTCACTAGTCATCTCTAACCTAACCGAGTATTGGACTCACTTGCTTTATCTAAGGTCACATGGCTTTAAATATTACAACTTTAGGTTTGGCATTTTGAAATATAACAAACTTATGTACGTATGACAAACGACATAATTTAATATAAAGATGGACAAGACTTATCAATCTGAGAGCACGGAATTTTTTATGATTATATGACTAAGATCATTTCATTATGCTCTAACTTATATTCTGTTTTTCAGATGAGTCATATATGTGACGATATTAAAGCCGAACAGGAAATTATGGAGGAGCACTGGACTCAAAATTGGTAGTTTTGATAAATTTACTTCACTTAAAAAACTTAAGCTGTTAGTGCATGTAACGTTTTACATCATATAACTTTATGAACGAGGATCTATTACGTTATATCTATCTAGATAAAACTAAAATAGGTTCTACACCGTGTATATCACGGAATCTTGTGGTTGTTATTACTATTACTCTAGGGTGGTTAAACAAGCAAAGATGATATCCATCTCTACATATACCTCTAGTATTAAACAGATCAAAACTATCAAAGAGAACTCCGCAAAATTTATTAAGCCCACTAAAGTTTTAAAATTGTTATTTTTGGCTCTAAGTTGTTCATTTCCATTTAAATTGGTATTTAATTGGGGGTGGATTACAATCATGCTTCTTTAGTGAAATGCGCATTTAACGGTGTTAATAATCATGAACATGAGTAAACTATATGTAAGATTAAAGGGCAAAAGCTCAATTGGGTATGCTTATGATTATTAAGCTCAGTTATAGAGCAGAATACAAGCTTTGCAAATGGCCAATTCATATCAAAGGTTTAAATACTAGCTTTTCCAACCATTTATCCGAAATGAGTGAAAAAAAGGAATTAGCGCTATTAAGTGGATGTAATACTAGCTTAACAAGTTTTAAAGTGAAAGAATGTAAGCATATATATGGCAGGTTGTACTTGCTGGGTAAGTGACTAAAGCAAGTTGACTGAATAGTCAATGTTGATGGAGATCCTCTCTCTCTCTCTCTCTCTCTCTCTAATATGAGGTGGCCTAGGTGTTTGGTTAGTGTGTATGCGTTATTTCATTCTAGATGCGAGGGCATTTTGGTGAAGTTACGATACTTTAGGTGGTGTGGTGTGGTGTGGCTTCCTTTTGGCTTTTTTATTTTATTTATTAATTTATTTAGTTGTGGATATGCCAATTTCGAACTTAACAAAGCCAATTGCTATAATCCACGACAAATTAGATCTAGATTCCCAAAATCTTCAATACTCTTGATTTCTATTATTTTTAATGTGTGTGCCTGTATATATGTAACATCTCGAGCCCCACTGTGTAATATTGTCCGCTTTGGGTCACCCGCCCTGGCGCGGATGAACCGCCATCCTAGCCACGGTCTTTTCCCTCACGGCTTTAAAACGCATTACACAGGTTAGAGGGACCCAAGCCTTATAAGCTAACCAAGACCTCCCTCCCTAGGCGATGTGGGACAAGAGAGGAGGCTGTCACATTCTCCACCTCTTAACAGAAGAGCATCCTCGCTGTGGCCCCATAGGCGTCAGAACAGCATTCGAGCTGTGGTCCCCTCTTAACAGAAGAGGGTCCTCGCTATGGCCCCATAGGCGTCAGAACAACATTCTCTTAACAGAAGAGGGTCCTCGCTGTGGCCCCACGAGCGTCAGAACAGCATTCGAGCTGTGGTCCCACACGCTGTCGGGAGTCGGCTATGATACCACTTGTAACATCCCGGGCCCAACTGTGTAATATTGTCCACTTTTGGTCACTTTCCCTGATGCGGACGAACCGCCATCCTAGCTACGGTCTTTTCTCTCACGGCTTTAAAACGCGTTACATAAGTTAGAGGGACCCAAGCCTTATAAGTTAACCAAGACCTCCCTCCCTAGGCAATGTGGGATAAGAGAGGAGGCTGTCACAATATATACATAAAATTTTGTGAATAAGCTTAAGCAAGGAAACCCTTCTCGATCTTCATCAAAGTGCAAACTTTTTGAACAAAACTAGGAGCAAATCATCCGACAACTTCGTGCGGATACTAATGTCATAAGGGTGATTAAAAAATTCCAAGATGTCCACACGACTACATATAAAAGAAAAAAAGACACGAATTGGGGAGGATCCAAGATCGAATCACAATGGCTCCTTTTGGTTCTTTGGAATATTCGAAAATTGAATTGGGAAATAGTTTGAAACGAAATTCAAACTGAAATAAGTGAATTTTCGTAGATATTGAAGATCCAAGATGAAAAAAAAAACCTTTTGGTTTGGTGTACCAAGTGCTTTTTATTTCAAATCATGTGTCGGCGGATTCACAAAAGACTAACCTCGATGGATTACAGATATCTTATCACAATTTTCATTTTTAAATCAGGTTTGCTTAACTTATTAATTAAGGAAAAAAACCTGAAAATATACACCCAAAATGAAAATACTCTCTATAACCTAATGAACCTGGCAAATTAAGGCTTTCTCTTTATCGAAAATTGGGTGAGTTGCTTGGTTGACTCTCCTGAAGTTCTAGTAGTAAAATGTTTTCTTCATTTTCAGCGATATAGATCCTATTGATATAAGGATAAATTGAAAGTAACAATTCTCTTGATGATGAATTTAAGTGTAAGAAACAGATCAACTAATTTGCGATCATTAGCATCCTAGCTTTTCAACCGGACTTTGCTAATGTGTTTTTTGAATTTAGAAGGTAAATTGACACTACCAATTTATCTAAATCACAGGGAAATCAAACTCGAAGACCTTCTCTGGTTATTTAACTCTACTCATCGCGAAACTGCACGCCTTTAGAAGAGCGACCACTGGTTCGAGCCTCGCGGAAAGAAGCCTCCCCCATTCAGTGACCAGATCACCCGATTGTGGGGACAAGAGAACAACTTTGCCGATCCGACGTGATTGACCGTGTGGGCTTAAAAGGTCTAAATATACGCTTGCGTCATAGCTATAAAAAGCAGCAATATATATCCCAGTTGTTCTAACGTGCACCAATGATATACAGGACCGATTCAAATGGTCCTTTGATACAATGAATAGATTCCCTTGCTCATTATATTAGCACTTTGCTTCGTAAGGAATGAATGAGTCGAGGAATCTCAATTCTCCAATCTCTCCATTTGACTAAGCTTCAAGCCTGTGCAATTGTGCATTTGTTTACAACCTTCACTAGGACATTATCTGGTGATGGTGGAACGTTATATTCGGCCTGAATTGGCCAAAGTAACATGCCGAGTGTTTTGTACCATATCGTGGGCCACATTGATCTTACAATATCGTTTCAAATCATGTTAGTTTAATAGTTCAGTTGAGCAAACACATGATCCTGACAACTCCAGTATTAGACAGATGAGCTCATGGTGGTTGTGTAATGGTTCATTTTTTATGCACTTCCGTGATGAACCTTTTTGTCTCACACTAGATTGTAAGTTGGCAAAGACATTTCGTGCAAACTTCATGCTGATCCTGTGCGCTGTCCATGAATTTTCTTGAATCTCGATCCGGTGGTGTAAGTCCATCAAGCCCCTCAAAATAAATAAAAGTCAAAGGCTCAAAGCCGTGTTCCAATCAAGAAGTTAGATCGGTACAAAATCAGGGAGAAGTTAGCACCCCAGTCGGCTCATAAGAAAATTCATATTGCAAATAACTAAAGTATGCTAAGCTGTCAAGTTAATGACAGCCTATAATTCAAGACTCAAGTAGTTGGCGCGAAGTATATATAAAAGCCAAAGCGGTTTGCTCATGAAACGTCCACAGCAAAACACTAAGATTGGGCGATAACAATCATCGTTCTTCTTGGCACAAAGCAATGGCTTGTTCAAAGCTCTTCTGGTCTTGCTTGTTGGTTCAGTTGACGTTCTTGTTTCTTGTTCCTGAGGTCGCTCACGGTCAAGGTCTGAAAGTAGGGTTTTACCAGAAGGCATGCCCAAACGCAGAGGCCATCGTGAAGGGGGTCATCCATGAAGTCATGTCCGTTGCTCCGAGTCTCTCTGGCCCTCTCTTGAGGATGCATTTTCATGATTGTTTCGTTAGGGTAAGTAAGAGAGCGAGCTTACGTGTTTCTCGTCCTACTACGAGTGTAAAGTTTACCATTTTCTAATTACGTGATTCTTTGCATGTAACTAATGTTCGGATTCTAAGGTGAAAATTTACTGGCGACAAACGAGGGTGAGAATTAAGATCTTGGGCTTTCATCTGAAGGGGTAATGCATGGTAGGAATGCATAGAGATTTACAGAATTGATTTACTATATAACAATATGATAAAATGGAAAATGTGTATTAGAACTAGTTATGTACTAGTAAATGGTGTTTGGCTCCTCAACATACTTCTCTAGATTCGTCCTTGCTTACGAACTACTGTCTTCATGAACTCACGGTTGAATCATCTTTTGTTCTGGGCCTCTCCACAGGGCTGCGAAGGTTCGGTACTATTGAACTCTCCGACCAATCAAGCCGAAAAGAACGCAATTCCCAATCAAAGTCTTCGAGGTTTCCAAACGATCGATAGAGTCAAAAGGGCATTGGAGAAGGCATGCCCGGGCATCGTCTCATGTGCTGACACTTTGGCCCTCGTCGCTAGAGACATGGTCGTCGCGGTGAGCATATGCATACATTACATCCTTTATTTTTTTCTTTTAAATTTTAATGTTTGTTATATAATTAGGACGTTAGTAGAATTCTTGATTTCACAAACGATCTGCGTTATCTCATTGGAAAACGAATTCTAGCCATACATATTATGGGATCCAAGTATCGCTTGTTGATATTAAGATTATTTTTATAGCGCTCTTGATAAAACACGACTATGTTATATTTTTGTTCTCTTTTAGACTGGAGGTTTTTCCTATGATGTGGAAACCGGACGAAGAGACGGGAACGTGTCTATCATGAACGAGGCACTTAACGATTTAATACCACCTACGGCCAACATTACAACTCTGAAAGCAGATTTTGCAAAGCGAGGCCTCAGTGTGAAGGACCTTGTCGTCTTGTCAGGTAACACCTATTCTCCAATTATTGCTCCATATGCTTTGTCAATTATTTTGTGGGGATTGACATAATTAATCGGGAAGAAATTGTAATTCGAGTGCGAGATTCATAAACATCGTCAGCACTACAACGAGAGAACATAATTTGTATAGTTAGATCATGCTAATTCTGATTTCCAATTGACCAGGTGGGCACACCATTGGAACTTCGCACTGCTCTTCCTTCTCCAGCCGCGTCTACAACTTTACCGGAAAGGGCGATGCCGACCCCTCCCTTGACTCCAACTACATAGCGAGATTGAAGCTCAGGTGCAAGCCGAATGATCAAACCACCCTTGTCGAGATGGACCCGGGAAGTGTGAGGACGTTCGACGTCAAGTACTTCGACCTCATCCCGAAGAGAAGAGGCCTCTTCACTTCAGACTCCGCACTTCTTGATGACAGCGAAACCAAGGCCTACATTGACCTCCAGGTCAAGACCGGTGGATCCACCTTCTTCAAGGACTTTGGAGAGTCGATGGTGAATATGGGTCGGATTGGCGTGCTCACTGGAACGGCTGGCGAAGTCAGAAAAGTGTGCACAAAGGTCAATTAATTGAGGATTGATGAGCAAGACACAGGATTGCGCATGGAATGATTGCAATAGCCTATTATTGTTGTTTACTTTGTTTGTTGGTACATCATCTGTTCTTTTTGTGTTCTTTGTTTTCTGTCCATTCTCTATTAGGTTGCTCTTAGAGTTTTGATATGGCAAGTGTATGTTAATTTGGTTTTATTGGATATAATGCTTAATAAGAGGAAATAAAAGCCATACCAGATTCTTGACTTTGAATAAATAAGAGGATATAATCTATTTACAAGCCTGTGTTCTTTCGGAAATATGAATTTGTTCTCTACTAATTCGAGCATGCATATTTCATTGTTACAACTTTAGATTAATAAACTACTGGCGTTTGCCCCAGTGGCCATCCTTTTAATTTGGAAGGAAGATGTGAGGGGTTCAAATCTTCACATTTTTTGGGGGTTGGAATGGAGACAATTTAATTTCAGGAATGGATTTTGACTCCCATGCCCTGCAATGAGGTATGGTAAAAGTCTGAGAGTGAGAGTTAGAGTAGGAAGAGAGTAATATCGACGAAAAAAAAAATTCAAATTAATTAACTAAGGGTCAACGAGGAGGACACGGGATGGAGAATGGAATGATTGGGAATAATCAATTGTTGTTGTTTACTTTGTTTGTTGGTCTACCGTATGTACTTTTTGGGTGCTTTGATTTTCGTTGATTCTTCTTTGTTAGGTTCCTCTCAGGGTATTGAATAATATAAGAGGAAACCTACTCTACAAAAAGCCTAATTCTCCATGGAGTATGTTTGAACACTCAAATCGAATTATGTAAATATTATAAATCGCTATCTCTATATCTAGCTTATTTCTCCATTTTATCTCACTATCAATGAGTAGATCATTAATATACATCCTAAAAGCCTCACCAATGAACTCACTTTTGAGAGAAATTTATCCAATGAGGCGTGCTGTGATAACTCCACTATGCAATAATAAAATTTTTAAGGATAATTAGAACCTATTTGATAACCATCATATTTTTATTAATTCTTTTATTCTTTTTTTTCTCTAGTATAGAAAATAATAGAAAATTATTTGATAATATCGACTAATTTTTTCTATTTTCAAAAATAGAAAAATGGTTAGGGAATAAATTTGGAACATAAACAAGAAATAAAAAAAAATGATTTCTTTATTCCTAGAATAGACATGAAAAAAATTATTTTTGAATATATATTGTTCCCAAGAACATAAAAATTACCACATACACCCTTAGAGAGTTTCCAAAGAATGAAGTGTAATTGTTGTGTAGTGTTATCGTTTAAGTATGTCAAACAAAATCAATAAATTCTAGTAGTTAAATAAGTTGTTGGCCGCTTTCATTTGACTATAACAACTAGCTAGAACAATCCAGTCAAGTACATTAGATGGCCATTTTCAACGAAAAAACAAATCAATTAGAATTCGATCAAATAGAAAGGAAGCTTCGTGCCACGACCGGAAGAACACCTGGCATTATCAGTGCACGTTGCATGTGGTTCAAATTATAAAATGGGCATACCACCAATTCGAGACAACGATGCCGTTTGGGAGAGGTTAATTAACTGGCGACTTGTTTTCATTGGTCTAGGCAGTATCAAATGCTAATTGGAGAGAATTTTGGGGTGCTATTTCGTGCATTACCCTTTGAGGAAAATCAAAGGGTATTTATCTCGTGCAACATGCTAATGATCACTAATCCAATTGAATGTCGTCGACCGTAATTAAGCACTTCCATTATTGTTTCATTGCTTAATTTTTTAGCGGAAGTAACGAAACATTTGAATTTACACCTCACACAGCAAGGCAATTGCAAGAGAAAATTGATTCACATAGATATGCAATGGGTAGGAAAAGGCCAGACAAACTTATATAAATTGCTCAGATTAATTACAAATTATAGTCAAATGTTTGATTCCGCTAATAGACCAAAATCCAAAGTAAAAGTAAGACGGTTGAAAGATCTCGTCAAAATGAGTTGTCCTATGTTCAAGAAGTTAGAACCCACCGTAGGTGTCCTTAGGGACGTATTGGAATTTCTGTTGGTGGGCCCAACGAGGGCCGGCCTAGTCTGGTCCGACCACTCTTCGGGCTTTGCATTCTATTGTGATTGGGCCTAGGCTTGGTGGTGAGCTTGATGGGTCAAGCAATTGGGCTTAATGGGCCCGAATTGGGCTACAATTCTCAATGGGCCCTACTGCAAGAATCGGATCGGAGCGGCGACATTTGGTCGACCCCTGAGCCTCTGTTAGTCGAAATTTTGGTTGCCCGGGCCCGAGTGAGGAAACCATGATGTCTATAGTTTAAAAGTGCAGAATAAGTTTGGCGGGAAAAATAAATGCTAGATGATGAAACAACGGCATTTTCTTTTCTAGTAACACATGATGAGTTTGCTAGTAAAATTTGGATGTCAACGAATGCAATACCGTCTCTCTTATCTATGTTATTTGTCATGCAACCTTGAACTAACGTCACAAGTTATAATAGAAGCAACTCTCTTCAATAGAAATATATTGAAGAGTGACATAAGTTCCTCTTCAACATGACATTTGTTACATTTTTTGACTAATTGTCGTCTAAGTAGTACTGCTACTGACATGTGACACGCAACACGACATGGCATGCTATGCCGATACATCGTTTCTCGTAAAATAGAGAATTTCGACAAGTTGTGACACGTATATATGCACGACAAATTATCATTTTTATGATTATTTTAATCAAATTAATTTGATTCGAATTTACAAATGAATAAATAAATAAATAAGAATTTAGAATGAATTTACACTAAAAAATTAATCCACCATTTGTTTATATCATTCATTGTTTCAATTTGATAAATTCAATTATAGTTCAATAATCCATAAAATTTGGAGGACCAAAAAGCAAGCAATCCATATTCTGAACTCTAGTGTCAAAGTATATTGGAAGAGAAGAAGAAAAAAACTTGGGGAATGAATTGTGTATCGCGGGAAGTGAGAATCGAAATAGAAGGGAAGACTATATGTTTCTTATTTCACAATTTATCATAATTATTATTTTATTTCTGTGCATATTTACATTTTGACTCCTTATTTATTCAAAAAATTTTAAATTGACTCTAGCATTCAGAATTACGTGTCAGAATATTGAAATCACATATTAGAATTCGGACTCGAGTATCGGGAAGTATCGAGAAAGTTGATTAGGTATCAGATTTTTCGATATATAGTGACCAAGTATCGGAGAATATCGGATATTTCGACATGACAAGAAAGCTTCCAAAGAGTGTCGGTGCTTCATAAATTGTTACTTCCGTGCATATATTAGTGTCATTCTTGTGGAAAATCAAGAATTCCCTTCATTTTAATAAGTTCACTAGTGTTATTATTTGTTATGATATTTTTATCATCCGGTAAAAAGAGATAGATCAATTGAGTATAGGTTAGTTTATCAGGTGATATGACAATCACTCTAAAGTACTTTAAATATTTTTCTCGTAGCAAAATTGCTAGTAGTTAATTAGATTCTCGAAATACGAGCATCAAATGACTCCAACATTGTATTTCCCAATTCAAGCTCTCTGGAGCTATAACAAATCAAACATGCATGCAAGCAGCAGCAGTAGAGAACACGTTCATATTCTTGAAGGTACACAAGCTTGTGAATAGGTTATTGTTAGAAAATCCAACTAAAATGCTTAAGATAATAGGTTCAAGGAGATTACAAGCATATAAATAGTATATAAACCATATAGTCAGACGTGTGAAATATTTCAACATATATCCTCTTTTATTGTTCAAAATCAAGAATCTGCCTACCCGAAAATTTAAAAAAACCAAATGAATATATAGTTGCCGGGTGAAAACAATGAGAGGAACCTAACATAGAACGTGCAACAAACAGATAATACAAAAAGAACAAATGATAGACCGACAAACAGAGTAAACACCAATAATGGACTATTTCCAATTATTCCATGCTTCATCATGCATCCTCCTCGTAGACTTTTAGTTAACCTTTGCACACACTTTCCTGACTTCACCAGCCGTTCCGGTGAGCACGCCGATCCGACCCATGTTCACCATTGACACTCCAAAGTCCTTGAAGAAGGTGGATCCACCGGTCTTGATCTGGAGGTCAATGTACGCCTTGGTTTCGCTATCATCAAGAAGCGCGGCGTCCGAAGTGAAGAGGCCTCTTCTCTTCGGGATCAGCTCGAAGTATTTGATGTCGAACGTCCTCACACTTCCTGGGTCCATCTCGGCGAGGGTGGTTTGGTCATTTGGCTTGCACTTGAGCTTCAATCTTGCTATGTAGTTAGAGTCGAGCTTGGGGTCGGTGTCGCCCTTTCCGGTGAAGTTGTAGAGGCGGTTGGAGAAGGAGGAGCAGTGCGAAGTTCCAAGGGTGTGGCCACCTGGTCAATAGAAATCAGAATTAGCATGATCTGACTTTACAAATTACGTTTTCTCCTTGCAGTGCAGACTGTTTATGAATCTCGTGCTCAAATTATAGTTTCTTCCTATTAATCTATGTCAATTTCCACAAAATAATTGATAAAGCATATGAAGCAATGATTGAAGATTAAGTGTTACCTGATAGGACGACAAGGTCCTTCACACTGAGGCCTTTCATTGCAAAATCTGCTTTCAGAGTTGTAATGTCGGCATTAGGTGGTATTAAGTTGTTAAGCGCCTCGTTTAAACTAGAGATGTTTCCATCTCTTCGTCCAGTTTCCACATCATAGGAAAGTCCTCCGGTCTGAAGTGACAACAAAAAGAAACCCAATTCCTATATAAATATGTTTTTCTCTTATGGAAAAATCATTGAGTTTCATGATGCACGATGCGAAAATAATCTCGGTTTTGACAAGCAGTAATTAGATCCGAAGATACGTAGGGGCGGAACTTTTTTTCCAATGAGAGAGCATGGATTGTTTGTGAAAATCGAGATTTCTACTGATGTCATATGTCAATGAGGAACATTAAAATTAGAATGAATAAATAATGCAAGTGACATATGCATATGCGCACCGCGACGACGACATCTCTTGCGACGATGGCCAAAACGTCAGCACACGAAACGGTGCCAGGACATGCCTTCTCCAACGCCGTTTTGACTCTATCGATCACCTGGTAACCGCGAAGGCTGAAATTCGGTGGTGCGTCCTTCTCGGCTTGATTGGTCGAAGAGTTCAAGAGTATTGAACCTTCGCAACCCTGTGGAAAAACCCAGAAAGAAACACTATTCGACTGTGAGTTCATGCAGAAAACAGTTCGTATATCCACGGACGAATCTAGGAAAGTATGTTGAGGGGCTAAACACCATTCGGTAGATTATAACCTGTTCTAATTGATGTTTAGCAGATGGTTCGACGAAAGTAAAAACCATTCTCTTCAGTCATTATACAGGGGCTCATAAGATAGTACTCTTCCCAAGCACAAGTAGGAAGAGAAGTACGTGCGCTCATTCATTCACTTACCCTGACGAAACAGTCGTGAAAATGCATCCTCAAGAGAGGGCCAGAGAGACTCGGAGCAACGGACATGACTTGATCCATGACCTTCTTCACGATGGCCTCTGCATTTGGGCATGTCTTCTGGTAAAACCCTACTTTGAGACCCTGACCGTGAGCGACCTCAGGGACAAGGAACAAGAACATCAACTGAAGCAACAAACAAGACAAGAAGAGCTTCGGACAAGCCATTGCTTTGTGCCGAGAAGAACGATGACTACTATCGCTTGATCTTAGTGTTTTGGTGTGGATGCTTCCATCAACAAACCGCTTTGGCCTTTTATATACTTCGCACCAGCTTCTTAAGCTATGATTTATGGGCTGTCATTCGCACGACAGTTTAGCATGTTTTTGTTTTATGCGATTTGCATCTTCGCATGAGCCAACTTGGGAGCTAACTCCTCCATGATTTTGTACGGATCCACCCTCTTAATTAGAACATGCGTTGAGACTTTGACTTTGGTTTAATTTAAGGGCTTGCTGGATTTACTCCACCGAATCGATATTGAAGAAACATGATCATGATCTACACATGGGAAGATGAAAATTCCATTATATCTTTGCCAACTTAAATGAAGTGTGAGACAAAATTTTTTATCATGACAGTGGACAAACGATAAAGCTCCTTACGCAAACACGATGAATTCATTAATGCCTCATGAGCGTCACAATTCGAGATAGCGCCTTCAAGTTCTTCCAACCGGGCAAAGAATCCGAGGATTTCTCATCAAGAGAACCTACGAAATTGTTAAGATAGAAAAATTGCTGTGGGAGTTGTTTTGGGAGAATTATCAAAAGAGTCATAAATCAATTGCAATTGTGTCAATTTAGTCAAACTTTTTTTATTTATTTATATCAATTGGGTCATAAATGCTTTGCATTTATGTCAATTTAGTCAATTCAACCAATTTTGGCAGGAATTCGCTAATATGGATACTGGTTGTTCTACGTGGCGTGAATGGTGCCAATATGGACAAGTTTTTCAATTTTTATCCCTTTTTTTTGAATTTTTATTATTTTTTTTATATTTTATTCTTCTTTTGTTTCCCATTGTGGCCAACAAGAGTCACTAGAGCTTGCTAGGTAGTGGGTGAGGCCATAGCAGTCACAGGCAAGTTTGCCTTGACGCCTTTGCGTAGATGCAGCTAGTGAGGCCATGGCAAAGCTACCCTTGCCCAGATTTGGGTGAGGCGAACTTGCTTATCACCGCTATGGCCTCACCTAGATCCAGGCCAAGTCAGGTGAGGGCCACAACCCTTGCCACCAGCTGGAAAGGGCTTTGTGGCCCTTGCTTAATGGCTGGCAAGTTCTAGTGACCTTTGTTGTCCCCAACAAGAACCAAAAGAAAGAAAGAAAGAAAGAAAGAATTTAAAAATATATTATGAAATTGCACACGCCAAATGCTTGCACCACGTAGAATGGGTAATGTCCATGTTAGCAATTTCCGATCAAATGTTGGTTGGATAAACTGAATGAGTACAAATGCTAAAGGTTTATGACTCAATTAACAGTAAATAAATAAAAAAATAAACAGAAGAAGAAGAATATTTAGGATTGAATTTGTACAATTATAATAGGGTTATGACTTTTTTCATAATTTTCTCAAATTATTTCACAAGGGCTAAAGCTTCAAGGTGTTCTTCCTTGAGAGTGTCAAAAGCATTCCTATGCATTTGTCATCCCTTTTTACTACTTGCCATTCATCCCCCGAAGCTTGTCCAGATATAATCCGATGACACCTCAACAGTAACATCTAAATAGCAATATGAGACTAGGTACTTTTTCTTCCACTTTTCTCTATGAGAGTACACCTCTCTTCTCAACGTTGAAAGTTCATATCTTCTTTATTTCCTCTAAATTTCCCTCAATTTCAATGCTAACATAAGCATCCGAGGGCCAATCAGGGTAAAAAATCCGGACACCTTGATCAGTGTTGTTGGGGTGCAAACAAATCTTCCTGCGCATTTGCAGATCAAGTTCATGATTCCCATTTCCAGCTTCAACAAGATTTGTAAGTGTACACATTAAGACAGTCCTTATATTATGATTTATCTTCATCATATCTCGATAAAATCAACTCATAGTGTTACATTCTTCTAAACTCGATGGATTAAGCCTAATATCAATCTTCTAACTCGTAAAATTTACCCTTTCATCCTGTAAAAACTTTTTATGCACAACCAATATATCTAACTCGTTTTGCCTGCCCGGCCGGACTTTGGGTGGGGGTCGGGACCTTGCCCAGACCTAACAAAATTCTTTCAAATTCGGATTGGATTGGAATATGGGGATATTGACTTTTGGGGTCAGCTCGAGTCGGGTCTTGAGTCATTTTTTGGCCGGTTGAACGAGCTCGTAGAAGTCGCATCATTGCCCACTCCACGTGAAACCTCAATAATTGAACATTGAACGATAAGCTGTGATAACAGCTAATCGGTTGTTTGAACCATTTACTAATAAGCGCCGAATACACCCATTGTGTAATATAGATTTGTTTGAAGAATATATTATGACGTTCAAGAAATGTGAACAGAAACATCGAGGAAGTGCTAGTTAGTTCAATATTGTTGAGCATGTCTTGAGTTTTGGCCAACGTCTAGAGCGAGAATTGAAACTTAGAGACCGACGACTGAAGGAGGCGAGAAGGCAGCCTGCCTAGCATGTGTTTTAGACCCTACTTTAGCGAGTATTTCATGAGAGAAAAGTTTACTACACATCATAACCTCTTGAGAGTATTTCTAGGGTTTTTCTTTGAGAGTTTTCTGAGGAAAGCACTTGAGAGATTCAGTTAACACCAGGTGAGGATTGATTGGGAATGACTTGGGGCTTGGGTGTGAGAGAGCTTTTGTTCTAAGATCGTTTATCCATCGTTCATGGTGGATTTATTGCCGCTATTCTCCCCGTTGAGTTGGTTTCAAATCTCAGATAGAATCACATAGATAATGGTACGTGTTTTCCTCTATTTCTTGCTTATTCCTCCGTTTATCTCGCTATTGTGATCAATTGTACCGTCCAACTTCCGCAACACATATCTATTGACTTTTTGGAACATGACATCTGTCCTACAAAACCCTTAATATACATCCTAAATACCTCATTAGCGTGTTGGGAGCACAAGTAGATATCGAATACCTTTATTCGAGGAGATTGACTCCAAATCCGAGTCCATCAATGCATCTGTTAGATTTATTTTTACTCAAAAGTTTAAAATAATAAGTTATGAACAAATTACTATATATTAACTATTTCACTCAACACCAATTCTCCATATGAGACTTTTCTAACATGATTTACACTTGCATCTCAACCATAACCCCATCGCATGTGAGCACAATGTTAGATCTGCTCCATCTTGATTCAGGTATCATTATACATCTACATGTCTCAACTTGAATCTACACAATGCTCACCTTCACCCCAAGTGTCTTTTGCCTGACCAAATCATGAATACTATCAGAAACTGTGTTGGTCACAAAATTTCTTACTTAAGATATTCCCTAGACACTGTGTCTAATAGACGTGGGAGGGGGTGCTCGAAAACTGCATTGGTCACAAGATTTCTTCATTGATATATTCATCAAACACTAATACACATGAGGAGTAGACTACCAATCAACACTGGCTTTGATACCATTTTTTAAAAACACGCAGTGGAAATTTGATAGTTTCATTCGGAGATATCGCCAAGAGAGAGACTAAGTTTGAACTCATCAACATATTTAGTTCAATTCACATGTTTTTTTCAAAAAATTTAAATTAATGAGTTATGGATCAATTATAATATATTAACTACTCCACCTATATCAATTCTCCGATGTAAGACTATTTTAATGTAATTGACATGTGCATCTCAATACATGAAACTTGTTTGTACATAATTTTTTTAAATGAGACGTGCTGTGGTGATTCACTATGCAATGAGACATTACAATTCTTAGGCCCTTTCACTTGACTATCGACTAGCTAGAACACTCAAATGCATTAGGTGGCCATTCCCAGCGAAATTACAAATTTGCAATTTTGAAAATGAAAAAAAGAAGTCAACTAATGATAAAATGAATTAGAATTCAATAGAAAAGCAAAGAAGTTCGGTGCCACGACGGGAAGAACATGGGACATTGCCAGTACATATTGCGCGTGGTCGGAATTGTAAAGTCGGTAGACCATCAATCGGAGACAACCATTCCGATTAGGAGCACTTCATATCAACGTTATTATGGTAATCAAACCTAAGCCACTCGCCCGGTTAAGCAATTGGGCTTAATGGGCCCGAACTGGGCTAAAATTCTCAATGGGCCCTACTGCAAGAATTGGATCGGAGCGGCGACATTTCGTTGACCCCTGAGCCTCTGTCAGTCGAAATTTTGGTTGCCCGGGGCCAGTGAGGAAACCATGATGTCTGTAGTTTAAAAGTGCAGAATAAGTTTGGCGGGAAAAATAAATGCTAGATGATGAAACAACGGCATTTTCGATTAAAGATAGAATTGCACTATCATTGGCGTATTGGATCCCGGCATTTTCTTTCTAGAAACACATGATGAGTTTGCTAGTAAAATTTGGGAGTCAACAAATGCAATACTATCTCTCTTATCTATGTTATTTGTCATGCAACCGTGAACTAACGCCACGCGTTATAATAGAAGCAACTCTCTTCAATAGAAATATATTGAAGAGTGACGTAAGTTCCTCTTCAACATGACATATGTTACCTTTTTTGACTAATTGTCGTCTAAGTAATACCGTTACCAACATGTGACATGTAATATGACATGGCATGATACGTCGATATGTCGTTTCTCAAAAAATAGAGAATTTCAACATATTAGGACACGCATATATGCATGACAAATGATCATTTTTATGATTATTTAATCAAATTAATTTGATATAAATTCACAAATGAATAAATGAATAAATAAATAAATAAGAGTTTAGAATGAATTTACACTAAAAAATTAATCCACCATATGTTTATGTCATTCATTGTTTCAATTTGATAAATTCAATTATAGTGCAATAATCCATTAAATTTGGAGGACCAAAAAGCAAGCAATCCATATTCTAAACTCCCGTGCTAGAGTATATCGGAAGAGAAGAGGATAAAAAAAACTTGGGGGATGAATTTTATACCGTAGGAAGTGAGAATTGGAATAGAAGAGAAGGCTATATTTTTCTTCTTGCACCATTTTTTTAATTTTTAATTTTTTTTATTTCTATACATATTTACATTTTGACTCCTTATTTATTCAAAATTTTTAAAATTGACCACTGCATTCAATATTACATGTCAGAATTTTGAACTTGCATATTAGAATTTCGGACTCGGATGTCAGAAAATGTCGGAAGAGTTGATCAAGTATCAAATTTTTTGATATATATTGACTAAGTATCGGAGAGCGTCGGATATTTCAACACAACAAGAAAGCTCCCGAAGAATGTCGGTGCTTCATACATTGTCACTTTTGTGCATATATTAGTGTTATTCTCGTGAAAATCAAGAATTCCCTTCATTTTAATAAGTTCACTAGTGTTATTATTTGTTATGATATTTTTACCATCCTGTAAAAAGAGATCTATCAATTGAGTACAGGTTAGTTTATCACGTGATATGACAATCACTCTAAAGTACTTTAAATATTTTTCCCGTAGCAAAATTGCTAGTAGTTAATTAGATTCTCGAAATACGAGCATCAAATGACTCCAACATTGTATTTCCCTTGGTAATTCAAGCTCTCTGGAGCTATAACAAATCAAACATGCATGCAAGCAGCAGCAGTAGAGAACACGTTCATATTCTTGAAGGTACACAAGCTTGCGAATAGGTTATTGTTAGAAAATCCAACTAAAAAGCTTAAGATAGGAGGTGCAGGGACACTACAAGCATATAACTAGTATATAAACCACATAATCAGACGTGTGAAATATTTCAACATATATCCTCTTTTATTGTTCAAAATCAAGAATCTGCCTACCCGTAAATTTAACAAACCAAAAGAATAAATAGTTGCCGCGTGGAAACAACGAGAGGAACCTAACATAGAACGTGCAACAAACAGATAATACAAAAAGAACAAATGCTAGACCGACAAACAGAGTAAACACCAATAATGGACTACTTCCAATTATTCCATGATTCATCATGCATCCTCCTCGTAGACTTTTAGTTAACCTTTGCACACACTTTCCTGACTTCACCAGCCGTTCCGGTGAGCACGCCGATCCGACCCATGTTCACCATTGACACTCCAAAGTCCTTGAAGAAGGTGGATCCCCCGGTCTTGATCTGGAGGTCAATGTACGCCTTGGTTTCGCTATCATCAAGAAGTGCGGCGTCCGAAGTGAAGAGGCCTCTTCTCTTTGGGATCAGCTCGAAGTATTTGATGTCGAACGTCCTCACACTTCCTGGGTCCATCTCGGCGAGGGTGGTTTGGTCATTTGGCTTGCACTTGAGCTTCAGTCTTGCTATGTAGTTAGAGTCGAGCTTGGGGTCGGTGTCGCCCTTTCCGGTGAAGTTGTAGAGGCGGTTGGAGAAGGAAGAGCAGTGTGAAGTTCCAAGGGTGTGGCCACCTGGTCAATAGAAATCAGAATTAGCATGATCTGACTTTACAAATTACGTTTTCTCCTCGCAGTGCAGACTGTTTATGAATCTCGTGCTCAAATTATAGTTTCTTCCTATTAATCTATGTCAATTTCCACAAAATAATTGATAAAGCATATGAAGCAATGATTGAAGATTAAGTGTTACCTGATAGGACGACAAGGTCCTTCACACTGAGGCCTTTCATTGCAAAATCTGCTTTCAGAGTTGTAATGTCGGCATTAGGTGGTATTAAGTTGTTAAGCGCCTCGTTTAAACTAGAGACGTTTCCATCTCTTCGTCCAGTTTCCACATCATAGGAAAGTCCTCCGGTCTGAAGTGACAACAAAAAGAAACCCAATTCCTATATAAATATGTTTTTCTCTTATGGAAAAATCATTGAGTTTCATGATGCACGATGCGAAAATAATCTCGGTTTTGACAAGCAGTAATTAGATCCGAAGATAAGTATGGGTTGAATTTTTTTTCCAATGAGAGAGCATGGATTGTTTGTGAAAATCGAGATTTCTACTGATGTCATATGTCAATGAGGAACATTAAAATTAGAATTAATAAATAATGCAAGTGACATATGCATATGCGCACCGCGACGACGACATCTCTTGCGACGATGGCCACGACGTCAGCACACGAAACGGTGCCGGGACATGCCTTCTCCAACGCCGTTTTGACTCTATCGATCACCTGGTAACCGCGAAGGCTGAAATTCGGTGGCGCGTCTTTCTCGGCTTGATTGGTCGAAGAGTTCAAGAGTATTGAACCTTCGCAACCCTGTGGAAAAACCCAGAAAGAAACACTATTCGACTGTAAGTTCATGCAGAAAACAGTTCGTATCCACGGATGAATCTAGAAAAGTATGTTGAGGGGCTAAACACCATTCGTTAGATTATAACTTGTTCTAATTGATGTTTAGCAGATGGTTCAACGAAAGTAAAGACCATTCGTTTCAGTCATTATACAGGTGCTCATAAGATAGTACTCTTCCTAAGCACAAGTAGGAAGAGAAGTACGTGCGCTCATTCATTCACTTACCCTAACGAAACAGTCGTGAAAATGCATCCTCAAGAGAGGGCCAGAGAGACTCGGGGCAACGGACATGACTTGATCCATGACCTTCTTCACGATGGCCTCTGCATTTGGGCATGTCTTCTGGTAAAACCCTACTTTGAGACCCTGACCATGAGCGACCTCAGGGACAAGGAACAAGAATATCAACTGAAGCAACAAACAAGACAAGAAGAGCTTCGGACAAGCCATTGCTTTGTGCCGAGAAGAACGATGACTACTATCGCTTGATCTTATTGTTTTGGTGTGGATGTTTCCATCAACAAACCGCTTTGGCCTTTTATATACTTCGCACCAGCTTCTTAAGCTATGATTTATGGGCTGTCGTTCGCACGACAGTTTAGCATGCTTTTATTATATGCGCTTTGCATCTTCGCATGAGCCAACTCGGGAGCTAACTCCTCCATCATTTTGTACGGATCCACTTTCTTAATTAGAACATGGCGTTGAGACTTTGACTTTGGTTTAATTTAAGGGCTTGCTGGATTTACTCCACCGAATCGATATTGAAGAAACATGATCATGATCTACACACGGGAGGATGAAAATTCCATTATATCTTTGCCAAGTTACAATGAAAGGTGAGACAAAAAATTTTATCATGAGAGTGGACCAACGATAAGCTCCTTACACCACCGACCGCGGTGGCATGGCTGGATAGGCCTTGGACCTCCACGAAGGAGGACCAAGTTCGAAACCCCGCGGCGAGGGGGCAGTCTTTGTTTCCTGGTGACTTAAGCGCGACGTCGAGGTGGTGGTTTCCTCGCTAGCGTCGCCTGGGGGTTTACGGGAACGGCTGTCGGCCGAAGTACCGGTTCCTCCAGCCCCCAAAAAAAAAAAAAAAAAAAAAAAAAAAATAAGCTCCTTACGCAACCACGATGAGTTTATTAATGCCTGATGACCGTCACAATTCGAGATAGTGCCTTCCAAGTTCTTCCAACCAGGCAAAGAATCCGAGGATTTCTCATCTAGAGAACCTACGAAATTGTTAAGATAGAAAAATTGCCGTGGGATTCTTTTGGGATAATTATCAAAAGAGTCCTAAATTAATTGTAATTGTGCCAATTTAGTCATAAACTTTTTTTTTTTTTTTTTTTTATCAATTGAGCATAAATGTTTGGCATTTATGCTGATTTAATCTATTCAACCAATTTTGAGAGGAATCCGCTAATATGGATGTTAGCTATTCTACGTGGCGCAAATAGTGCCAGCATGGACAAGTTTTTCAATTTTTATCTATTTTTTGAATTTTTTTGAATTTTTCATTTTTTTTCTTCCTTCTTTTGTTTCCCATTGTGGCCAACAAGAGTCACTAGAGCTTGCTAGGTAGTAGGCGAGGCCATAGCAATCGTAGGCAAATTTGCCTCGACACCTTTGCCTAGATGCAGCTAGTGAGGCCATGGCAAAGTTGCCTTTGCCCAGATTTGAGCAAGGTAGATTTGGGCAAGGCGAACTCACTTATGGCTGCTACAGCCTCACCCAGATCCAAGCCAAGTTGGGCAAGGGCCACAACCCTCGCCGCCAGCTAGAAAGGACCTAGATCCAGGCCAAGTCGGGCAAGGGCCACAACCCTCGCCGCCAGCTGGAAAGGGCTTGGTGGCCCTCGCTCAATGGTTGGCAAGCTGTAGTGATCTTTCTCGTCCCCAACAGGGAACAAAAGAAGGAGGAAAAAAGAAAGAAGTTAACTAATAAATAAATAATTTAAAAATATATTATGAAATTGTCCACGTTAGTACCAGATGCACCATGTAGGACATGCAATGTTCATGTCTGCGATTTCCAATCAATATTGTTGGATAGACTGAATTGGTACAAATGTTAAAGGTTTATGACTTAATTAACAATAAATAAAAATATAAGAAAAAGAAGAAGAAGAATATTTAGGACTAAATTTGTACAATTACAATAGGTCTAAGACTTTTTTGATAATTTTCCCAAATTATTTCACAAGGGCTAAGCTTCGAGGTGTTCTTCCTCGAGAGTGTCAAATTTTAAACATTTCTATGCATTTGTCATGCCTTTTTACTACTTGCCATTCATCCCCCGAAACTTGTCCAGATATAATCCAATGACACCTCAACAGTAACATATAAATAGCCTCAATAATTGCCCACTCCACGTGAAACCTCAATAATTGAACAATAAGCTGTGATAACAGCTAATCGGTTGTTTGAACCATTTATTAATAAGCGACGAATACACCCATTGTGTAATGTAGATTTGTTTGAAGAATATATTATGACGTTCTAGAAATGTGAACAGAAACATCGAGGAAGTGCTAGTTAGTTTAATATTGTTGAGCATGTCTTGAGTTTCGGCCAACGTCTCGAGCGAGAATTGGAACTTAGAGACCGACGACTGAAGGACGCGAGAAGGCAGCCTGCCTAGCATGTGTTTTAGACCCTACTTTAGCGAGTTTTTCATGAGAGAAAAGTTTACTACACACCATAACCTCTTGAGAGTATTTCTAGGGGTTTTCTTTGAGAGTTTTGTGAGGAAAGCACTTGAGAGATTCAGTTAACACCAGGTGAGGATTGATTGGGAATGATTTGGGGCTTGGGTGTGAGAGAGCTTTCGTTCTAAGATTGTTTATCCATCGTTCATGGTGGATTTATTGCCGCTACTCTCCCCGTTGAGTTGGTTTCGAATCTCAAATAGAATCCCATAGATAGTGGTGCGTGTTTTACTCTATTTCTTGCTTATTTCTCCATTTATCTCGCTATTGTGATTGATTGTATCATCCACCTTCCGCAACACATATTTATTGACTTTTTGGAACATGCCATATGTCCTACAAAATCCTTAATCTACATCCTAAATGCCTCATTAGCGTGTTGGGAGCACAAGTAGATATCCAATACCTTTATTTGAGGAGATTGGCTCCAAGTTCGAGTCTATCAATGCATTTGTTGGATTTATCTTTACTCAATAGTCTAAATGAATAAGTTATGAACAAATTACTATATATTAACTATTTCACTCAACACCAATTCTCTGTATGAGACTTTTCTAACATGATTTACACGTGCATCTCAACCATAACCCCATCACATGTGAGCACAATGTTAGATCTGCTCCATCTTGACTCGGGTATCATTATACATTTACATGTCTCAACTTGAATCTACACAATGCCCACCTTCACCCCAAGTGTCTTTTGCATGACCAAATCATGAATACTATCGGAAACCGTGTTGGTCACAAAATTTCTTACTTAAGATGGGGTGCTTGAAAATTGCATTGGTCACAAGATTCCTTTCTTGATATATTCATCAAACACTAATACACATGAGTCGTACACATGAGTCGTAGACTACCAATCAACATTGGCTTTGATACCATTTTTTAAAAACACGCAATGAAAATTTGATAGCTTCATTTGGAGATATCGCCAAGAGAGAGTCTAAGTTTGAACATGTCAACATATTTAGTTTTTTTTTTTTTGGTAACCGAGGATCCGCTGGTGGCACTGTCGAGTCTCGTGCTAGGCACTATTTAAACGTTAGTACCTTGGGGGGGGGGGTTGGTCCAGTAATCCACCCAGAAACCCCCACTTAAGTCGTGATAGCAGCGCGGGGATTTGAACTCTCGACCACGGTGTTACAGGAAAGAACGAACACCAACACGGCTGCCCACGTGTGGGTTGTCAACATATTAGTTCAATTCACTTTTTTTTTTTCTCAAGAAACTTAAATTAATGAGTTATGGATCAATTATGACATATTATGCTTCACTTATTATAATTCTTCAATGTAAGACTATTTTAATGTAATTGACATGTGCATCTCAATACATGAAACTCATTTGGACATAATTTTTTTTAATGAGAAATGTGCTGTGGTGATTCACTATGCAATGAGACATTACAATTCTTAGGCCCTTTCACTTGACTGTCGACTAGCTAGAACAGTCAAGCGCATTAGGTGGCCATTCCCAACGAAATTACAACTTGGCAATTTTGAAAATGAAAAAAGAAATCAACTAATGATAAAATGAATTAGAATTCAATAAAAAAGCAAAGAAGTTCGGTGCCATGACAGGAAGAACATGGGACATTGCCAGTACATATTGCACGTGGTCGGAATTATAAAATCGGTAGACCATCAATCGGAGACAACCATTCCGATTAGGAGCACTTCATATCAACGTTATTATGGTAATCAAACCTAAGCCACTTGCCCGGTTAATCTTGTGTGCACTCATGAACTACGCCATCGATCTTACTTTCTCCAATATCCATAAGAAAATACTATACACAGTATTCATACCACACAACATGCCGATGATCATTCATCCAGCTGAATGACATCAAGAGACCTGTCAAAATGAGTCATAGGCCAATTTATTAACCCATGTATAACGGACTGAGTCGTTGAAGTAGGTCATAAATAGATTAACAATTTACTTAGATCCAACCTATCTTCATAATTCTCTTCTTATTTTCTCTCGCCCTCATTCGATATTGCGCTCATTCACTCCACATTCTCATCTCAATTTGGGTTTGGGTTTTTGGAAATTATATTGAATATATAAGTATTTTAGCAATATGGGTTGGGTCGAATATGTGTTGAGCATGAGTCGAGTTGGGTATGAATCATTAGATTTGCATTGCATAAAAATAGGTTAAATGATCTATTTGGCTCGGATCACATTTGATTCGACCCAAACCCAACCCATTTGTTTAATAGGTTTAATAGTCATCTCTTATTGCTTATTTTTCTGGCAGAAGTAATGAAGCGTTTGCATACATCTGACATAGCATAACCAATTAGATACCTTACAAATGAGTTAAAAAAGTTGAGTACCCAACATAAGAAATGTTTTAAATCACTGATTGACCAATAACAAAAGACCGATATCTCATCAAAATGAGGTGTCCGATGTTCAAGAAGTCAGAGCTCCCCGTAGTTATCCATAGCACGTGGAAATTCGACCTCGTCATGTGCTTGAATTACTTCAAACCTTAAAGTCAAAAGCGGTTCTTATTCTTTGCTGGATCTCACAACGTGTAGGAATAACCCCTGGTGATTCTTATTCTTTGCTGGATCTCGCAACGTGTAGGAATAACCCCTGGTGATTCTTCTTCTTTGCTGGATCTCACAACGTGTAGGAATAACCCCTGGTGATTCTTATTCTTTGCTGGATCTTACAACGTGTAGGAATAACCCCTGGTGATTAGCATATACTTAAATTTCTCGCTCTCTCTCTTGGGAAGAAAACCAAAGATGACGATTCATCCGAATGATGGCACACTTGCCATGGCCTACGGAGATGAAAGCGGGAGCTTAATTGCAGTACAAATTCGATTTGTCGTCGCTGAGTCTTGGAAAAATCAATTGTCGTACGAAAATCCATCTGCAATTTCTCTGAAACACAATGGCCTCAAGGCTTTCACGAATGTTGCTTCATTGACACGATGGTGGTTTGTGCGTTTCTCGCCTGAAACTTTCATGGTCATTGTACCAAAAAAAATGAGCCGATCATATGAAGTACCGATGGATAATTGCGTGCCGATTCTCTTATTTCATCATGCATGAAACAAAAGCACATTGAGTCGTAAATTATATAATACTTGGAATTATATCTTTCTTCTGGCCATCCCAAGTTGACTTTTTCATTACTGAGAATTTAAATTATCAAAGGGTGTTAAATCAGTTTAGTCATGGGTTGGTTGCATTTCTTTAAGTTAACCTGACTTATTTGATGTGTTATGCTAATGCAAGCAAAAATAAGTTAACAATAGTTTAGACTAATCAACCTAAATAGGTGAAAAATCTATGCTTTATCTGTTATATATACGTGGGGTTTTTGCCCTTAATAGTGACCATCAAGTGTATTCACTAAAGCTCTTTGTAATTTTCTAATTTTCCCCTACTCATTTGGTCTATTCAGGTTATACAATTATAAATCCGAGATTTTTTTCTCGGGAAATTCATTCCTAATGAAAGTCACGATCTCGACTTCTCATTTCTTTCTTAATTAAGCAAAACGTTTCCTTTCTTGCAAGCTTTAAAAAGATGTATCGCGGCCTTCTCAAAGGTGAACCACTAGAGGCAAGGCTAATAGATTACTAAACGGGAACAAAGATTCCTCTCACAAAGTCATTGCTCGTGTTTAGTGGAAGCTCTCCCAAGTTCTACCAATTACAATATGGTACTCAATCCAATATGTAATTAATCTTACCTTTTGTCACTGCCCCAAACCGGTTATGGGTCAATTACTCAATTAGATACCTTTGCGAGCTAGAGATTCAACGGATTCAGGATTTGGTTACGATAGATTAATTTAACGCCATTTCAATACATTTTCTCTCTATTTTGAAAATGTTTTGCTTGCAGTTTTTATATCTTTTTACCTGATGCCACTAACATGTAAGGAGTGATCATGCATGTGTATTCAAGAAAGTAACACTCAATAGTTAAAGTGACAAATAAATTACAGAAAATTTGAAGAACCTGGACACGCTAAGCAAAGCATGTCACTATCAATCACCATGGAAAAATTGGAATGTGTTAATTTGGAAAAAAATGCAGTATGCATAAATGTTATGCACGATTGTTCGTGAAATGATCCCTAATCCTACATCTACATTATTAGTGAAAATGCAATCTAAATCCTAGTTTAATTCTAAGATAATGCATGCATGATATTCTAAGTTAATTAACATGCATGATCGACTTAAGAGAAACCATGAATTTATTCTATAACTCAAGCTATATAATTTTATTTTATTTTATAAAAATAGTAAGATTATAACCTTAGACTGTAATGTGGCTTAGTGAGCTATCCACTATTATTAAACTATATTATTATTAAAACTTAGTTCTGAATGACATGCATTGTATGACATTGGTCTGATTTACCCTAGGTCTACTTGCATTCTAAATGAAAACTAAATAACATTTTCTAATGATTTTTATTTTTTTTATGAAATCTACAGACTAACCTGAATCTACGTGCATTCTAAAACTAACATATCCTAAACTTATAAGCATTATGAGATTAATCATGCATGGCTCTAAATATGAAAACCCTAAAATGTAGATTATGAAGGTACTCTAAACTCTAAATATGCATGATACAATGACTTGCAATGACGATGTACGGATTATTCACATCATTGATAACATATTCAACCATAATAATCTATGCAAGACAATATTGGGGTTCCATCTTAGTTTCCAAAGGTTTGAAAGCCGAATATGTCTTTGTTGATGCACGGAAACAAGTGAACTACGGGGACCTAAATTTTTATCAATCGAAAGCATGCGCTTAATTCCCATATTGGGACCGTCTATCATTAACCCAAACAAAACTCATCCTCTCCTAGACTAGAATTGGTCTAAGGCAGTGGGGACCGAGACGACACGATAGGGTGTGGTCGAGCGGTGGCGAGATGTGTCCGCAGTCTGCTGGCTCTTTGCTGCGAGGACGTTGGGAATTGGTCTGAGGAGGCGGAGACTGACGCGACAAAAGCCACCGTGTAACTGCGAGATGGCTTATGCTGAGTGTCGTGACCTCTTTGGAGCCATCCTGCGGCGTACGCGGAGGTTGTGATGGCTTACTAAGTTTAGGCTTAATCTGAGCTCTCCCAAACCTACAAATTCACAACTTATTATTCAAAATTTTAATTTGTAAGTTATTTTTAATTAGGAATTGCCACTAACCGGTTTGCGGTGGGTCAAATAGAAGCCTAAGTAAAATAGCATAATAAGAGAAATTAAGATCGGAAACTTGATTACACTTATATTAGTTAACTTTTTGATACCTAATCTTATTTCAATATTGAGGTCTGGTTTTCAATTTTTGAGAAAACTACTCAAAAACTACCTTTTTTTCGCCATTCCTAATTTCAGAAAAAATTTTGAAATTTTTTTGATTTTTTTGATTTTTGATTTTAAAATTATTTTAATAATAAAATAATAATATCTTATAAAATTGGGCGACCCGGGCTGAGTCCTCGGCTGGACTGGGCCGGATGCACGAAACCAGTTCAACTCGAAATTGAGCCCCCGTCTGCGAAACAAAAACGGGCCTTCTGGGCCCAGTCCGAATGTGGGACTGGACTCGCAAAGGCTCGGGCCCGATTCTCCGGCCCACTCTTCCAAAAGCAGCACCAAGCCCACCTTAGCCAAACCCACGTCTTCTCCCTCGCGGCTTCACAGAGGCACACTCCCACGCCCGAAGACACGCTACGCTCTTCCCCAAGGACCAAGAACATTGGCTGATGCGAACGACGAAAAGCACTCACGTTTGAATCAGAGTTGTTCAGGCGCAATACAAGCCGCGGCCAGCCGCCACACAGCTGTCATGGGCGGCCACAACCACCGACTGCTGTCCCTTGTTGTCACCGCGGGAACATGATGCACCCCGAAAGAAACCGTGACACTAGGGTAGCGGTGGAGGTCTACTGGAACGCATTTGACAAACCACGAACACAAAAAACGAACGGAGGGCCAAGAATAAACGCGCGCACTTCAGTCAGACATTTCTTCGAACATGCGGAGGGCGTCGGCTAAAAGGAAGCTTTGAGCTTGTCCAAGACACGAACTGAGACCAAAATTAGCAAGCAATGAACGAGTAAGGCTCATCTTCGGCAAAGGGACAGCTCGATAATGGTTAGCATGAACAAAAGGAGAGCAAGTCTCGGGCGCAATGAAAACCGAGAACGGGCCTGTAGCTTAGGCATTTTATCGAACACTTCATACATGCAGACTGAGGGGTGAGAAAGGGGGACGACCGAGCCCGGACTCGAGCCGGGATTCACAGCAATCGACACCCAAGATCCCGCGATCGAATCACGCACTCGAATGAGACCGGAACTCGCTCGTACCAAACAAAACAACCCGGCCCGGCGAGCCCGAAACAAAGCACCAAAGGGAGCCGAAGAGGGGCGGTCAGCAATGTTCCCTACCCGGCTTGGCGGCATCGGACAGCGGACGAGCTCGATGGACCGGGCTACGTCTGATTGCCTGGCAGATCCCCGAGCCAAGATCCTTGGGAGACCAACCGCAAATAATTAAAAAAAAAAAAACGGAAAAAAGAAGAAGGAGAATAAACCAGGGACGAAAATCTACTAGCTTTCACGCAAAAGAAGTGGCAGCGGTCGTCGGCTGTGGTTCGAGGATAGTGACCGACGGTGGCTCTCTCAGTCGCGTTCTCAGTTGCTCGTTGCTCTCTCTCTCTCTCTCTCTCTCTCTCTCTCTCTCTCTCACGGTCCTTCTCTCCATGCCAAACTAATCCTCATTTTCTATGCAATTTATCTCTAAATATTTAGCCAAAATTAAGCTATCACGGACGGCGCTGGAGAAAGTCGAACTGGGTAGCTTACTGGAAAGCCACCGAGAAGCTTGTTAGCTGGACCGAGACACTACCGATGCGTGAGTGCAGACTGATGGCCGACCAGTTAATGGAAAGTGACCACAGCCACCGGGAAGAGTACGTCGTGAACACAAAGACTTGCTGGTCTGCCCGGGGATGCTCCAAGCTGAACACCAAGGATGTTGGTGCTCGTTGGAAAAACTTTGGACACAGTGGCGGCACGACGAGACGGCACTTGCCGGGCCTGCTAGAAGCTTCCTGATCGATGGCTGGAGGATTGGGTCCAGGGCAGCAAGATCCTCGGAGACGCGGAGGCAGTGAGAGGTGCTGAGGCAACAACATGAGGGGAGCACTTCGTTCTCTTCGGTGTCTCAGTACGTATGTTTCTATCGTGAGTCGCTTTTACCACTTGACCACCGCTTGGCTTTTTCCCCATTTTGCTCAAGATCGCTTCTTCCTTTGAAGACGTCCACGCTCATGCAGGATTTTTCTTCCACTCGGCTCCATGTTGCCTTCTGTTCATGACAATTTAAAGAGCAAATGTGCTCTTGATGATGGGCATTACATGGAGAGTGGGTAATGGTGAGAATATCGAGGAAAGTTACGGTGGAGACAATGGGGATGGCTGTGAGGGCTGCGAAGAGTTGCGCTCCCTCTCTCCCTCCTCATATTCTACCGATTCCTGTCGTATATGACAGTGACCAATCAAGAAGGCATGGCATGGAGACAGACTATGGATGATGGATGAAGTGGAAGAGGTGTCCTAGAGAGATTATGTGCCCGTGATGATAATGAGATTTTCGTGCATGTTTGGGAAAATCTCGGGAGTGTAACTTCCCCTAAGTGTGAGTCCGTCTCCTTTTATAGTGCCAAAACAACTAATAAATAATAATTTCTTATGTATCATTGGAAAGTCTAGATCCGGAGCCGATTGGTGATTCTCAGAGAATTGCTGAATTTTAGCCTTGATTTGTCACCGAGAATTGACTGTGAATCTCTCTAATTCACTTCCAAATTAGCGCTCACAATCTTTTGGTTTCCTTTTATGCTTCTACTCATATTACTTTAATGTGTCCCATTCACTCGCCATCGGCCAACCTATTCCATCAACCTCTCCCTGATGCCATTTCTTCCCCAACTTCTTATTCTTTCCTCTTCCTCTCCGATGGATGGCCCTTACCAATCTCTACTATCGTTTCCTTTTTATTCTCATCACTTAGTCGGCTTTCTTTATTTTCTCTTGCATTCTCACAGCCTGCCCTCCATCTTTTCCATAATTAGATTCAATTTATCTTGAGAACTCTTGCTTAGACTGGTAAGTTTGTTATTTAATTATTCCCCAAATCTCCAGTCAACATCAACTCAATTCCGACCTTGTGGAGAGGTAAACGGATGAATGATCGTCCGTGGAGGGGTCATACGATAAGGAGTGATCTTACACGTGATGACTTGAGTAAATATGCAAATGCGAGTGAGTTGAATTCGATCCCTAATTTTTCATGTAGTAAATGACTAGGTGGAATAATCAAAATTTAAGTATCAATAGTTGTTCCTCCTTAAAGGGAAGCTCATAGAGATTTCCTTCAAAAATAAATGACACTTAAATTTAAACCATGCAAATGCAATGCAACAATCTTTTCTTGTTGGGAATGGACTTCAAAGAATATGATCCCATTATCAAAATGTAATGATGTGTAGTAAAGAACGCAATGTAAATGCTAATGATTTAAATTGCGCAATGCAATGATCTTTTTGTTAGGAATGGACTTCAAGGAATCCCATTTTCATATGTCACGTAAATGTCGATGCTAATTAAGGTAGATAGAATACATACCTGTCGCTTCTTAATTGGGGATCTGGGGGGGTAAGAAACAATTTTTGGGAGTCTTGACAAGTATCTTAATTCTTTTCGGATATTGAAAAGTCTTTCAAAATGTGATGAGAATGATGCCATTTCAGAGGTGGAATATGAACCTGTTGCCGCTAACCTGGATGGTCCTCAGAAATTTGAAAGGTTATGGGAAAAGAGGCACTTGGTAGTCTTCAAGGCTGCCGATCATTAAGAAACTTGAACCCAAGATGGCCCTCAGATCTTCGAAGTAGACTTGGCAAACAAGCATCCCGATGGCATTCAGGGCTTGGAAATAACAAACATCTTAATGGCTCTCAGATATTTTAATGGTCTGCTCAGATCAAAATGACGGGGTCGCGGCGAGGAACGATAGCTTCCAAAGCAAGACCGCCAAGCGGGCCGGGACGGGCCCGAAAATAGGTCTTGATGTCCACAATCCCTACTGAAAATTGCTTCAGAAATTGGGTCCAAAAGTGCTGCAATGGGGACTGATTCGGGCATGGCTCGGGCTTGGTTCAACGGCCGTGGGTGGTGGTGCAGGTCGAGTTTGGAACAGCCATGAGTCAGGCTGAGTTATGGCTGTTGGACGTGCTAAAACCGCTGCTGTTTGGGCTTCGAAGACGGGCTCACGTAGGTGGATGAGAAGGCGGCCTCGATGCAGCGGAGACGGGCCTGATGGGGGTCAACCGAAAGAAGACTGCTGGGAATCTTGACCAAGGTCCTCGTGGCTGAATGGAGGAAAAACGGTGGGGGCGTCCGCGGGAGAAAATGCGAGGGACATGGACAACAGAAGAGAATAAAGAGGGGACCGCGGCTTCTGCGGGACAGCGATCAACAAGAAGGAATTAAAGGAGAGAAAAGGATAGATGCGGCCAGAGAGGAAAGGACCGACGTTGGCAAGAGAGAGAGGTAAGAGATAAACATTGACTCAAGTCAAAAGAACCAAGGCAAAGGGAAAAAGGGAGACCGCGTGCAGGAACTGTTGGTTTGGGAGGGGACGTGTGAGAGAGAGAGAGAGAGAGAGAGAGAAAGAAAACGTGTGGATTGGGGGTGGGTTTCGTGCGTGGAGGATGTGGGTCCAAGGAAAAAGAAGAAAATAACATAAAACTAAAGTTATAATTTGTTCAACTTCAAAATAACTTGTCAATTGGTCATCCTAGGCTAATTTCTTCACATCTTGCACAACTCGAAGTCCAATTAAAGACCAAAACAAGACAGTCTCTCCAACTTACAAATTCCCCTCAATTTCGAATTATATTTCCCCTTTCTTGGAATCCGATTTTTGAACAAACTTCTCCGATTGAGGTCCGATTGATGCGGAAAAAGTCTACGAAATTTCCTTTCACCTATTTACTCACACTGGATGCCAAAAATCCCTTCAAATTGTCCAATCCAATTTTCCGTTCGTTTTCCGAATCGTCTGTATCCATTTTCCATAAAAAATCCCAAACTCGCTGAAAATTCCTAAAAATATTATTCAACGTTTCTAGAATGACTCATGACACGACACGACTTTCAATTTCTGAAATCAAATTTAAATTCGCAGTTAATTTCAATCAAACGCGGTTTTAGCATGACCTAGCCTACCAGGTAGCTTTTATGAATTTTTGTCACAATTGACCCGTGGTCAGTTTTCTTCGAACCACACATACCTCTTCAATGCATTAGCGACTTTCAGTGGTTATGAAAATCTCGAGGTTTCAAATACGGATATAAGATACTTAAAACGAAAGAAAATCAGTCTATTGACAATCAACAAGAATTTTGCAATCAAATGGAATCACCCACACTTTAATCACCATCTCAGTCAAATCGACCTATCTTCAGTCTTCGATCGATTTTTAATTATGCCGTAATGACTCTTGTAGACTAGCACGGTCAAGCAGTCGAATCATGATCGAATTTTCAAGTCTATTGTATTTAAATCTCTTAATGGCTTTACATGATAGGTCAGTTATCTCATGAGTGGTCATCTTAGAGAAAAACACTATAGTCGCGTTGATGAAAGGCTCATCTTATCCAATCGAAATCAGAACTTGAAAATTAGGATGTCACACTGCTAGTCTGCAACATTTGGACTTCAATTTGGCTTGCTTGGGTAGTTTTGGGAGGGAAAATGGCTATTGAAGATGGCTGAAGACTTTGGGGACTTGTACTCAAGTGTTTAGATATTTAAGGTGGACTTCTAAGGTTTCTTGTCCCCTTCTTGTTCCCCCCTCCTTTTCAGCAACAGCTTCCTCTTCACTTCATCTTCCTCATTCCCCCATTATTGTTGCTGCACCCGCTAAACCAAAGTTGCCACCCTCTCGCCGCCCCCTTCTCCGTGTTTGAGCCAGCCTGAAGCCGCAAGCCCATCCCTGTCCATGACTCCTGCCCGCTCGATCGCCTCACGCTGCTTGTGCACTGTCCACCAGCGCTACTACCATTTCGCCGCCTTAATTGCAGCCACCACCACTCGTTACTCCAATTGTCCAACTCGTCCAGCATTGTCTCCAGCTCACTATGCTGGACCAGCCAACTTGAGCCCAGCTTGCTCCAGTCCCTCGGCCCCCTCGACCAGCTCCAAGGCAGAACCGGATTTGAGCCCTTGGGCTAAGCAGTGTTAGGCCTTTTCCGGCTCTTTCCCAACCTCACTTGGTGTCACCGTAGGCTCGGGTTTTGGTCGTCGTTGCCGTGAACCGATTTTCGTGCTAAACCGGTGAGTTAACCTCCTACGCTCTAATTAGGAGTTAATTGCACTTATAGATGATTAGTTTAGGCTTAAGCTTGGTTTAGTAGTTGATTTAGTTAGAGTGACTATTAGTTAGTAATTTAGTTGAGTGAACTAGGTATTTAAAATAGTTAGGTGGATTAATTAGAATATTTAGTTAGTCTATTAGATTAAATTAGATAGGTTGGTTAGACTAATTAGTTATTTCAGTTAGATTAGTTCAGTTAGGTTATTTAATTTAATAAAGTGTTTTAATTTAAATATTTTGTAATTTATTTAATTATTTGTTAATTAGTGTAAATTATACCGGATAGCCGGTTGTTAGAATTTCATGTTGATTGTCATGATTGTGTTGGTTTGTTAAATTGATTGCAAATTTATGCAATTGGATGCTGAGTGATAATTTTTGAATTATTATTTCAAAATATGAATTTTTGGTATTTAATTAGAAAAATACTGGGTGTTGAGTTTTAATACCAAAAAGGTTTTAAGTACTATATAAAATCATGAGATTTTTAAAAGAGAGGATATCATGTTTTATGGTTCAATCTGATCATGTGTCCACGTACAATTATTTTACTGAGTGTTTTTAATATGAAGAAAATAAGCCAAGTACATTATTTGAAATTAAGGCATTTGAATGCAAAGCACAATATCCTTGGCTGAGTACGGATGTGCATGTGATCACCTAATACCCTGACGTGTTTACGCGGGGTAGTGAACCCGTCTTGACGTGTCTACGTGGGACAATGCTTAATTAAGTTAAGAGGCCCTTGACAATGAATGCCGAATTGCGGTAAAGGCCGGACCAATGCTCTTTTGGGAATGTCGTCTAGATGTAGACGTTATTGTGCTCCATGGGGCAAGACGACGCCCGATTATGTCGGATGACTGCCGACTGTTGAGTTGGACATGGCCAATGGGTCATAATAATTGGGACACGTGTGAATGATTGGATAATCGCGCTTGATTATGGGATAAAATTGTGTGACACGGAATATGACATGTCATAACGATTTGGCCTTATAATCAGAATCCCTATAATTGGTTGATAGTGTTAGGGAAATCCCGTATGATGTTTTGAATATGACAAAATAAATCAAAAGCTATTAACATGTTTGATGGTTGAGTAATAGACTATGCAGATGTTAGAACATGTAAAAGATATTATCAAAGTCTATTCTTGGAAGAACTAGAAGACAGACTCTATGCTGAAGTTGAACCAGAAGACAAACTTATGCTGAAGCAGAATATGTTCAGACTCAGATTGTAAAGTCTATCGCACTCAGACTTAGATTATAAAGTCTATTGCCCTCAGATTTTACATCCAGATTCGATGAATCGTAACTCAAGCTCAATTATACAACAGCTAGTGATCTGATTGGATTCCACATCAAGATTGATTTGATTGACTCAATCTATTTGATTGATGATTGGATCTTGAAGACAAGAACTTTCTATACGAAGAGACTTTACTTATGGAAACCAAGATTTCGTTTGTATGGGCGATTAGAATCAATTTGGGATTCTACTTTTGTCACTCAACAGCTACCAAATATTCTAGATACAGAGTTGTCCAATGAGTATATTGGAAGACGATTCTCTGGGATACTGTCCAACCGGTAGTTTGGAAGTGGATGAATATTTAAGGAGATCATGGACCGATGAGCAAGTAAGAGATAGAGCGTAGAGTTTATAATTCAAAAGTCAGAATGATCTTTGTTCATACACTTGTCTTTGGAGAGCTTAAACATTTGTGATCGTGAAAGAAATACCAAAAGAGTGACTTAGTGAGATAGTGTGATCTACTGAGTGTTTGCACTTGAAGTTGTAATCTCTTGTTGATTGCATAGTGGAATCCAGCCAAGAAGGCTGTTAGCGTGGGAGAGTGGACGTAGGCTTGGATTAAGCCGAACCACTATAAATCTTGTGTTCTTATTCTCTTTCTTTAACTCCTTTATTTTACTCAAAATTGATTTTATTTCGCATATATTTGCCAAGATTTATTTTATACACCTATTCACCCCTCTCTAGGTGCTTATACTAGCTATCTCAATTGGTACAAAGCTTGTGTACTCACTTTGTTTGAAGTGTTTTACTTTAGAGTTAAAGATCCATGGCTAGTATGTTAGCTCCAGGGCTGATAGAAAGGCAAAGCAATACCATACCGCCTTATTTTGATGGAAATAAATACAACGCGTGAAAGAACAAAATGAAAGCATTCCTAAGATCCAGAGATCCCTTGCAATGGGATGTTGTGAAAAAAGGAATCAATCCTACTGCTGCATCTACATCAAATAAGAATGACAAAGACAAAGAAAGCAAACCCCCCGTTCTTATGTCTCGAACGAAGATGTCCAAAAAAGAAGCGCTTGATGCAAAAGCTATTTATTCTTTATATTGCGCATTGTCTCCTATTGAATATAATAGAATCTCGTCATGTGAAACAATAAAAGAAGTTTGGGATAGACTTTATGTTACATATGAAAGGACCGATAAGAGACAAAAGTAAACTTTCTGCTTGGCAAATATGAATCCTTCAAGATGAAGCAAGGAGAGTCGATTGGAGATATGTCCGATCGTTTTACATAAATTGTAAACGGTTTGGCATATTAATGTCATCTAATTTCTTCCCCAATGAAAGTCAACAAACTCTTGCAAGGTCTCTAAAAAAATTGGAACCATGTCAAAACCTTAATCCAAGAGACTCAAAGAATTATGCCACTCTCCGTTGATGAATTGATTGGCACTCTTCAATCCTATGAAGTGGAGCAACTCAACGATGAAGATCCCGAAGGTAAGAAGTCCATTACTTTAATATCTAATGCTGTTTTTGATGAAATAGACTCAGAAAATGACATGGATGACGAAGAACTTGCTTTTATGATTGAGAAATTCAAAAAAATTGAGTAGAAAAGGAAGCAAATTCAGTGGAAGAAGAAAATACAAGCAGAATGGCCAGAAAAGAACAATAAAAGAAGATGATGAACAAAGAAATCTATGCTTGATGGCACATTCAGAATCTGAGTCTAACTCAGACATAGACTCAGAATCAAAATCTGACTAAGACAGACTCAGAATCCGATGAGGAAATCAAGGTAAGCAATTCAAAAATTCCTCTCAAAGTTTTAAAGTATATAAATGAGCTTTGTTCAAATCTCAAATCTTCTCTTAAAAGGATTTTCGAACTTAAAAAGGAGAATTCTCGACTTAGGCAACAAGATCTTTCTCAAAAAAGAAAATTTTGAAATTTTGCAAAAAGATTTTCTACAAACTAAAGAAAAATCAAGATTTGCTTGTTAAAGAAAATGATTCTTTGAAGAAAGAATTTTCAAATATTTCGACAAGATTTTCAAATGGATCAAAAACATTAGAGTATATTCTTTCTAAACAAATTCCTTATTATAATAAGTCAGACTTGGTTTCAATAAGGAAAATAATTCTTTAATTGATTTTCCTAAAGTAAAAGAGAGACTTAGACAAAAACCTTCAAAGGCATTTTACAAAAATCATTTTCAAAAAGTGTTTGTAAAATCTGTTGGTCTAAATGTATTTAAGTGTTCAAATTGTGGAGACTCAGAACACTTTGAGAAAGAATGTCCTAAAGTCTGGAAATAGATCAAGAAAAAATTGGGTAAAAACAGTATATTCTACTAACTCTCATGGATCCAAGAAAAATGGGTACCAAAGAAAAGATGAGTTCTTTTTGCAGGAAATAAAGGAAAAGAAGAAGTTGGTAGAATGTTTTTGGGCACATAATTCTCATTATGCTTGAAATTCTATATATCATTGATTGATTCAGATTTTATAATGATCATATTCTTTGATTTGCTTTATTGAAGAAAGAATCGTGTGATTTATTATTCGAAAGTTGAGATTTGATACGTGAGGTTATTTTTTTTTGATATTTTGCTTAGAGACAAATGAATTTATTTGGCTTGATTTTATACTCTCAGATTTTATCATATTTTGCCAAATAGAAATCTATTTTACGTGATATTAATTTATTATGCAAAATATTCTTTCTTAAATACTCAAGGATTTCATTCTCCCTGATTTTATTGCACTATGACTAAGAGAGAATTTATTTTTCAAAATATCATTGTGCATAATATTCTTTCTTTGAATATTTGGTTATGATGAATTAAGAAAGAATATTTGATTGTGGAGATTTTATATTTTGCTCTAACGTCATGGAAGGATCCAAATTGATGGATACCAAAAAGGAAATGAGTTGATTGCAGGAAATTCAATAAGGCAAGAATGATTGTGAATCTACGTAAATTTTGGTTCAATTAGAAAATATCTCCTGCGACAATTGGTAATGATTTTTTTTAATCAATGGTATATTGCAAATATATATCTTAGGTAAGAGAAATTTTTTATCCCGCCTTACAAATTTCTATGTGCATTTATCATGATTTTGGATGATTGTTTATTATATTGCGAATATCTTTTGTTATAAATATAAGGTATTACAATTTTGGCACGTGACAGAAATATCTATTTTCCTTTTGCAAAATGCATATCTGAAATTTATGCTCAAGAAAATCTCTTTGATCTCGAAAGATATTACTGCATATTCATGGATATTCTTGCTATATTCTTAGAAGATATATTATATCTAGCAAGTTTGATCCAAAATCAAATGAAGATATTACATGACGTTTTTGCAAAGATTATTATCTGTTATATAAAAATTTGTAGGTCACAAAAGAATCTTCCATGTGAATTTTGGTAAGCTTGATCTGAAAATTATGAAGATTCTATACTATCTTTTGGAGGTTCAAAGATTCTATTCCTTATGCAAAATTTTTGCAAATTGTTGAGGAAATCCCTTATGTGTCATACGAAAGGTTGAGTAGTTCTGAATTTTAGTAATTGATAATTTTATGTTATTCAATTTTTTATTTGAAGAAAATGGCATTATATATTACGTGATATTATTACAGTTTATTTGTGGAAAAAGTTTGTTAAGTTGATGCAGGTTGAATTCGAGATGAGCTTGGTTGAAGAAAATAAATTTTTGCCTCGAATTTCAAAATGCAAGTGATTGTTGCGGATGTTGTTGCTACAAAAGGAATAATGGAAAAATATTCTGTTCAACGTGCACAAGTCACAATTGTTTCTATTCACAAATATTGTCGTCATCATCATATGGGAGAAAGCAAATCAAGAAAAAGGAAAAAATCGTGATCATCTAAAAAATGCAACAAATTGAGGGGGAGCTTTAATCAATTTTGGAAAAATCATTTTGAATTGATCGTGATCTTATTATGAATGGAATGAAAGGTAAATGTGTCAGAATTTGTTCTTACAAATCCGGTTAGTGCATCTTTTATTACCTTTTGTCATTAACAAATCTCTTATTGATATTATCATTTTATTATGACAAAAAGGGCACGTGAATTTTATGATGATCCGTGATTTTTATTAGATATTTGCTGATATAATCGAATGAGCTATATTGCTTATCTTTAATATTCGATAAAAACTAATTCTTGGAAATTGTGATTCATGCAAGATATTTGTTATCATTCTCTACGTGATACTTTTTCCATTATTATCGCTTTTTGATTATGACAAAAATGAGGAGAAGATATGAATATGCATATGTGTTGATTGGTTGATATTATCTATAGCATAATATTGAGCTGCGATTATTTTTCTATATATTGTTATGCTCAATTTATTTACTATCTTATGATATCCTTTGATTTAAATTAATATTTTTAAAAGCATGTTTACAAATCTGCATATTCAGAGATTGTTTTGTCATTATCAAAAAGGGGGAGATTGTTAAGGAATTCCTGTATGATGTTTTGAAGATAACAAAATAAATCAAAGGC
>CM029487.1:70668415-70717048 GCA_017140395.1 Eucalyptus lansdowneana | reverse complement strand
CAAAAATCAAAAGGTCTATACTGTTGTTACTCGGTAGATTGCGTTGGATAGGTACAAAGGGAGAGCCTTAGCTTTGAGACTTTGCATTTAAGCAAAGGACATTGACTCAAAGAATGTTTATGATAGGCAGATAGCGCATAGTAAAGGCATTATAAAATACTTATTGCAAAGTATTTCATAAAATAAGAGAAAAAAAATGCCAAAAGGAGAATGGAGAAACTTGCGATTGCAGATAAAAGCCCAGGTGAGGGGCACAACAATAGCACCGGTGCCGATGTCCCGTGACCCTAGGTGATGTGCGCCTAGGTCGCGTGAGCCCACATAGTGCACTAGTGCCACATGATTCTAGGCGGCGAAATGCCGAATCTGCATGACTAGGCAACTCAACGTCCAACTCTTTGTGAGCCACATCTAGCATTGAGTGACCCTCAATGAGTTAGATTAAACAACTCTCGGCAAAGCTTGCCGATGTCCCCCGACCCTCGGTGAGGTTGCGCCGACATCCCTCGATCTCCTCTACGAAGCTTCCTAGCCACGATCGACCATGGTTTTCTTTCTGTCTCTATCCAAGATTGGGCGTAAAATAGCAATACTACTATACTAGTGATATCAAGACTGGAAGAACAAAACTATATTAAAGCTCTGAACTTGCGTTCCTAAATTACTATAGCTGTTTGTCTTGAGCTTTGAGCATTTTCAAAGCAAAATTTTACACCAAAAAATTTAAGATTGTGTTACCAAATGCCAAAACTTTGGCTTAATAAAGGTCCAAAGACGCTTGTAAATGCTCTCCCAAGGGAACTTGCTTATCTTGGCTCAGTAAGGGCAAAAATGTAATTTCATGAGTGCCCACTCGGCTGACTTAGTATTAGGGCCTCCTAAGTCGGCCCCTCCCCAACAAATCACCACCGTCGATCATTCCCCACCCATCGACCCATCTTTCTGTCCAGGCTTTATTGTGGGTGCATTTGGTTCAGCATTTCCAAGGGACTTTTGGCCTCCAAAGCCCATTGGGAAAATGTTGACTATTTGACAACTTTTTTGAAGGAGTTTTCACTTAAAAGTTAGCACTTAGAAGGCTGAAAACCTAATACTAGTGGGAATTAGTTTTGAGATTTCAGCAACTTGGCTGAATGCCAAACTCATTTTTTTCTTCCAAAACTACCAAATCACCAATTCTTCAAATTTTTGATTTTGTCCCTCATTATTTTTTTAATTAAAAAAAGACCAAACCCTTTGTTGGTCCAGCGAAGGGTTACTAAGCTAGATCTGTCATCGATGGTCATTAGTCGAGGTCGCCCCCCCTTGGGCGACCTCTGATGAGGGTCGTGTGACCTCGGTGAGGGCTACTGAAGGTCGCACGATCTTGGGCAACCCAAGTAGCGTGTGACCTAGGCGACCATGGCCTGGGTCTTGCGGCCTTAGACGGCCCTTGTCTGGGTCTTATGGCGGTTGCACAATGGTGACTGTTGGTCGCACAACCCTCATGAGACCCAGTGCGAGTTGCTTGAGGCCGCAAGACCTAGGCAGCGGTCATTTGGGTTGCGCATTGCCCGAGTTGTGTGATCTTCGCCGAGGGTCACCTGAGGTCAATGGACCTTTAGCGGCCCTCGCCAGGGTCGTGTGACCCTTGCTGGAGGTCGCCTGATGTTGGGTGACCTTGATCGACAATTAGCAATAGTCGTAGCCTTTCACTAGACCGGCGAAGTGTTTGGACCTTTTTTTCTTTTAAAAAAGTTATATATATTTATTTATTTTTCAATTTTAAACAAATAAAAATTAAAAAAACTAATATTAATCACCAAAGGGTTCTTCAAATATGTTTTTTTACCAAACGGCATTTCTCTCAAAATTGCTTCTCAAAGCGTAATTTACCAAACAACCTTTGTATTTACTTGAAGTCCTTTAGGTTAAACCGCTTTGCATTTGTCCAATAGACTTTCAAAATGCTAAATCAAATGCACCCCGTATCTCCCCATCCCCGGCCCCACTACAAAATGTCTCCAAAAAAAAAAAAGTTGGCTTGTAAATTATATGAGAATCCATGGGGACGAGACATAGGGAAGACAACAATTGCTAAGGCCCTATTTAATGCTATTGAGAGACAATTTCATGGTTGTAGTTTTTTGGTGTGTGTTAGAGAAACTTCGAAGTCAAATGATGATCTATTTGCTTTGCAAAAAAAACTTCTATTTGAGATCTTATCTCAATGAGATTTAATGGTCAATAATGTTGATAGAGGAATTAATTTCATACGGGAAAAACTATGTTGCGGGAAGGTTCTCCTGGTTCTTGATGATGTCGACCGGTTGGATCAACTGAATGTGTTAGCTGGAGAGGGTAATTTGGTTTGGCAAATGAAGTAGAATCATTGTTACATCAAGAGATGTATTGCTAACTTCTCATAGTAGACATTATGTGTATGAAGTTCAGACTTTAAAATTTGATGAAGCACTAGACCTTTTTTTATCGGCATGCTTTCCCAAATAGCAAGAGAGTTGAAATAAGAAGGGATCTCATATATAGAGCAGTGCAATATGATAACCGCTTTCCATTAGCCCTTGAAGTGTTGGGTTCATTCTTACATGGAAGAGAGGAATCTGCTTGGGAAAGGACATTGCAAAAACTCTTCAAAATTCCTGAACAAATTATTAATCAAGTTCTCAAGATAAGCTTTGATGATTGGAGGACAACGAGAGGGAGATTTTCCTGAATATTGCTTGTTTCTTCAAGGAGGTTCTCAATAGCTGTGATTTCAGCACAACAATAGAAATAGAAATTCTCATAGAGAGGTTCTTAATTAAAAAAAAAAAAATTGAGTATGGATTCCTACAAATGCATGATTTCGTTCAATTGATGGGTAAGGATATTGTTAATCAAGATTGTTCCAGTGACCCTAGGAAGTTTAGCAGATTATGGCTTTTTGAAGGTTTTCAAGACATTCTATGTAAAAATACGGTAAAAGTTGTTTATGTCAATTTTTGCTACATCTCAATTTTCACACTACCATGATTTGGACAATATAATGCAAATCTAAAAGGAAATTTGTGAGACCAACTAAATTTATCTATTATGGTATAGGAAATGAATGCAATAAAAGCCGTAATATTGGACTTGTCCACACCAGAAGAGATAACTATCAGTCCCGATACTTTCTCAAACATGAAAATGTTGAGAATCCTCATTTTGCTTAAAGTGCATATCTATTCACAAGGTCTTGTACGTCTCCCTAACGAACAAGATCTGGAATTTGGCTATGGTCTAAAGAAACTCAAGAAACTTGATGTCCAGAAAAGTCATATAAGACAATTTGAGGCCAACTTTCGGATAAGCCCTCATGATGATTAGTTTTCTCTTTTTTTATAGCTATAATTTTTTTTGCAAAGCTTAATGACTGCACTAGGATGTTTTCGCGGAATTTTAGAAAGTAGAAGTTCATCATTCTCGATGAATGCAAGTCCTTGGCTAGTTTTCCTGACCTTTCATCGGCTCTAAATCTAGAGAGCTTAAGTCTTGATGGGTGTAAAAGCTTGGTGGAGGTTCATCAATCAGTCAAATGTCTTGAGAATTTGAAACTTTTGTATTTAGAAGGCTACTCTAATCTTAGTATCTTTCCTAACACACTCAAGACAAAATCTCTTCAAATCCTTGGGCTCTCAAGTTGCTCTAAACTTGAGAAGTTCCTTGATGTTATGGGAGATGGCTATTAAAGAACTCCCTACATCTATTAAAAATCTTGTATATGTGAATGAGATACAATTAGGATTTTGCAAAAATCTCGCAGGGCTTCCGCTGAGCATTTATAAGTTGAAAAATCTCAAGACTCTGATAATTAAAAATTGCTGGAATTTGGTCATGTTTCTAAAGAACTTGAAGGATTCAATTGATCCTAATGGTGATTTGGGATTCCCAAATCTGAAAGTAGCTAGAGCTTTTTTTTTTTTTTTTTTTGGTCTAAAATATGTAGCAATTTATTTACAAAGGGAAAGCATTACAACTTGTTTTTAGGGCATTGATACATAGCATATCCAGAATAATCTGAGGAGGTGAGGAGGCCCCGTCTGAGTTCAAAGAACCACGGCCATAGGCCTTAGCGGCCCAGTCGGCGATGGAGTTCGCTTCCCGTCTACAGTGGCATAGTAGCAAGTGGGAAAATTGGGAGATCAAATTTGCAATATCCACAACTAGGTTTCGGCAATCCCATGGTGGCAATCGGTGATCATTTATCATCTCTACCATCACCAAACAATCGGAATCAATCTGCAGGTGATCATCTGTCATACTGATATAGCTAGTACGAGTACCTAGAGGGGGGTAAATAGGTATATAAAAGATTTTTCTTGATGATTGCACAATACTTAGACAGTTGAAGGATTTGCAACAATTAATAATCAATCGTAAGACTGAGTAAATGAAAGAGAGAATTGAACACGCGGTTTATAGTGGTTCGGCTTGATTCAAGCCTACGTCCACTCTTCTGCACTGACAGCCTATTGGCTGGATTCCACTATGAACAAAGAGATGTTACAGCGTTGATCTTCCTTGATTCTAGGTGTAGATGATCTACCACACTCGCTCAAGGTATCACCAAGTATAGACACTCTCTGTGTATACAATTTCGCTCAAAATGTATCGACTAATAATCAAGGTGCTTCAGACTCTAGAATTTTTCTATCGATCATACACTAAAACAACTGGAACGTCTTCCTTTTATACTCCTTTATGCCATCATACCCGTTGGCACTTACCAAAGGAATTCCTCCAATCTACCCGTTTGACGGAATCAATCAAGAAGATCATTCGAGCTATTAAAGGAACCTGACGATAGCCCATCAATCCTTTTCGCCCATACAATCAGGATCTTGGTTTCCAAGAATAGAACCTTCCAAGAATATTTCGTCGACCACCGGATCTTCAATTGATCTAGGTACGAATAAAAGAATCTGTTATTTTTATCCAACCAAGAGATCTTCTCCAGAGGATAGGATTGAATCCTCAACCATATACTTCGACTCTGGATTTCCTTCGACACTGGATTAGAAAGACTGTCAGTGAGAATAGTCTTGAGTCTTGATTCTTGAGTCTTGAGATCAGAAAGTCTTCAGACTTTAAACAGACGGTCTGCAAATATCCAGACTAGACTGATAGAAACGTTTTGTCAGCTTCAAAATATTCTGGAAAGATTTCTCCAACAATCTCCCCCTTTTTGATGGTGACAAAACTTTCTTGTAGATTTGAACAACTTTGACCTGCAAAAAAAAAACATTTCTCAAGCAATATGGCTATCTCATAAAGATTAATAAAGCAACCAGACTCTGCATCCATAGAAAATTGGTTAGTCTTTCATGAGTAATACCATATAACAATACTTGATATAAATGCAACTAATCAAGCATCAAACTCACACCCAAGTTCACTCAAGTCATACTCAAAAACAAACATAACCACAAAAACAAATTTAAAGTCAAAGTTTTGGTTGGTTCAAATTGCTTCTCCCCCTTTTTGTCATCATTAAAAAGGTGAGAAAGGAGTTAGGTCTGTTTGGGAATGCGCACGATCTGGAAATCTCCCATGAACTGGACTATGCCTTCTAGCCTCTTCAAGTCTTCCCTTAGTTGAGCTACCTCCTCTCCTTTGGCATTGGCTTGAAGTTGTAGAGCGAGGTCTTTCATTTTGTCCTCCAGGGTAACCGAAGATGCTTGTCCAGCATTCTTTATGGTTTGAATCTCATAGTCCAGAGCATAGATTTGTCCCCGCATTTCCAGAAGAATATCAAGAATACGACGAAAATCTGCTTGATTGTCTGTCTGAGTACTGGCATTTGCTTTCTCGGATGGAGTGAATGCAGACGATGGAGCTTCTGTATAATCTTGCAGATTTGGTGTCGACGTATCGTGTCCTTCTTCAGGCAATTGAGAAACCTGAACCTCTTCTGGGTCTGCTGGAGATTGTCTTAGACCTTCACTATCGGCAGCATGAGGTGTGGATCTTTCTTGCTCGCCAACTCCCCCTGTCTCTAGGACATCAAAAGGGGAAGAGTGATGATCATGCTCTTCTGTATCTTGATTTCCCTTCTCTCCAGATTCAGCTGCAGACTTTTCTTTCTCTTCTTCTCCTTCTTCTTCAGCTTCTTTCTCCTTCTCTCGCTGCTCTTCTTCTTCTCTGTTCTTGGCTTGCTCCTCTTCTTCTCTCTGTTCCTTCTGATGTTCTATCGATTGAGGTACATAACGTCTAGTTCTTATCAATGCACAGATAGTGGGATCTTCATCCTCATCTTCATCCTCCAAGATGAGAGTTCTTTTCTTCTTGGGTGGAGCACCAATGAGCTCCTTCCCTTTTCTCTTTGAAGCAGATGGTACTGGAGTCTTCACTCTGAATTTCTCCATTTCCTTGGAAAGTTCTTTCAGACGAATCTTCGTCAACATTTTCAAACCTACCACCATCTTATCGCACGGTCGAACACAAAGTGTATGTGGGGGTTCAATATTCATGTGTCTGAAGATCTTGGTCACCAGACCTGGGTAAGGCAATTGTCCCTTGTCCTTCGACATTGCTCTGTACATGTGAAAGAGAATAGTGTGAGGGAGAGAGAACTTCTTCCCTGAGTTGATTGCGTACATCAATTTTGCCTCGGAATTAGACACATCAGTCTTTGATGTAGACTTGGGCCTAATGCAATTTATCACAATTTTGTGCAGCATGATATTGATAGCACGCATCCTTGAATAGATGATTCTTCCCTCTGCATCTCTATCTTTGACAAGTTCCAATGATGCACGAGCAACTGAGACTTTGATTGGTTGATAACGTCCTCGTTCAACTCCAATTATGTCCGCCAACATGTCTACGTCTACCACATAATCCTGGTCTCGAACACTGAATGATATTCTATTCACATCTAGAAAACTGAGATTCGAATAGAAGTATGCTGTCAATTGCGCATAACCGTCTGTGGTATTGGTGCAAAATTGCTCAAGTTGAAGCAAGTTGAACTTCTCCCTTAAGTTCAAATTGATGGCATTTAAGAAATCGAAATCAACACTTCTAGGGTTTATCACCCCTCGTTTCAGCAGTCTGAAGAACAGATTCTCCGGTTCCTTTGATTTAAACAACTCCATCCTCTTTCCCTTCACCTTTGCAGCGACACCCATCCTAGGTTGAAATTCACTGAACAGTTTATCGTCATCATTCCCATCAGTGGGATTCAATCCTCCTACACGAGGGTCACTCGAAATGTTCGCAAGTGCTTCCTCAGCCCTTCCTTGGGAGCAATTCCCAAATCCTCCATTTTTCGCAGAAAAATATATTCATTCCCATAATTCTTATCTTTAAGGAATTCATCTATATAGTTCAACGGAGTACCAGTACTTTTCAATGCACGATAGAGCTTATAGATATAAGAGGGTTTTTGGACTCTTACAGGGTCTGCCTCCTCGATTATGTCTTCCTCCAGATGTTGACTTGCACCTTGTGGGGTAGAAGGCGTTGAGTGACATGGTGAAGAGTGAGTCGGGTTCTGATGCTGACTCGATAAATCTTCTTCCTCGGTGAGATCAAAGTGGGTAGGCCCCTCCCTCATTCTTTGTGGTCCCCTGTTCGCGATTCTTGAAGACTTCCGTGAAGAAGACATCATTCTTTGTCGTTAAAAGATTCCTTTACTTGCTTTCCCAAGAAAATATGACAACTTTCTCGAAGATGAACAAGAAGTAGAAACAGGATCGGGAGGAGAGTGCCTTTTAGGGTTTTGAAGATTGGGTGAAAAAGAAAAAACTGTATATATAACTCGGTTCTAAAAAAGGAAGTTCAATCGGCACAAGGAAAGTGTACGAACGTCTCTTTTTAAAATCATTAACTACCAAAATTAATCCTTTTGAAAAGACAAGATTTCGTTTTTTACAGAGGATATAAAATAACGAAAGATTGTATCTTTTCGAGTTTGAATAAAATAGCAACTTACGTCTATATCCATGAACGTCCGAGTCCGAGGATTTAGAGTCCGAGAGATTAGAGTCTCGAGGGTTGGTGAGTCTTTTGACTTTAACTTCTTCAAGCTTCAAAATGTTGAGTCTCGGAGCGGATAAAATCGAATTGATTTCTCTCCAAAGGCTTTGTAATTATATATTCGCTAGTTGACTTTTTTGAATCAACAAATTGAATTGAGATTTCTCCATTTTGAACATGATCTCTGATGAAGTGATGTCGAATCTCTATATGCTTTGCTCTTGAATGAAGGATCGGATTTTTAGTAAGATTGATTGCACTGGTGTTGTCACATCTGATCTCTGTGCATGAGTCTTCAATTCCAAAGTCTTGTAGCTGTTGTTTTATCCATAGGATTTGTGAACAACAGCTTCCAAGAGCTACATACTCAGCTTCTGTCGTTGAGAGAGCCACAGTGCTTTGCTTCCTTGAAAACCAAGACACTGTCCTATTTCCAAGCAGTTGACAAGTTCCTGAAGTGCTCTTTCTATCGACTCTGCAATCGGCCAGATCTGCGTCTGAGTATCCTAGAAGATTAAAGTCTCCCTTCTTAGGATACCAAAGACCGATGCTTGAAGATGAGGCAACATATTTGATAATACGTTTCGCAGCACTGAGATGGGATTCTCTAGGATCTGATTGAAACCTAGCACAGATGCAAACACTCAACAAAATATTAGGTCTAGAAGCGGTAAGATAAAGAAGTGAACCGATCATGCTCCTGTACAGCTTTTGATCTACTTTCATCCCTTCTTCATCTTTGTCTATCTTCAGAGAACATGACATTGGTATGTCGGTCTTTTTGCACTTTTCCAGTCCAAACCTTTTGACAAGATCATTTGCATACTTTTCTTGATGAATGAAAGTTCCTTCCTCCATTTGTTTCACTTGGAGTCCAAGAAAGAATATTAACTCTCCCATCATACTCATTTCAAACTCATCCTGCATAGACTTGGAAAATTTCTTGCATAGACTTTCATTAGGGGATCCAAAAATAATATCGTCCACATATATTTGAACAAGTAAAAAGCTTTTGTTTTCCTTTTTGATAAATAAGGTAGTATCTATTTTACCTTTGACAAAACCATTCTGTATTAGGAACTTACTTAGTCTGTTGTACCAAGCTCGAGGAGCTTGTTTTAAACCATACAAGGCCTTTTTCAGTCTGAAGACTGAGTCTGGCTTCTTTGGGTCTTCAAACCCTGGAGGTTGTTCCACGTAAACTTCCTCATGGATAAATCCATTTAGGAAGGCACTTTTGACGTCCATTTGGAATAACTTGAAATTTTTATAACAAGCAAACGCAAGTAATAGACGAATAGCTTCTAACCTTGCTACTGGTGCGTAAGTCTCGTCATAGTCTATTCCTTCTTCTTGTGTATATCCCTTGGCCACAAGTCTTGCTTTGTTTCGTACGACTTTTCCTTCCTCATTTATCTTGTTTCTGAATACCCATTTGGCTCCAATAACAGTTTTGCCTTTCGGTTTAGATGTCAATTCCCAGACATCATTGATGTTAAACTGTCTGAGCTCTTCTTGCATAGCTTCGATCCAGCTTTCATCAGATAAAGCTTCTTCTATGCTCTTTGGTTCAATTTCAGAAATGAGAGCCACAGCACTAGACTCTTCACGCCTTTTAGATCTGGTGCGAATTCCTTCATTGATTTCGCCGATAATAAAATATTTGGGATGACTGGACTTATGTTTCCAGTTACTAGTTGATTTGTCTGTTTGATGATCTGTTTCTTTATTTGAATCTTCACGAATAGCTTGATGCTAGTCATCTAGAGTCTGAGATGCTTCTTGAGTTGTAAGTCTTGGAGGGTCTGGAACAGCTTCAGACTCTTCATGATAAGTCAGACTGTATTCATCTTGCGTAGAGTCTTGAAATTTGACATTCATTGATTCCTCCACCGACTGGCTTTTCTTGTTATAGACTCTGTAGGCCTTGCTTGAGGTACAGTATCCAAGGAAGATGCCTTCATCTGATCTTTCTTCAAACTTACCAACTCGATCATTTGCATTTTTCAAAATAAAGCATTTGCAACCGAACACATGAAAGTATGAAACAATAGGCTTCTTACCTTTGAACAACTCATAGGGGGTTTTCTCTAGAATAGGTCTTAAGAAAACTCTATTAATGATATAGCATGTTGTTGACACAGCTTCAGCCCAAAATCATGAAGAAATTTTACTTTCAATTAAAAGAGTTCTAGCCATTTCTTGAAGAGATCTATTCTTTCTTTCCACAACTTCATTTTGCTCTGGAGTATATGGAGAGGAAAACACATGATTAAAACCAGATTTATTACAAAATCTTGTAAAATCTTGATTTTCAAATTCACTTCCATGATCTGTTCTTATACTTGAGATAGCACACCCTTTTTCAAAATACGAGAAAGTTTCGGACTCACTCGCAAGGAAATATACCCAAGTAAAACGAGAGTAATCGTCCACAATTACTAGACAATATTTCTTGCCTCCAATGCTTTGGGTTCTGGTTGGTCTGAAGAGATTCATGTGCAGCAACTGTAGTACATGATTAGTGGAAACATGATTTGTTGGCTTAAATGAATTTCTTACCTGCTTACCCAGAATACATGGAGTGCATGAATCGGACTTTTGGTATGGCAATTTAGGTAGACCTCGAACAAGCTGCTTTGATGAGATTTTGGCTAATTGCTTCATGTTGACATGGCCAAGCTTTCTGTGCCATAAGACTGCTTCATCTTGAATTGAGATTAGGCATTATGATTCATTTAGTTTTACGTCAATGAGGTAGATATTTCCATGTCTTCGACCCATGAAAGACTGAGTGGAGTCTTTACTAATTCCAGAACATATGCCTTCTTGAAAGAAGATCTTGAAACCATTATCACACAATTGACTAATGCTGAGAAGATTGTAGTTGAGTCCTTCCACTAGAGAGACATTGCTTATTGTGAGATTTCCAATTTTCACAGTTCCAAATCCCACAATGCTTCCTTTGCTGTTTCCTCCAAATGAAACTTTTCCACCATTTACTTGAACAAGCTTTATGAAGCAATTTGAGTCTCCTGTCATGTGTCTTGAGCATCCGCTATCAAGATACCATTTTACCTTTTTCTTGACAGAGACCTGAATTCAAAAGAGAGTCTCAAGCTTTCTTTGGTACCCAAATTTTCTTGGGTCCTTTGGTGTTAGTAGGATAAGCATTATTAGGCCATACTTTCTTAACAGGCTTCCAAACCATAGGACACTCTTTTTCAAAGTGATCCTGATTGTTACACTTTGAATACCTTAGAGCATTTCGACCTACAGACTTTTTAAAAACTTTCTTGAAATGATTTTTGTAAGCCTCTCTTGACGGTCTTTTCTTAATTCTTTCTTTTACTTTAGGAAAATCAATCAAGGGAATTGTTTCTGTTGTCATACCTAGACCAGACTTATTGAAGTAAGGTCTTTGAGCTGAAAGTATTTTTTCAAGTTTTTCGGACCCTATTGAAAATTTCTTTGAAATATTTGATAAGTCAGTTTTTAAGAGAGCATTTTCTTTCAAAAGATTATCTTCATTCTCTTTTAAGAGTAAAAACATTTGAGTCTAAACTTTTCACTCTTTCTTCTAAAATGTTTTCCTTTTGTTTTAGAGCTAAGTTTTCCTTTTTAAGTTCGGAAATTCTTTTTGAGAGAAGTCTTAAGACTAAAACACGCCATCAATGTATTTAGAGACTTTGACAGAATTTTAAAATTACTTACCTCGAATTCACATGTCATTCGAGTCCGATTCGTAGTCGAATCGAGTCCGATTGTGCCATCGACACAGTTGGCATATTCCTCATCACTTTCTTCACACTCGTATCGCTCCGTGTTTCGGCTTTGAGAGCTTTTCGAGACTTTTCAGCTTTTCCTCTCTTCTTCTTCAAAAGAGGACAGCTTGGGTCCGATGTATCCTTTTTCTTACATTCGGCGTACTACATCTTTGTTTGGTTCCTCATCATCAACAAACTTGGTTTGCTGTTTCTGAAAACTTTGTTTATTTGAGTTGAACCTTCTTCCTTTTCTATTCAGCTTTTTGAATCTTCTTATCATAAGAGCAAGCTCCTCATCGTCCGCATCTTCTTCAATCAGATCATCGAATCATCATTTGATTTTAATGTAATGGATTTCTTACCTTTTGTATCTTCGTCTTCATTAACTTGTTCCACTTCATAAGACTGAAGAGTTCCAATCAGCTCGTCGACAGATAGTGGCATAATTCTTTGCGTCTCTCTTATTGAAGTTTTTATGTGATTCCAATCCTTGGAGAGTCCACGCAGTAGCTTGTTTACCTTCATGGGATCAGAAATTTTTTGTCCTTGATTTTCAAGGCCATTGACGATATCTGTAAAACAGCTAAACATGTCAGTTATAGATTCTCCTGGTTTCATTTTGAAAGCTTCATATTGACCGAGGAGAATGTTAATTCTGGTCTCCTTCACTCGATCTATTCCTTCATAGGTGATGTGTAATTTGTCCCAGACTTCTTTTGCTGTAACACAAGAATATATTCTGTTATATTCAGTTGGTGACAAAGCACAATATAAAGAGTAAATTGCTTTTGCATCGAGTGCTTGTCTCTTGTTTATCTCTTCCTGAGTTATTCCGCTGGTTTCAACAGTTTTTTTCCCTCTCTCAGAGGCTGATGCAGCTGTAGGAGTAATTCCTCTTTCTACAACGTCCCACTCCAGAGGATCCTTTGATCGTAGGAAAGCCTTCATCTTGTTCTTCCAGATGTTGTAATCCTTTCCATCAAAGTAGGGTGGTCTAGTATTGCTTTGCCCTTCAACCAGCCCTGGTGCTAGCATACTAGCCATGGATCTTTTACTCTGAAGTAAAACACTTCAAATAAAGTGAGAACCCGAGCTCTGATACCAATTGGTATAGCTAGTACGAGTACCTAGAGGGGGGTGAATAGGTATATAAAAGATTTTTCTTGATGATTGCACAATACTTAGACAGTTGAAGGATTTGCAACAATTAATAATCAATCGTAAGACAGATTAAAGGAAAGAGATAATTGAACACGCGGTTTATAGTGGTTCGGCTTGATTCAAGCCTACGTCCACTCTTCTGCACTGACAGCCTATTGACTGGATTCCACTATGAACAAAGAGATGTTACAGCGTTGATCTTCCTTGATTTCTAGGTGTAGATGATCTACCACACTCGCTCAAGGTATCACCAAGTATAGACACTCTCTGTGTATACAATTTCGCTCAAAATGTATCGACTAATAATCAAGGTGCTTTAGACTCTGGAATTTTTCTATCGATCATACACTAAAACAACTGGAACGTCTTCCTTTTATACTCCTTTATGCCATCATACCCGTTGGCACTTACCAAAGGAATTCCTCCAATCTACCCGTTGGACGGAATCAATCAAGAAGATCATTCGAGCTATTAAAGGAACCTGACGATAGCCCATCAATCCTTTTCGCCCATACAATCAGGATCTTGGTTTCCAAGAATAGAACCTTCCAAGAATATTTCGTCGACCACCAGATCTTCAATTGATCTAGGTACAAATAAAAGAATCCGTTATTTTTATCCAACCAAGAGATCTTCTCCAGAGGATAGGATTGAATCATCAACCATATACTTCGGCTCTGGATTTCCTTCGACACTGGATTAGAAAGACTGTCAGTGAGAATAGTCTTGAGTCTTGAGTCTTGAGATTAGAAAGTCTTCAGACTTTAAACAGACGGTTTGCAAATATCCAAACTTGACTGATAGAAACGTTTTGTCAGCTTCAAAATATTCTGGAAAGATTTCTCCAACACATACCTTTCTCTAACATATATTGAAGAGCTTGATTTAGGGCTCGGAACTCCGTTTGCAGAGGAGATGAAGCGGGAACGATCTGGGAGGATCCACTGATCATATTTCCTTCATGGTTTCTACAAACATAGGCGACCGAGCCTGTGTGATCTGCTACAGGGAAAGCCCCATCAATATTTACTTTGATTGTTCCTGGTGGTGGAGGATTCTAGATCCGAGAGGTAGGCATCACCGACTGCCTTGTAGTTGTTGCGATCTTCTGCGTACTATGACTAAGCTCTGTGTTTGTAATTGCTAGATCTACAACCCATTCATGTGTTGAACGCTTGTTGCGGAAGATGAAGTGATTCCTCGCTTGCCAAATCTGCTAAAGAAGGGCTACTACTATCTCTGATTCAGGTATGTTTACACCCTACATTAATAGATCTGCTACCCAGTTAGACATCCTGTGTGTATTGTATGCTAAAAGGTTGATCTACACTTTGGGATGGTACCAAAGGCCCTGTATCTGTGGGCAAAGTAGAAATAAGTGTTGGGTAGTTTTAGGAAGATGAGATTGACATAACTGACATTTTGGGTCGGGGATGATGTGTCTTCGGTATAGGTTTTCCCTTGTAGCGAGCGCATTGTGGCAAAGGGACCACATAAATATTCGAAGTTTGGGGGCTGTCTTTACTTGCCAAATCTTGCGCCACACAGGGGTTGGGAGTTGATGGGATATGGATGCAGAGTTGGGAGGGTGTTTGGGAGCGTTTTGTTTGATGAACTTGTAGCCGCTTTTGACTGTATAGTCTCCAGTAGGTGTTCCTATCCATATTATCTGATCTGTGGTCAGAATTGAACTAAGAGGTATGGTAACAATCTCCTTGATAATCTGGTCATCAAAACTTTGTCAAAGGAGAGGAACATTCCAATTAGTTTGATTTGGATTAAGAAAACTTCCAACCATTTCTGGCTCTCCTCTTCTTGCTGGCCCACCAAGAGTTCCTCTAGATAACCATTTATCATTGCGAATGTGAATGCATTGGCCATTCCTGACTGACCATTGAAGCCAAGCTGAGATGGAATCTCGACCTAACAGCAGATGTTGCCAGCCCCATGATGGAGTAGATCCTCTAGGTGCATGCCAAAAATTAGTAGAATGGAAGTATAAACCTTTAAACACACGGCTCCACAAGGATGAAGGGTATTAGGATATTTGACATGCCCGTTTACCGAGTAGTGCTTTATTAAGACTAAGTAAGTCTCGAAAACCCAGCCCCCCATTTTCCTTCCTTTCTTGAAGTAGGTCCCAACTTTTCCAATGGATACCCGACTTAGTACAATTGTTTTGCCACCAAAACTGTGCTATCTTCTGCTCAATAGACTTGCATATAGAGATTGGAATTTTAAAAATTGACATAGCATAGTTTGGTAAGGCCTGTACCACAGATTTCAGTAATATTTCCTTCCCACCTTTGGATATAAGCTGTTCTTTCCACCCCGCCAACTTGGCACTAACCCTCCCTATTATCCAAGCAAACATATCCTTCTTAGAAACCCCTTAATCAGATGGTATTCCTAAGTACTTGCCAGTTTTTTCAATCAAAGGTACTCGCAATTCACTAGCCAGATTTTGCTTTAATGTATTAGGACAGGCTCTGCTAAGAAAAAGTCCAGATTTGTTTCTATTCACTGCTTGATATTTAGCTAGACAATATTGTTGTAGGATGTTCGCTAAATTTTGGCATTCAAGTAGGCTTCCATCTAAGAAAAATATCGCATCATCGGCAAAAAATAGGTGAGAGAGGGTAAGACACCACCTATTAAACTGAATTCCTTTGAGATTTCCCATATCGACTGCTTGTTGAATGAGGGTTGATAAAACATTAACCACCAGGATGAATATATATGGAGAGAGAGGACCGCCTTGGTGCAGTCCTCTTGTAGGATGAAAATAGGGTAACGACTGTCCATTGAATTTAACACTAAGGGAAACCGTTGTTATGCACTGCATCACCCACTGCACCCATTTGCTATGAAACTCGAGCTGGCACAAAAAGGCTTCCAAAAAGTCCCACTTGACTTGATCATATGCCTTTTTCATATCCAACTTTAAAATGGCCTGAAATTTTCTCTTTCTTACCCTGGTTTTCAGTTGGTGTAGGACTTCTTGGACTATCAAGATGTTATCTTGGATTTGTCTACCAGTCACGAAGGTGCTATGCTCCGTCGAGATCAACTCAGGTAAGCAAGGTTTTAGGCGGTTCGCAAATACTTTGGATGTGATTTTGTAAATAAAATTACAGAGGCTAATGGGACGATAATGATCTAACCTTTCAGCATGCAGTACCTTTGGAATTAGAGTAATGAGCGTTCTGTTTAAAGTTGGGGGCATCACACCTATTCTGAAAAAATTCTGCACAGAGGTAAATAAATCTTCTTGTAGTATGTCCCAATAATTTTGGTAGAACAAACCGTTAAAACCATCTGGCCCCGGGGCTTTAGTAGCCCCCCAATTGAAAGGCAAGATGTTTAACTTTTTCCTGAGAAACCTCTGCTATTAAAACTTGGTTCATTTCTATTGTAACTACTGAAGAAACTTGTGTCAGAATGGGGAGGTAATCATGTTGACCTGCCGACAAATATAGATTGCGAAAGAAATCCATTGTCATATTCTTCAGTTGGCTGGGATCTTGAATCCATCTTTGGTTTTCATCCTGAAGCATAGTGATACGGTTATATTGTCGTCTATGTATAGTAGTCGAATGAAAAAACTTTGTAATTCTGTCCCCCCACTTCAACCAGTTAATGCGCGATCTCATTGCCCAATATTGCTCCTCTTGTTGCCATAGGTGTTGGACTTCTTCCTTGAGCTGATTTATTGTTACTTTATCAGAGTTGGTGCTTGGTCGATTGATAAATTGTTGAAGTTGCTGCTATAACAGATTAATCCGATCACGACCATGTGGAAAGGCAGATTTACTCCATCGGGCAAGTACCGTAGAGATGAGCCGGAGCTTGCGATCAAGGGGTGCTTTCTGTAGTGGTAAAGAAGCCCAAGCTTCTGCAATGACCTGTCGGCTCTCATGATTCTGAGTCCAAAAGTCTTCAAAAGTGAAGGATTTATAACTTTTTTGTCTGGGAATATCAGTGTTCAGTAAAAATGAACTATGGTTAGATGCAATTGCAGGTAAGGCGAAGACTTCGGCTATCGAGTAAGAAACTCTCCACTCCATGGTGCATAACATCCTATCAAGACATTCTTTCACTGCATTATCCCCTGCCTTGTTATTCACCCGAGTGAAAGCACAGCTCTTACTTTCTACATCCATTAGCGAACAATTGTTTATAAATGATCGAAAAGATTGCATCCTATAGGACTCAGCTAGCTTTTTTCCAACTTTTTCCCAATGGTACATTACCTCATTAAAGTCTCCAATGCACATCCATGGCAGGTTATTATAGCAGCTGATGTGTCGCAATTCAGCCCAAAGCTGCTGTCTTTGGTGATAGACCGTAGGCGCATGGAGACAGGTAATTCTCATCGGGTTTCCACTTAGAGTAGTAGTGCATAACAAGTCAATAAAGTAAGCAGTATGTCTCTCTATACATTAATGTCCCTGATCATTCTAGAAAACTACCATCCCCCCTGCCAAACCCACTGGACTCACCACAAAAGATTTTGGGAATTTCAACCTCCTTTGAGTTTTTTGGATTACTATGTCCTGGTTTTTTGTTTCCATCAAAAACACTATGTCGGGCCGTTCTTGAGCCATAAGGGCCTTGAGTGCTTGAACTGTCAGGGTATTGCCCAGTCCCTGACAGTTCCAGCTAAGTAGTTTCATTTGTCCATTGGTGGCTTTTTGGGGCAAGCCACCACAGCCCAACTTTCTACCCTGTCAGTCTCATAGATCAGATTGTCCATTAGATGTGAATCATCAAAATCTTCTGTGATATAAGAACGTGATTCATAAGGGGTGTATCTTTTTGCCTTCTTGAGTGGATTAGTCTTAGGAGGAATTCTGCTAGCCTTAAATTTCTTCGCTTTTGAAGAACTTGCCTTTAGATCTTTGACGAGGATATGCTGTTCCTGCACAGGGACTTTCTGCTTCTGCGCTATATCTGTTCGTGGAAAGTCAGTGAGGGATACCTGCTGGTTGACTAGACCTAGTGGAGGTTCAACTTGTGGAGCTAAGCAAACTTCCAGAGTGGCTTGTTGCTAGTTTGTGCCCTGAAGAGTACTAGGTAAGAGAAAAGTCGAGTGCTGCGGAGTTTCAGGTATGATCTCCTCAATGGCATCATGGGTAGGATCTGCCTCATAGAAAGCACGCCAAAACAGGCTATGTTCTCAAACACAGCTCATAACCATTAGCCATAGGAGAAGTTATCTTTCCCAGCCAGCTGCATTTCATCATAAGGTATAGTTGGACAATACATTGCATAATGGCTAATAACCCCACATGAGTAACAAAAGTGGGATAATCGTTCATATCTAAAATCCAGCCATATATTTTTGCCTTCTAATCGTATTAGCTTCCTGGGTTTTAGTGGGATAATTGAGTTTTACACGAGCCCTGCTTGCCTGTAACGTCATACCTTCTCTGCCTTCAATCTTTACTTCTTGCACCTTACCAATATTTCGCATAGTCTTTCTGATCATCTCCTCTATACAACGTTCAAGAGGAAGGCCAAACACTTGCACCCATAATGCACAAGTAGTGAAGTCATAGCAATGAAATGGAGTGTTTGGTATCCAGGACTTCAAGATAACTAGATGATGTGAGAACAACCACGGACTATTATCTAACACCCTCTGTTTTTCTGTTGCCGAGTTGAATTTAAACACATATAATCCCTCCTCCCTTTGAGTAATTTCAACTTTATCATTGCGCCAAGCTCGCTTCAGGGTATTCTGAAATGCTGGGAAATTGATAGACGGGTTAGAGAGGACTTTACCAACCAAAATTAATTGACATTCTACCAATGTCTCTGTAGGAGCAGCTTCATCCCATACATCGACATCCTGCTTGGACCAAAGTCTGCCTAATCTGGTGCATAGAGTAGCAAGGCGCGCGTCCCCTTCTTGACTTGTGGATTCCATCTGCACGCATGCCTTGGAAAAAAAGGTAGCGAAGGGTATGTATCTCGTATAACAACTATCGAAAGGAGCAGTTCAAACATCAAAACAGAGGAAGGATTCCTGTAAAGCACTTGGAAGGCTTGGTCGATGGTCTCGGATGCAAGGCGATTGAGGGGAAATTGGAAATTTGACAAGGGCATCCATTGATGTCGAAAATGGAAATCAAATTAACGAAACACTGAACGAGATTGAAGAGGATGGGGATTATGGGTGGAACCAAGGAAAATGGCATTGGGTGGATTAAATGAAGGAAACCATGGCTGGAAAAAAGGGAATCGGTGATGAGACACTGAGTGAGAATCACAGTGATGGAAGAATCGAAGAAACCAGCTATGGGTTTGAGGGTTTGTTCATGAAGAAGACTACTATAAGGTAGAGAAAAACTCTACATGTCGAGAGAGAAAAAAACCAGTTGTGGGTTATGGTTTTAGTAGCTAGAGCTTGATGGCTGCAATTTATTGGAAGTTTAGATGTTTGAGAGTTCTTCCAGTCTTCCCAAATTGCTGAGATGCTTCTTTGTAAATGCAAGCAACTACGGGAGATTCCTGAGCTTTCACCAAATTTATTTTTCCTAGAAGCAAATAATTGCAAATCTCTACAAAAACTCCCAGATTTGTTTGGTCATTCCTCTGTGGCACTTCAAGTGGAATTGGCTTTTTGTAGTGAATTACTCTGCAAAGGGGTCAATTTGGCTAAGGCGTCGTTACTAGAGGTCAGTCTCTCTTTCTCTCTCTCTCTTTGAATGCTCGATATGCGTATTAACTGTATGATAAGCACTCCCAAAGATGAAAGAAGTCAACATTATCCTAAGTGGAAGAGAGATGCCGAAATGGATTCTCCAATTGGAAAAAGGGATGCATAGATTTCATGTTTCCCCAAGACTTGTATGACAAGTTCTTAAGACTAGCACTTTGTGTTGTTCTTGACCGAGGGGCCTCGTTCCTAGTTGTGAGTTCCATATATTAGTTAATTGCCAAAAAGTGCTTCAACACAGGAGAAACCTCCATACATCAGAATCCGATTTTATGTGGCTTTCCTATTTCCCACGCAATAGCCTAATTAAAATAAATGAGTGGAGCCATATCCAAGTTGGCACCAGTTCATCGGAAGGACGCATAAAGAAGTTTGGATTGATATGCAAGCAACAGGAGGATGATATGAGGATGATATGAGATCGTAATTTGGCCAATCTAGCATAATCTATATCTATAGAAAAGTGTTGTTCTAATTGTCTCAAAGATCATAAGGTTTATATAGGGAAAATTGGGAAAAGTTAAACATTTTGTAATTTTGTAATTGTATTAATTTAGTCTTAAACATTTTATTGGTGTCAATTTAGTCTTAAATCTTTCGATTTGGTAACAATTCAATATTAAATCTTTTGACTTTGTGTCAATTTGTCATTTTGGTTAATTTTGGCCAGATTTTGCTGATGTGGATGCCGATTGGCTAACGTGACATGACCGGCATTGACGTTGACAACTTTTTATTAATGTTTTAATATTTTTTCGAATTATTTCTTTCTTTCTTTCCTTTTTTTTTCCCCTTCTCCTCCACCTTCCTCCAGCCGATCATCAGACTTTGGGAATTCGCCAGAGGCAAGAGCTAGCGAGGGTTGCCCTCGCAGGATCTGGCAAAGGTCAAGCCTCACTGGCCATGGGTGAGGCCCAACCTCGCTAGATCCAACATGGTCGAGCCTTGCCCCTTGTGACCTCGAGCTAGGTTGGCAAGGCTCTCCCTCATCGGCCATAGATGAGGCTTGGCCTTGCTAGATCCACCAAGGTTTGAATCTCGCCTAGTCACTAGCGAGGGCTCAAGCCCTAACAAGCGTGATATTGCTGCCTTTGGTAAGGGCTCGAGCCTCGCCCATGGTTGGCAAGGCTCGACCCTAACTAGCCCAGCGCGCGGCCTCTGGTGAGGGCTCAAGCCTCGCCAATGGTTGACGAGGCTCGCTAGAGGTCAATGAGGTCGAGGTCGGCCTCACTAGCCCTTGCCTCCAGTCAGTCGTCAGAAGGAGGAGGAGAAGGAAAAAGATATAAAAAATAAAAAAATAAAAGATATAAATAAAAAATTTGAAAGAATATTTAAATATTATTAAAAGTTGTTTATATTAGTGCTGGTTGTTCCATGTTAGTTGACTAGCATCCACATCAACAAAAATCCATCCAAAATTAGCTGGAACGATTGAATTGACGCTAATTCAAAATATTTAGGATTAAAATTGGCATCAATAAAAGATTTAGGACTAAATCTGCACAAATACAAAAGGTTTCTTGATACTTTTTCTAAGGAAAATTAGTTGTTCCACTGTCGTTTCTTGGCAAATTGCATTGGATAGGTATTAAGGAAGAGCTTTAGCTTTGGGACTTCACATTTAGGTAAAGGACATTGACTCAAAGAATGTTTATGATAAGCAAATAGCGCAGGTAAACACCTTATAAAACACTTATTGCAAAGTATTTCATAAAATAAGAGAAAACAATGCCAAAAGGAGAATGAAGAAACTTGCGATTGCAACTAAAAGCTCGCACGTGAGGTACAACAATAACACCGGTGTCGACATCCCCTAACCCTAAGTGACGTGTTGCCAAGGTCATGCAAACCCACGCAATGTGCCAATGCCACATGATTCTAGGTGGTGCAATGCTGAATCTACAAGACTTGGAAACTCAACACCTCTCTCTTTAAGCTACAGCTAGCATTGAGAGACCCTCAGCAAGTTAGATCTAGTGTTGAACGACCCTCAGCAAAGCTTGCCGATGTCCGTTGATCCTCAGTGATGTTGTGCCAGCATCCCTTGGCATCCTCCATGAAGCTTCCCAACCATGATCGACCACAGCTTTCTTTCTGTCTCTATCCAAGTTCTTTTTCTTTTTTTTTTTTTTTTTGGCCGGGGGGTGTAAGATAAGAATACTACTATATCGTTGATATCAAGATTGGAAGAAGAAAATTATATTAAACCTTTGAAATTGCATTCCGAAAATACTACAGCCCGAAGCTGGAGATTGTCTTGAGCTGGAGATTATCAAATGCCAAAACTTCGGCTTAAAGACCTTTAAAGGTCCAAAGCCGCTTGTCAATGCTCTCCCAGAGGCACTTGATTATCTTGGCTTAGTAAGGGCAAAAGTGTAATTTTAGGAGTGTCCACTCTGTCGACTCAGTATTTGGGCCTCCTAAGTCAGCCGCTACCCCAACAAATGACCCCCGTTGATCATGCCCTACCCGTCTCATTATGAACTTCCATTCCCCACCCATCGACTCGTCTCTCTGTCCGGGCCCCATAGCATCTCCCAAACACTGGGCCCCACTATAAAACTTCTTAAAAAAAAACAAAGTTGGCTCTTAACTGCTGTTGAGCTTCTCCTCTATCCCTCTGGGTGATAGTAAATTTGTCCTCAGAAAACCCATTTGCCCAAACCCTAAACCCAAAATCCATGGCTGATCCTGGATCTCTCTCAACTACTGTTGCGCTTCTCCTCTATCCCTCCGGGTGATAGTAAATTTGTCCTCAGAAAACCCATTTTCCCAAACCCTAAACTCCAAATCCATGGCTGATCCTGGATTTCTCCCACCAGATTAGCCATTCTGCATCTCTGAGTTTCTCAGCTTGCCATCAACCCCAAAACCCATTCTCCCAAAACCGAAACCCACTCCCATGGAAGAAGCTGCGACCCATACCCTGAGGGATGCAGCGACTCCCACTTGACTAGTCCCTCCACGCTTTGATTACTCCATTCGACCATCATTAGCGTCTGGAGTGAAGTAGTGAACCCACACCTTCCGATCTCCCAAACGATCCATGGCCCTTACCCAGCATATCAGTGAGTCTCGCCACTGAGGAATCCAGATGGAGGAAATTGTAAGTTTTCTTGGGCTGCTGCTCATAGTAAGCATAGAAATGCACTTTGCTTGCTTTGTAGAGAAATTCCTGAAAAACAACCAAAACCTGCCCTAAATTATAACCAAAAAGCCTCAAAACCAGAAAATCAGAATACAGAAATCTCCAGAAGCCACATAACCACTACCCATAAAACCACATAACCTCGATGCAAATGCACACCAAACCCAAAACTCCCTTCAATCCACAACTATCACCCTGTACATTTCACTGAGCCTAAAACATCCAGTAGAAATGGAAGGGGGGGAGGATACCCATCTCTGAATGGTAGCTTTATGCCGAAGAATGGGAGATCTATGGTCAGAAGAGGATACAATTGATCTTGGGGCTGAAATTCCAGAAGAAGAACATCGAGAAAGTGAGTTAACCCTCTATGGGAAACTTTACTCAAAACCTAATGTTAATTTCCCGGCATTCATTACCACTATGAGACGAACTTGGAAAACAGAAGCAGTAAAATGCGAGCAGATTGAGCCAGGGTACTTCTCCTTCCTATTTAACACCATTGACGAGAAAAACAGGGTTTTAGCATCGGGTCTGTGGTCATTTTCAAGCAACCTACTGGTCCTTAAAGAAGGCGATCCAAATATAATTGAACATTGTTATGAGTTCTCCCATTACACATTCAGGGTGCATTTCATAGGCCTTCCTTGAGCTCGAGTAACTAAAGAATCTATATGCCATTTAGCCTCAAAGCCGGGGCAAGGTGAAGGGATTAAAATTGAGGCAAAAAAAAAAAAACAATTCCTTAAAAGGAGGAAAGGCCAAAGTGCTGTTGAACCTGTCAAGCCCACTAAAAATAGGAACTATTATTACTGTGGGGGATAAAAAATGGTGGATCGACTTTAAATACGAACGCCTCCCACATTTCTGCTTTTCTTGTGGGTGCATTGGACATTATGCAAATTACTGTTTGGAAATACCTTATGAGGAAACCGGTCTAGCCTAGGATCAACTAGGCCGGTATGGTTCGTGGCTGAAGGCTGAAGTCCGAGAAGTCAGCCCCTACTGGAAGACCTTTTATGGGAAAGTTGAAATCACCGCAATGGAGGAAGGGGTTGTGCTGGAAACTCCCATGATGGTTGCTAATGATCCCCTGAGAACAGAGCAAGAAGAACCAATTGCTTTAGTAATAGTCCTAGCTTCTCCAAATGTAAAGGAAAGTAGAATGGAGTTTCACAAGATAAATCCAACCCCAACATGCAGCAACAAAAGACCACAACAGACCCAACTCTTACTAACATCTTCTGCAGAGAATGAAGAGAATAACATGAAGATAAAGAAAGGGAAGGCAGTGTACAAAGGTCCTGTGGTTAAAAAGCAAAAGCGAATCAGTCCTTATGAGAAGAAAACCTCACAGGACCCCTTCATAGACGAAGAACAACTTTTGGATGCCCCAATTCACTCATGGGAAGGGGCTAATGCAGGGGCTTTGGTGGCTGCCCCTAAACAACCACCACAGAATAAATAAAACCATTGAGGTGGAGCTATTAGAGGTTGGGCACACCCTTGACAGTTCAGCACCTTAGAGCCTTAGTGGCTCAAGAACGGCCCATTATGGTTTTCCTCATGGAAACCAAAAATAAGAAAACTGTTGCAGAAAGAGCGAAGGCATGGGTTCAGCTCCCTCATTCCCTAATTATCGATCTGATTGGCATTGGGGGAGACCTAGCACTAATGTGGGATGAGGAGGTCAAGGTGGAAGTGGAGGGGTCCTCAAATGAGGTAATAAACATCAAATGCCAAGACTTAAACAGGGGCTACTCAATGAGGATATCCTTTATACATGCATCCACCAACTTTCAAGAATAGGTCAATTTATGGAGTTCTTTGAAAAATAGCTACTACAATCATACCTCAAGTCCATGGCTGTGCATAGGAGATTTCAATGAAGTGCTCTACCACTGGGAGAAATTTGGGAGGAAAGAAGTGGACCGCTATCGCATCGCGGCTTTTCGGGGTTTTTTAGATACTTGCTCATTGATGGACATTGAGAGTAAGGGGTGCACCTTTACCTGGTCAAATAATAGAAAAGGTAATGCGTTAGTTAAAAAAATGCTGGATAGAGCGATATGCAATATGGAGTGGCGGGTTTTCTACCCAAACGCGAAGGCTTATGCTTTTCTTGCTATAGGCTCCGACCACAACCCAATCTTGCTATCTTTAAGCCCCACAGAGCTAAAAAGAAAGAAAATGTTCAGATTTGAGACATATTGGCTAGAACATCCGGACTGTGAAGAGGTGGTAAAGAAAGCTTGGCATACATATAATGCAGACCAGCCTATGGTAGTTAAAGCAAAAAAAGTAGTTGTTGATTTAACTAGATAGAGCAGAAAGAACTTTAAAAATGCTAGACAACAGCTTGTCCCACTCAAACAAAAGCTCCAAGAATTGACAAACAGCACTGCTGAGGAGCAAAACAGAGAGGAAGCCCGCGAATATTGCAAAGAAAATTGAAGATTTATGGCGACAAGAAGAGATGTACTGGTGTATGAGGTCGAGAATTCAATGGTTGAAATGGGGAGATCAAAACACAAAGTTCTTCCATGCTACAATAGTACAACGGTGTCAACGTAACAAAATCACTATGCTAAGGCTTAATGACCAGACTTGGTGCCGGGACCCCTTTACCATTAACCAACATATCTGCAGCTTCTATAAGTCCTTATTCAGCTTGGTGGGAGAGAGGAATTATCAACCAGTATTAGATCAATGCCCGGTAATGGTGAATGAGGAGATGAATGTAGATTTGATCAAACCAGTCACAAGAGAGGAAGTTAAAGAAGCTGTTTTTCAGCTAGGGGCAACAAAAGCACCAGGCCTAGATGGGCTAAATTGAGTTTTTTTTTTATCAAAGTCACTGGACTATCATACATGAAGACATTTTCAACATGGTTCACTCTTTCTTCAACCAAGGTATCTTTGATCTTGAGCTAAATAAAACGCACATCACCCTCATCCCTAAAGTACCGAATCTTGAAGATATCACCCAATTTCGACCTATCAGTCTATGCAACTTCAATTATAAGATCATAGCGAAGGTATTGGCAAATAGATTGAAACCTTAGCTCCCAAAACTTATTTATGAGGAGCAAAGTGCTTTTGTTAATGATCGCCAGATACAAGACAACATCTTTATTGTACAAGAGGTGATTCATCAACTCAGGGTGAGAAGGAGAATGCGTCATTTTCAAGCCATTCTAAAGCTAGATATGAAGAAGGCTTATGACAGGGTCGAATGGGATTTCTTATGTGCTTATATGCATCAAGTGGGGTTTAATGAGAAGTGGGTGAAATTGATAAAGTATTGCATCTCATCGGTATCCTTCAGTATCCTAGTCAATGGGGAACCCTCAGCTGACTTTAGGCCATCCTGAGGGCTTCGACAAGGTGCTCTGCTCTCCCCCTATCTATTTATACTTATGGCTAACGTCCTATCTACCCTTATGGGCAAGGCAGTTGTAGATGGAAGTATCAGAGGTATCCGCCTAAACTCCACATGCCCCACTCTATCACACCTCCTCTTTGCCAATGATGCAATCTTTTTCTTAAAAGGAATGATAAGAGAAGCTCAGAATGTGGCAAATGTACTAAACCAATATTGCTATGCGTCGGGACAAGCCATCAATCTTAATAAATCAGGGCTCTTGACAGGGAGAGATTGCCCACAAAGCCTTAAACAGAATCTAGCGGCTGAACTTAGAGTCCCTATCCTTGAAAAAATAGGTAAATACCTGGGGATACCATCTGATTGGGGTCAGACCAAAAAGGAAATGTTTGCGTGGCTTCTAACTAGAGTTGAACGGAAGCTTGAAGGTTGGAAAGAGAGGGTGATTTCAAAGGCGGGAAAGGAAGTTCTAATCAAGACAGTTATTCAAGCACTCCCTCAATATGCAATGACTATTTTCAAAATTCCACTATCTATATGTTGAGCTATAGAATAGCGAATAGCTTGCTTTTGGTGGAAACAAAATGCAGCTAGGAGAGGTATACACTGGAAAAAGTGGAAGGAATTGAAAAAGAGGAAAGATTGTGGGGTCCTTGGCTTCAAAGATTTAGCGGTGTTTAACAAAGCAATGCTGGGAAACCAAGCATGGAGATTTATCCAAACACCGGAAGCATTATGGTGTAAAGTGCTGAAAAGCATTTATTTTCCATGAGGACAGTTTTGGACAACAAATAAGGGATTTCGACCTTCATGGGGATGGCAAAGCCTATTAGTGGGGAGAGAAACGATTGAACCTAAATCAAGATGGGCTGTAGGAGATGGACAGAAAATCAGAATCAAACAAGACACTTGGCTATCGACAGGGAAGCTCTTTGGCCTGGCAAATCAGGATGAACCATAGTTGGTGGCTAAGTTAATTGATCCTGCCTCACATGCATGGGATACCCAACGAGTTCACGAGCTGTTTAAGGAAGAAGTTGCAAAAGAAATCATAGCAATCCCCATAAGCTTAACGCCCCATCCAGATAGACTAGTGTGGACAGCAAACAAATCAGGCTCATATACAGTGAAAAGCGGCTATAACCACTTACACAACAAAGCTAATTCTCCTACAACAAACACCTCGTCCTCATCTTACCAAATCCCTAAGTCGCTTTGGAATAAGATCTGGAACATTAAAACCTTCCCAAAAATCCGATACTTTCTATGGAGTATTTGCAGCAATTCGATCCCCTCAAAAGAAAACTTGCACAAAAGGAGGATACTTGATGATCCTACCTGTCAAATATGTAGACAAGCCTCGGAATCAGCAGAACACCTCTTCATCCTCTGTAATTGGACAAAAAGCCTATGGTCAAACCCCCACTTTCATGCCGACACATCTCCATAGAGGATCTCCCGAATAGATTAGTGGGTTTTTGAAAATCTTACCTTGTGAACGGATCCAACATTGAAAGCCCTCTTTGCTGCACCTTTATGGAAGATCTGAAAATGCAGGAATGCTCTAGTTTTTCAAGGCCGAAAGCCTGACCCACTTGCAACTCAAGAAGAAGCGCACCTCACGGCTGCCTTATTCACGAAATGGCACCTACCGAGGAACAAAACAGAGCGAGCATCAGCCGAATACTCGCATTCAGAGAAGAAATGGAACCCACCCAAAGCTAATGAGCTGAAAATGAATATTGATGGTTCTTGGTGTGAATTGTCCATGACAGGATCGATTGCTGGAATTTGCAGGAATGAAGCTGGCATCCTCCTCCATGGCTTTGCGAAGTTGATTTTAGCTCCATCCGCGTGGGTCACTGAAGCCCTAGCTCTAAGAGAGGCGGCACAGTGGGTTCTCGACCGAAGCTTTGCACGAACGGGTGAAGACTTCAAACAAATAGAAGCTAATCTACACGTGCTTCTCTCTTCTGATAGCCTATCACTTGTGTGGCATCCTAAAATCTCATGACAACCTCTGGAGTACCATGAACCATGATTAGGTAATGGAAGTGCCATTGGATTTTGTATTAGCCATTGAATCAATGAATTTCAATTAATTTAAGGCCGAGCATTGTAATGGACAATTGTTTGGATGGAGATGTGTCTACAAGTGAACCAAGGATTTTATTAAGGTGCAAATTGATATAGAAATCTTATTCTTGGTGGTGCACTCTATAAGTAGAATTTTATTGATTTAAATTACAAAGTTTTGTGGGCTTATAAGTTGAAATTAGGTGTTTATTTAAATGAGGATTAAATGGAATAGGAATAGGAGAGGGTGGGCTGATTTTTAGGCCCAAAGACTGTCCAACCAGCCCACGCAGCCCCCCTATTTGACCGGCCCACGAAGGCCCAAGACCGGCCCAACATTGAAGCCCATCAACCCTTGCATGTGAGTTGCCAAGTGGCAAGGAGGTTGAGCCAAGTGTGGCTGCCCCCATCAGTTCCTTTGGGCGGCTGCATGCAATCAAATGATTGCTAATGATTGAAGGGAAGAAATTAGGGGGAAATAGGGGGCGGATTAAGCGAGGAAAGGGAGAGAAAGAGAGGGTGTCGTCCGAGAGAAAGAGGAGAGAAAGAGAGAAAGGAAAGGAAAGGAAGAAAGGAAGAGAGAAAGGAGAGGCCGTGTGTGCGAGAGGAAGCAGGAGGTCCATCCACCGATCGTCCGCCTAGCTCGCCGCCGTTCGTTCACCGCTTTGCCGGCCATCTTTGCTGCTGTTTGTGCTTAAGTTTGAGGCAAGTAGAGTCCTAAAATCTACCATTTGCATTGCTGTGATGTGTGTGTAGAAGATGGTGAATTTTGGTTGTGGTAGATGTGATGAAAGGTCGAAGTTATGGGGAGAAATTCGTTGGCCTAGCATGCTGTTTCTGGAAAAACCAGTCTGACCATTCATGAGTTTGTGTGCTGCATACGACTTTTTAGTTGGAATCTTGTTTTGATTTCTTCATGAAAGTTGTAGAGAACATCTTGAGAAACAACATACTAAACTTTGAGGCAAAACGAACAAGTAATGGTTAGTGAAATGATTTTTACTTGGAGAAATTAGATCTGGAATTCATTGTGCTGACCTTTAGAGATTTTGTGGTCTGTAAAGTAACTTTCTTGTGAAAATATCACTTTGATCTCTTAATTAAAGTTTTAATTTACTTTTTAGGTAGAACATATAAAAAATTTATGGGAAATGAACAAAAATAGGTCAGTGAAATCGTTGTTCTTTGAAGAAACTGGATCTGGAAAAAACGCTACCTCGACCTAGTATGATTTCGTGATTTTCATAAAATCATATAGTCAAAATTTGATCGTATGTTCTTAATGAAAGTTATAGGTAATAGTTTGCGGAATAACATACTGAAAATTTAGAAAAAACGAACATATGTAGGTCGGTGAAATGAGTTTCTTTTGAAAGATGATAATCTGGGAAAAGACGACACCGAGAACAGGGGGAATTAATCGTCTATATCTATTAATCTAGAACGATTTGGGTTTCAATTTCTTCATGAGATATTTACCTTTATGACTTTTCTATAACATGTCAAAATTTCATAAATTTTGGAGTTCATTTGGGTATTTAATTTAAATTACTCCCGAAACTGTGCAAGCTGAAATATTGAAGTTTTGAAAACCGTGATGCATGGACCGTGCTGTTTTGTATGAGGTTCTTTTAGTATGGAGTTATTCATGAGATATCTGCCTTTAGGTTTCATCTATAATGTGTCAAGTTTTCAGAATTTATTAATACCATTTATTAATTTCTCTAGAGTTTTAATTAGAGGAATGCATTCTGATTTATCCGAAACATTGATGTGTTTTGAAAAATAAATGAATTTATCCATGTGATGTAATACTTTGAGTGGTTGATTTTGCTGCATATGTGATAACATATGGCATGTTATATGGCATGAAAAGTTGGTTGAGACCCTTGATATTATTGCATCAAATGCTATGTTGAAATTGAGATACATGCGTGAATATAAATTGAGAAAATAACGAGACTGCCGGAGGTGTGAGCCGACGATGCCTCGGGAGTGTCGGGATGCCTGGAGCATGTGTGCCGGATGCCCTGGGAGTGTCAGGATGCCCGGAGGTGTGTGCCGAAAGCCTCGGAGGTGTGTGCTGGGGAGATACCTCATGATGCTAGTTGGGGTACGACATGCCCAGAGTGTGTGTGCCGGATGCTCGGAAGTGTGTGCCGGAGGTTCCTCGCGATGCCAGGTGGGATGCGAGCGATAAATTGTGGGATGCAAATATTGGTCCCTGGGAAGAAAATGATGTGATCTAATTGAAATATAAAGATCGAGAATTGAATCACGTGCATGAATATGTGCATATGGCATGGTGATATATGCATGAATGCTTGATGATAAGTGCATGGTAGAATATGCACATTGCATAATGATATATGCATGATTGTTTAATGATGAGTGCATGGCGGAATATGCACGCTGTATAATGATGATATGCAATGGCTGCTTGATGATACATGTATAAGTACAAGTGCATAGTGATTTATGAACATTGCATGATAATATGCATGGCTGTAAGGTAAGGTATGCTTGAATACATAAATGATATGTGTTTTATTCTTGATTGTTCTGTTTGACACATTGAATAGTTTGGTGGATCTTTACTGCTGAGTGGTTGTACTCACCCCTTTTGGGGATTAACATTTCAGATTAGAAAGATGCTTTTGTTGCCAGTTGCATGCGGTACTTACTATGGCATACCTACTGATGTTGATGTGGAGTGTACAGAGCATGTCTGTGTCAGTGCCCCTGGTTTAGTGTTTGTTCGAGTTCGTGTCCTGGTGATGTACGATGTGGGTCGAGCTGATGGCCCGGTTATCCAGGAGTTTTTATCTATCCACGTCCGACATGATGGAGTGATGTTAGGGATGTTACCGTCGCCGCTCGATGCACCGGATTGGGTGTGATGGCACGTATAGCTGTTGGGAGCTGACACTTTTTGGAGATAGCCGATGCTTGTTGATGGAGGGTTTTACATGTTTGATATAGGGTCGAGTCCTCTTTGGAGTGGTAGCCAAGTATAGTTAAAAATCTTGGCCTTTTTGTTGTATCGACCTTGATATCCATCATGAAAATATAAATAAGAGTGAATCGGCTTTATCTTTTCTTATGGTGCGTAGTTGGTGTGCATTGCATTATGGTTATTGGAGTAAGGGATGGTGAGACTTATTTATGCTTCCGCTAATAAGCTGCGCTGGGACCGCTTTCAAAAAAAAAAAAAAATCTCTAGTCAAAGGGTATCAGTCTGTGAAGTTATATGAGATCGAATAATTATGAGAGATCACCTGTGGCGACCTCAGGCGAATCGGGGGTGCCACAACTTGTGAACAGCATTTTAGGCCTGGAGGAACCACCTTGGCCGGCCCAACCCATTGTAGCAGATTGCAAGGAAATCTTGGGCCGACTTCCTGGTGTATCGATTATCTATGAGGCCCGAGACACGAACAAAGCCGCGGATTGGGTCGCCAAAGCCCATCGAATGAATTTTCTTCCTCGCAACTAGATAGCTACTCCCCCTCGCTCCTTATGTTTTTTTTATTTTTTTATTTTATGTTTAGACTCTCCAATTACCCCTTTAGTGGGTTAGTAATGGAAGTACAATCTTTGACCAAAAAAAATAATAATTATATGAAAATCTCCATTTTTCTTTTGGCCAATACAAAACAAATGAAATGAAGCAGGCCAATTACATCACGCATTCATGAGATCAAGAGCATGCCATATTGCATAGAATAGTACCAATATTACAGCACAAAACTAGAGTTTAAATTAAGTGAAAATCTAATCTAAACGTATGATGTAAATGACACAATCTAAAAACGCTCGGGATATTATTGTGCATGAAGATCTAATGACTTGCCTAGATTTTAGAATCTAAATTCTAATAGGATCATATTGTAGCATATGTTTTGGTTAGTTGATTAGTTAATTTAACATACTCACCTAGGAGTAGGGACAAAAAAGAAATGGATTTAGGTATGTTCGTTGTAATTTCCTTAGGTTTCTAAATTGTAAAACAATTCCTGAATTACCAAATAGTATCCCTTTGCAATTGTAGCTCCAAATATTTTTCTCCTCTTTTCTTTTCCTTTAATGGATTCTTTAGGTTTTGCATTGCGGCATGACTTTTAAGGTAGTGATTTATTACAGAGAATGGGTCATCTTCATTCATCGTATATAAAATAAATTCCCATTAAGGTATCGACCTTACTAAGATTAAAAATCAGATCACCTTAAATTCAATCCCCAACTCTTCTCTCAATAATGCGATGGTTGCTTACATGTGGGGTTGATCTTAGGAGATCACTCGACAAATTAAGAGCCGTTGAATTCAACATTCATATGAAAAACGGCATATAGGAAAAGAGAAGAAGAAGATTTTCCTTTCTCATAACACTTTCAAAGCAATACTTAACTTTTATTTGAGGAAACCATATAAGAAAATGACGACAACTGCTGAAAACCTATGTGAGAATTAATTGTGAGGTAATAACGTGGCCAGAAAAATCATCCATCGATTTATTATTTTTCTATGTACTCGTCAATTTAATGGAAGAAAAATGTCGAAGTTAGAGCAGTCTTGCTTTCAAATCTTGCATCAGTGACGGCCAAATCGATGACTTCAAGCATACTTGATTATGTCGGGATGGACCAGAATTTTTTCTAAACAATGAAGGAAAAAGGTATTGCCATAATTTCACTTTTGATTTTGCCATCAGCTCCCTTACCGTTTAGTTTTTAGTATATAACCATCTTAATTTGATTTTTTTTTTGTTGGTAATAATCAAATTTTTTCATTAGATTTGACAAGCTCGATTCTCAAAATTTTGTTCTGAGATTGATCTTCGACGAGCACGAGCAAATCTTCTTGACGACCCCACAATGAAGCATAGACGATACCAACCGGATATGAGTGGATGCGAGGATAAATTGGCCAGGGTTAGAAAGGAGCAAGATCAAGTGGTGATAGGATTATCCTAATGTTATCAATTTTCTTGCCTAAAGATAATTTTATCTTCCTTTTGATTTTGTGCTAACTAATTTAATGGTCAAATTTCACGTGTAATTGACTTTTTTTTCCTTTCTTGTCCGGTCAATGTTTGTTACTCTAGCACTGTAGCAAGTACAACCCCTAAATATAACTTATTTCAAGCTATTAATTTCTCTTTATAAGTACATTTCAAACTGTTTACACCAAGTAATTTTGCAATGTTTTTTTTTTTTTTTTTTGCGGTAAAGGTAATTTTGCAATGTTTATACCAAAAAAAAAAAAAAATGGTCGGAACCAAACAAAGTAAATTTACTATGCTAAAATACCTTCTTATGTATAGGTTTTGCATGGGTCTCCTATATATGTAGTCTTTCTCCATCTAATAGATTAAACTTTTTGTATGGGCATTCTAATATGATATCGGAGTTAATTTAAACCTAGTTTATTTCATATATGTAGCTCCCGTAGTCAAGTTCATCTAGTTTTAAGATCAGTTTTACACACCTAAAAAGATATTATAGTATTATATATTGCTTATCTACGGAATTTATATGGGTCTTATTATCTCTTCATGAATGGTGGCCAATAAAAAAATCATAATTAAATTACTCCTTCAATAAGTGCATGATTACGGAATGCCACACGTGAAAAAAGTAACTTTAACCCTACTATGAAACAGAAATGACAAAAAAATAAATAAATCAAAACACATAACGTTGATTCAATTTTTGTAAGTCTAAAGTCCAAGTCTAGGTCGAAGTATGCAAGGACTGACGAGGTTCATTTTTTTTTTCTCTATAGCGATCAAGATAATTTTTTTATTGACTTATAATAAAAATGATGTAATATATAATTTTTAATCTTCAAGGAGTCGATTGAGCATGTGAGGGATTGATTCATAAGACAAATCCTGTATTTAGTTGTATACTCGCCAATAAGAATAACTCTAAAGGGTCACACCCACGTCAGCCCGTTGATGAAGTTTTATTGCACGTGATTGAGACAATTTGCATGCGTTCATAGGGTTTAGTCAAGAGAAACTTGCATCGTTGTTACAAATTCTCTTTTACTATATACCTAATTTTAATTATTGTAAACAAAAAAATCCTCTATGAGTACGCCAATTTTAATTGAAACTTATCAATTTGTTGGTTTAGGGGAAAATTCTTTAAGCTTCAAAAAGGGTAAAATAATTTCTTGTTAAACATCTGGTGGAGTAACTAGATGCCTACGGATTGCAGAAGTAAGCTACGGATTACAGAAGTGGGGTGTATGAGCAAAGGGGTTAAAAGAGAACACCTGCAAACAAAAGCTGCAGTGCAAATCCGAAAGAATTGTCCAATCTTGCTAACGCACGGCAATGTCTAAACCGTACCGAGTCTCCACTCTTTCAACGAATGTTTTATATTATCATAACTCACAATACCGAAAATCAATTTTACCAATGTGTTACAACAGTTCGGTAATTCAATTGCAATGGCATGTTGTAATATTATACGTTACACTTGAAGTAGCATAAAAGTGCCTCTAACTTATAAGTCATAAGTTGAAAAACAATATTCAACCACCTACAAACAATAAAACAATTTCTTGTTAAACAAGTCTGTCACAGGCGGGGATAATTGTTGAAAAACGATTATCCCCACCTGCAAACAATATTGATATATTATTTTATATTAACATAACTCGTAATATTGTAAATCAATTTTACTGATGTATGATAACAATAATGTACTTTAATATCAAGCGTGAAACTATATAAACCAAAATCAAGTTTACGTGAAACTTAAACATGAATGTGGCATGTGAAATTGCCGGTACTCAGGTCAATAGTCTTACTATTCTAATTGAATTTAGGTTAATTTTTGTAGATTATTTAATACTTCTAGAAAAAGACACAAAAATACTTAAGATTCCATTGCATATGAACTTTTGAGCTCCAATTATTTCAACATAATCAAGTTGAATTCAAGTGAAACTTTTAAATATCTCAATTTTCTTCTCAAGTTGGATTTGAGCAAGAAATTTAATACTTGATCAACGTGTGTTGACACTTATATTATAACTGGTAGACTTAACATTCATCGCATTAGAGAATTAGGAAAAAAAGAACCCGATCCCTTAACATTTATCATTATTGCATTGCGTGCGTTGAATAAGTTCCATCCGAATAGGTCCGGTCGTGGATTGCATTTGAAATGGCCCGTCAGCTAAATGGACCAGAATTTAGGAGAGGGAGAGGCCCTAATCTTATTTGAATTTTCAAGACCAAGCCAAATTTAATCCCAGTCCTGTTGAACTTCGGCCAGCTAACACTTCAATCTATCCAGCACACGATGTCTGAGTGAGGAAAGTAAAGCATCCAAGGCAAAGAATTTCGGCAAAATACATGATTCTTGGCAAGATTCTTTGGCGTTCTCATGGCCGTCCAAGGCGTTCCCCGAGCATCATCACTATTTGCAATCACCGCGGCGAATTCCGCCACGACAGTACGATTTCGTCAGTTCAGGTCGCCACCAGAAATTCAGACCAAACAGCGTCAGTCCGTACCCACTCAACCATCGTGCCAGAGCGACATCAACGTAGCCTTACCGGTCCTTGCCATGGTGGCGCTTCTGTCGCTGTCATTCAGGGCTTCCTCATCAGGTTCTGGTCGAAGTCGCCAAAATTGCAGGTTGGTTTTGGGGAGATGAGTATCCTGTCGCGGTTTGTTGTCCCGTTTTACAGCCATCGACCACTATTGCAATCCTTCTGAGCTCGCTGCAATTCCTCTCGTTGAGGCGATTGCTTCCCATCGCGGCCTTTGCAAAATTATACGTCGGTTAATGGATCTGCATCTTAAGAGTTTCAATGGATGGCCCATCATCGCTCAATTGATAAGATTAATATTTGGTTTTGAGCTATAAAGTGGGGATAATTGTCCATAAAATCTTAAATTGTATGGTGGCTAATTCAATTCTAAATCTTTCAATTGTGTCAATTTAGTGTTAAATCTTTCAATTGTGTCAATTTAGTGTTAAATCTTTTAATTTAGTCCTAAACTTATTAATCATTTGTCAATTCTGTCCTAAACCTATAATTTGAATATTTGGTCAAAATGACTATGTTGGTAAATTGTCAAAAAGTTTGAGACTAAATTGGCAACTCATCAGAAGTTTTAAGATTAAATAAGTATAATTGAAATATTTATGACTAAATTGACAAATTGTCAAAATGTTTAGGACTTTATAGGCATGCCTACAATAGGTTAATGACTTTTTGACATTTTTTCCCATTAAGGTGAGTTCTTGAGCATAGGTATTTTGAAGTATCAACTTGCTTCCTAAATTGGTTGTGATAAGTTGTGTTTTGGAGGAAATGTCCATTCTATAATTAGTTGCATTTGCCGTGTTGGTGTTATACCGAATCAACTTACACATTTAGAGGGTGCGATTAATGTCTGTGATTTAGTCAAACAAAAGGCCTTTTTGAAATAAAAAGGGATCTCATGGATAGAGTAGTGCAATATGCAAGCCGCCTTCCCTTAGCCCTCGAAGTGATGGGCTCATTCTTACATGGAAGAGAGGATCCGCATGGAAAAGTACATTGCATAAACTCTCCAAAACTCCTAAACAAATTGTTAATCAAGTTCTCAAGATAAGCTTTGATGGATTGGAGGACAATAAAAAGGAGATTTTCCATGATATTGCTTGTTTCTTTAAAGGGGCGAGTATTATGTACGTCAAGGAAGTTCTCGATAGTTGTGATTTTAGCACAACCATAGGAATAGAAATTGTCATAGAGAGGTCATTGATAAAAAAATGAGAATGGGTTCCTACAAATGCATGATTCAATTCAATTGATGGGCAAGGATATTGTTAATCGGGCATGTTCCAATGATCCTAGGAAGTGCAGCAGGATATGGCCTTTTGAAGATTTTCTAGACATTCTATGTGAAAATATGGTAAAAGTTGTTTATGTCAATCTTGCTACATCTCAGCTTTTACATTACTCTGATTTGGACAATATAATGCAAATCCCAATATAAATTTTGTGTGACAACTAAATTTCTCTATTATGGTATAGGAAATGAAAGTAGTAAAGGCCATAATATTGAACTAGCCCACACCAAAAGAGATAACTATCGGTCCTAATACTTTCTCAAACATGAAAATGTTGATAATACTCATTTGTCTGAAGTGCACATTGTTGGAGAAAACTCCTATGATGTTTTGAATCTAACAAAACTTATCCAAGTTCTATTATGAAGATTGCCAGACTTTTGTGTCAAAGTCTATCTTACAGCAGAAATCTGCCCACTATGACAAATTCCAGACTGAACACAAGTGAAGAATGAAGACGTAACCAGACTCGGGATTATCTGTCTTTCTTTGAGAGTTAAGTTTGTACAGGATATATATGGCTTTCTAGTTGGAAATATCACCTACGAGATTGACTATTTTTATTGGAATCAATTTGGATACATCAAATCATCTTGGAAGACAAGCTAATTTGGAAAGAATCTACTTATGGAAACCAAAATCCTGATTGTATGGGTGAACAGGATTGACGGACTTTCATCACAATCTTCAAACGGCTCGAGATCTCCTTGATTGATTCTGTTCAACGGGTTGATTGGAAAAATTCTTTTAGAAAGTGCCAACGGTTAAAATAACATGAAGGAGTATTTAAGGAGGCCTCTCAAGTCATTCGATAGCATGTGTGAAAGAAAAATTTGAAAGTCCTGCTTCCCATTTACTTCTTATTCCTTACATTGTGCTCAAATCTGTACTTAAAAGAGAGAGAGACTCATAATGTGAATTCGTGAGAGTAGTAGAGACTCTTCACTGAGAAGTCAAGATCACAAGACCGTAAATTCTCTTTTGATTCTTAGTGGAAACCAGCTAGAAGGCTGTCAGCATGGGAGAGTGGACGTAGGCTTAATCTAAGCCGAACCACTATAAATTTGGTGTTCCTTTCTCTTCCCCGAACTCTTTACTTTATTCGTATTTCAATTTAATAGTTATAGTCTAAACTCCTTCAAAATCTACCATTTATCAAACTCGCTTTCAAAAGCAAATATTCTTACTATCTTTTGTGAAAATTGTCTTCACACCTATTTACCTCCCTCTAGGTGTTCATACTAGCGCTTTCAATTGGTATCAGAGCTTGTGTGCTTACTTATTGAAGTGTTTTACTTCTAAGCTAAAGATCCTCTATGGCTAGTATTTTGGCTCCAAGTTTGGTTGAATGTTAGACCAACACTAGACCCCCTTACTTCGATAAAAGGAGTACAATGTGTGGAAGAACAAGATAAAGGCATTTCTCAGATCCAGAGATCCCCTGGAGTGGGATGTTGTTGAAAAAGGGATCGATCCTAAAGCAACATCAACTTTAGACAAAGGGAAAGAAGTTATTGATGCTGACGAAATAACACAAGCTGAAATGACCAAGAGACAAGCTCTTGACGCAAAAGCTATCTACTCTTTATACTACGCCGTATCTCCCATTGAATATAACCGAATTTCTTCTTGTGAAACAGTAAAAGAAGTTTGAGACAAATTACATGTTACCTCCGAAGGAACTGATCGTGTGAAAGAAACAAAACTAAACATTATGCTTGGATAGTATGAAGCCTTCAAAATGAAGCCTAGAGAATCTATATCTGATATGTTCAGTTGCTTTACAGAGATTGTGAATGGCTTGGCTTATCAAAGTCAACAAATTTCTAGACCAATGAAAGTCAACAAACTATTGCGTGGACTTTCGAAAGACTAGAATCATGTGAAGACTTCAATTAGAGAAATTCAGAGGATCATGCCTCTATCAATTAATGAACTGATAGGGACGCTTCAGCCATACGAAGTGGAGTAGATAAATGATGAAGAAGATCCTAAAGGTAAGAAATCAAATGCTTTAAAGTCTAACATTGATTCTGATGATATAGATTCAGATGATGATATGGACAATGAAGAGCTAGCGCTCATGATTAAGAAATTCAGAAAGCTGAATAGAAAAAGAAGAAGATTCAACTGGAAGAAGCAGAGCGCACAGACTCAAAAGAGACCAATGGCGGACAATGAAACTAGCAAGGATGTTATATGCTTCGAGTGCAAGAAAAATGGGCATATCAGACCAAACTGTCCTCTGTTGAAGAAGAAGAAAGGAACATCTGAGAAGTACAAAAAGGCTCTCAAAGCTGAAACTTAGAGTGACACCGAGTGTGAGGAAAGTGAAGAAGGATATGCCAATATATGCCGATGGCTCATTCGAATTAGACTTAGAATTAGAAACATACACTAATTCAAACTCGACAAAGAGATTGAGGTTAGTAACACAGAAATTCCTGTTTAAGTCTCTAAGTATATAGATGAACTTTGCCTCAATCTCAAATCCTCTTTTAAAAGGATTTCCGAACTAAAAATGGAGAATTCTAAGCTCGTGCAACAAGAAGTTTCTTGGAAAGAAAAGCTTGAAAGTCTCGAATACAAGTTTTGATAATTTGAAAGAAAATTCTGATTCTCTTTCAAAGGAAAATGCTATTTTGAAAAGAGATATTTCAAATATTACAAAATTATTTTCAAAAGGATTCGAAAAGCTGGAGAAAATTCTTTCAGCTCAAATACCCTATTTTAACAAATTTGGTTTGGGTATGACTTTAGAAATTATTCCAATAATTGATTTTCCCAAAATAAAAGAGAGAATTAAACAAAGGCTCGCAAAGGGATTTTACAAAAATCATTTTCAATTTTTTTTTTTTTTGTAAAACCTGTTGGCCGAGTGCACTCAAATGTTCAAGTGTAACAACTCGTAACATTTCGAGAAAGAATATCCCAAGGTTTGGAGACCAGTTAAGAAGGACTAGGCAAAAACTGTCTTTAATACTAACTCTCCTAGACCCAAGAAAGTCTGCGTACTAAAGAAAGTTTGAGTTTTTCTTTTGATTACAGGTCACTATTAAAAGAAAGATCAAATGGTATTTGGATAGTGGCTGTTTAAGGCATATGACAGGAGACTCAAGCTACTTCATAAAGCTTGTTAGATTAAACGGAGGAAAAGTTTCTTTTGGTGGAAATAGCAAAGAAAAAATTGTAGGATGTGGAACTGTGAAGATTAGAAGCCTAACTATGAACAATGTTTCCCTAGTGGAAGGTTTGAACTACAATCTACTGACTATAAGTCAACTTTGCAATACTGGTTTCCGAATAAACTTCCAAGAAGGCATTTGTTTTGAAACAAGTCAAAACTTCTCTCAATCTTTTACTGAGCGAAGGCATGGCAGCATATACCTTCTAGATGTAAACCTATAAAGTTCTTAGTGCCTTATTTCTATTCAAGATAAAGCAAGTCTCTGGCATCAGAAGCTTGGTCATGTTAATATGAAGCAAATTGCTAAAGTTTCTTTTAGGAAGCCGGTTCGAGGCCTTCCTAATCTGGCTTATCAAAAGTTTGAATTATGCACTTCCTACATCTTAGGAAAATAGGTCAGAAGTTCATTTAAACCTATAAATAAAGTTTATACGAGTTGAGTTTTGCAGCTTCTCCATATGGACCTTTTTGGACCAACTAGAACTCAGAGTATTGGTGAAAAGAAATATTGCCTAGTAATCGTGGATGATTACTCTTGTTTCACTTAGGTATACTTTTTGACAAGTAAGTCTAAAACCTTCTCTTACTTGTCAAAGTTTTCCAAGAAGGTTCAAAATGAAAAATGTTATGTTATTTCTAGCATACGAACTAACCATGGAGGTGAGTTTGAAAATCAAGATTTTGCGAAGTTCTGTGATGAATCTGGTTTTCAACATATTTTTTCTTCTCCATACACTCCAGAACAAATTGGGGTTGTGGAAAGGAAAAATAGATCTTTACAGGAGATGACCAGAACTCTCTTGATAGAGAGCAAAATATCCTCTCGATTTTGGGTAGAAGTAGTTTCTACTGTTTGCTATATTATTAACAGAGTATTCTTGATGTCCATCCTATAGAAAACTCCTTATGAAGTGTATAAAGGAAAGAAGCCGAACGTTTCCTACTTCCATGTTTTTGGCTATAAATGTTTTATTTTGAAGAATGCGATGATCGACCTGGAAAGTTCGAGGAAAAATCAGACGAAGGAAATTTCCTTGGCTATTCAACATCAAACAAAGCTTACAGGATCTTTAACAAGAAGACTTGATCCACGTAAGAATCCATGAATGTCAAGTTTCAGGATTATGTGCAAAATCAACCGGATTAGACTCAATTTGAAGAGTCTGAACCAGTTCCAGACTTGATAAAGTCTACTTCCCCCGAAGAGGTTCAGACTTTTGCAAAACAGCAACAAGCAGATCGAGAACTCATCATTAGCAACATTGACGAAGGAATTCGCACCAAATCCAAAGGAAGAGAAGAGTCTAGTGCTCTAGCACTTATTTCTTAGATAGAACCAAAAGGAGTTTATGAAGCTTTGTTTGATGAAAGCTGGATAGAAGCTATGTAGGAAGAACTTAGACAATTCAACATCAATGAGGTATGGGAGCTGATTCCAAAACCCAAAGGCAAATCTATGATTGGAACGAAATGGGTTTTCAGGAACAAGATGAATGAGAAATGAAAAGTGATCATAAACAAAGTAAAACTCATGGCAAAAGAATATACACAGGAAGAAGGGATAGATTATGATGAAACCTATGCACTAGTAGCAAGGTTAGAAGCAATTAGATTATTACTTGCTTTTACTTGTTATAAAAATTTCATGTTATTGCAGATGGATGTCAAAAGTGACTTCCTAAATGGGTTCATACAAGAAGAAGTCTATGCGGAACAACCACCAAGATTTGAAAATACTAGAAAATCAGACACCTTGAGCTTGGTATGAAAGGTTGAGTAAGTTTCTAACTCAAAATGATTTTAAAAAGGGAAATGTTGATACTACTTTGTTTATAAAGGGAGAAGGAAAAGATTTTCTGCTAGTACAAATTTATATAGATGATATTATCTTTGATTTTCCTAACGAAAATCTCTGCAAGAAATTTTCAAGATCTATGCAGGATGAATTCGAAATGAGCATGATGAATGAGTTAACATTCTTTCTAAGATTGCAAGTCAAACAATTAATGAAAGGTATATTCATTCATCAAGAGAAATACGCGAAAGATCTTATCAAGAAATTTGGGTTGGAGAATTGCAAGAAGACTGAAACTCCTATGTCAATTTCATCGAAACTAGACAAGGATGAAGAAGGAAGAAAGTAGATCGAAGTTACAGAAGCATGATCGGTTCTCTTCTCTACCTTACTGATGATCGGTTCTCTTCTCTACCTTACTGCCTCTAGACCTCATATTTTATTCAGTGTGTGCATCTATGCTAGATTTCATTATGATCCAAGGGAATCTCATCTAAGTGATGTAAAACACATCATCAAGTATGTTGGGACTTCTCCAAAGTTGGGTCTATGGTATCCAAAAGTAGGATACTTTACTCTATTTGGATATTCTAACGCTAATTTAGCCGGTTGTAGAGTCGACAGAAAGGGCACATCTGGCACTTGTCAACTGTTAGGAAATATGCTTGTATCTTGGCTCTCAAGGAAGCAAGGTACTGTAGCATTATTAATAGCAGAAGTAGAATATGTTGCTCTTGGGAGTTGTTGTTCTGAAATTCTTTGGATAAGACAACAACTAAGAGACTTTGGCATAGAAGAATCTTGAACTAAGATCATATGCGACAACACAAGTGCTATTAATCTCACCAAAAACCCAATTTTTCATTCAAGGGTGAAGCATATAAAGATTCGACATCATTTTATAAGGGATCATGTCTAGAATGGTGAGATTTTGGTTCAATTCATTGAGTCAAAGAATCATTTGGTAGATATCTTCACGAAGCCTTTAGAGAAAAATTTATTCGAGTCTATTCATAGCAAGCTGAATATTATCTCTCCTATCGATTAAAGTCTGAAGTTGCTCAGACTCATAACTTCAACTTGAGGAAATCTCTTCAATCCATGTGTTTTAATTTTAGTATGAAATTTGTGAACAGGTATGATTTTATTCGAATCATAGCTTGCCTATTTTATTTTTAGAAGTTACTATTTTTCTTGCTAAAATTGATTTTAGAATTTTTAGCGATTACCATTTTTAATTTATTCTAAAAGGCATTTTTCTTTTGTGTCATTTCAACTTCCCATTTTCGAATGCTTTATATCTTCCAAAACAATTCATTTCGTGTATTGCCCTTCAAAACCCTAATCGCGATTCTCTTCTCCCTTGACTTTTGCTCTCAAAATTTCTCTGCATGTGACAACCTCAATTTTCAGAATTTGTTTTTAATTAAATAAATTGGGTCTTTCGTTGACGCACCTATAGTGTTATTCTCTGAGCTGATCACTCATGAGATAACTAGACTATCTGGGGAAGCCATTAAGGGATTTTAATGCAGTGGATTTGAGAATTCGACTAGAAATTGATTTCTCGAACGTGTTGATCTGTAAGGGTCATTATGGCACTATCAAAATCGATCAGAGGCCAGAGATAGGTCGATTTGACTGAGATATGTGATTAGAATATGGGTGATTCCACCTTATTGCAAAATACTCGTCGATTGGCAGTAGATCGATTTTTCTATCATTTTAGTACCCGATGCCCGTAATTGAAACTTCGAGATTTTCACGACAACCAAGGGTCAAAAATGTGTTGAAGATGTACATTGTGACTCGAGATAAATCAATCACGGGTTAATTGCGACCAAAAATTCCTAAAAGCTACCCGATAGACTAGGTCATGCTAAAATCACGTTAGATTGGAATTAACCATGAATTTGGGGTCGATTTTAAATTGAAAGCTCATGTCATGTCACGATTTATTTTAGGAACGTTGACTCATCCTCCGAAGAATTTTCAGAGATTCTGAAATTTTTACGAGAAATCAATTCGAACGTTGCGGAAAATTAATGGAAATTCGGATGGGCCAAATTGAAGGAAATTTGACTCGAGCGGGCCTTTGGGTGTTGGGACTTACCTAAAAATTGTATGGGATTCTTCTTCATCCAAATTTTGACATCAAATTGAAGAATCTGGGTGGAAATTGAAGCTTTATTGAGGAAATTCGGAACTAGAAGTGGGCAGCAATTTTGGGCTTCAAAATTTGATTATTTGGTGGATTTTTATTGCAAAAAAGAAATAAGAGACCAAGTAGGATAAGATGAAGACTTTAGGGGGGGACATACAATTAATTAAAAGGATGGATCTTTGACTTCTTGCCCCTTTACTTCTCAACTTGCCGTGCACGCCTCACTAGCCTTCTCCTCCTTCATGCGTCCATCTTCTGTTTTTTTGGACGAACCAACTGCTTTGGTTTTCTGCTTTGCTTTTAAAATTTTCTTCCCTCATCCCTCACGCTTGCAACTTTCTTTTCTTTCAATTATCCCTCAAAATCGAAGCTACCACTAGTCCACGAATTCTTCACACCGTTAATTCCTTTCGGTCTCAACTACAAGACCACTAGAATTTCAGTCAACTAGCAGCCGTTTGTTGACCGCTTTTTCCTAGCGTCGCGGCCCAGTTTCCTCCGCCCACGAAGACCGAAGCCCACGCAACTCTCCCACACGACTTCAATCGACCAAGCTACCGTCTATGCCACCACCAAATCTTATCGCTAGCTCGCATTCAAGTCTTCAGCGTCTTCGATCAACGAAAGAAGCTCCCACCGATTCACTCAGCCACCGAATCAACGACCGTTTGCTCCATCTTTGACCACATGCCAGCAGCTGCTCGAAATTTCTCCAACGAGTCTTCATCCTGCAGCCCACGTGAATGTCATCTTCAAGCTGAGCCATTTGAAGCCCATGTTCAGCCTTGGTTCAGCTCGATTTTGAAGCCAAGCGAAGCAATTTTTCAGTCCACTAGCCCAGCTTGGATCCAACCCAAAACTTCAGCAGCTACTTTGGGCTTTCTTGTTTAGCCGACACAAATTTGACCAACCCATTTTTAGCAACCCAAGCCAGAATCAGCCCAGTCTTGAGGCCCACGAAATTTCCAGCCCAACTCAATAACAAATCTCAATTTGGGCTGAGATTTGTTGGGCCAACTTTAGGCCTGGTCCAAGCTCATTGATGCCCCCGCAAACCCGAGTTTCGGCTACCATCACGTCACCGTCGCGGTGAACCAGTCTTCACATTAAACCGGTGAGTTTAACTCACTAATCCTCGCTTAGTAGGTTAATTATATTTAGGGGTTGATTAGTTTAGGCTAAGATGGATTAGGTTGTTATATTAGATTAGATTAGTGAATTTAATTATTTACCAAAGCATGTTAGGTGGATAGTTAGTGTAATAGAGCCTAGACAAGCTCTAGTATTTAATTAGAGTGGTTCGGTAATTTTCCTGTCCATCTCAAAGCTTCCAATTAGGCTTTTCCGAGCTTAAGTCTATTTATTGGCATTTATTTATTAATTTCCGTAATTAAATAATTTTTTTTTTTTTTGGAAATTCAACCAAGATGGCTGGTGACCAAAATTTTGTGCTGATTGCATAGTAGCTTTTTGTTTATATAATTCAGCACTGGTTTGTGAAGATTGAATGTGATTAGTGAATATGGGAAATATCCCAAAATTCAGAAATTTTTGTATTTGATAGGAAAATGACCGTGAGAAGTTGTGAGTGTACCTAAAAAGCCACCGAAGTATGGCTGTACCAGTTGAGCCGAGATTCGCCATCGAATTTGTAATCGGTTGTGCCCTTTCGGGCCATGATTTGCCATTTGATAGAAGTAGCGCCATTTCGGGTTGTGATTTGCCACTTGATAGAGGTAGTGCCCTTTTTGGACCATGATTTGCCACCTGATAGAAGTTGTGCCCATCAGGTCGTGATTTGTCACTTGATGGAGGTTGTGCCCAACCGGGCCGTGATCCGCCACCTATTAAAGGTTGTGCCTATTCGGCCATGATTTCTACCTAAGATAAGTTGTGTCCTTGGGACCATGATTTATAGCCAAGAATTTGGTAGACTATGCTCGTTGAGCTGTGAGTAAGATTTGAGATTTAATAGTTGAGATGATCGGGGAGTGGCCTTGATGACATGTAATCGACTGAGTCGATTGATTGATGGTTCGATCTGTTCGATTGGATGATGTAATTGTTAGTATTTATGATTTGAATTGACTTGCAAAAAGGAATTAAGACCAACGTAAGTCCTCTGACTCATGGTGGTACTTAGGCAACCCTTAGGTCATAATTGCTTCCTAATTGGGTTTTAGGAGGGTAGAACTTGCTGAGACATTATCTCACTGATTATTGTTTAACCATTTTCAGGTCTTTAGATGGTATTGATAAAGGACCGGAAGCCTTGGAGTTTAAGAGGTGAACCTCGAAGAATCGACGATCTTGTTCAGCTAGCTAGTCATAGGACAATTCTCTTTTGCAGGGAGCCGATCCCTTTTGTAAATCTTTGTGTATAGACCTATGTGTTTATAAAAATGTTGGTTTTGGTTTGAAAATTGGCCCTACTTTCCTATCCCATTGTTTTATTATCTGGGGATTATTTATATGCTTCCGCTTGCGTATTAAAATAAATGAGTCGGCGATGCGTCCTGGGACGTCGTTATTTAATCAACAAAGAAGGGATGTGCCTATGCTTGGAGGATCAAGGCATGACATCCTAGTTTAATGGTATCAGAGTGTGGTTGTTAGAAGTTGGAGTGGTAAGGTGCGATGGTTATGGGATAGTAAGTAGAATTGGCCTTTAAATTCATGACCGGTGTATGTCGGTGATAGTTGTTTCTTGTGTGAATCACTCAGCTTCTACTCCAGTGTGGATTTGGGAGGCAGGTTTCAGTAAAAGATTGAACCATGAGCGAGCAGGAGCAGAGAATTTTGAGTAAGAGAACTGTCAGGCCTGTAACTCGGGGTAGGATGCCGACCAGGGTTGGTACCCGAGGAGGCAAGGGTAGGGCGCCAGCACAGGCTAGCGCCAGTGGAGTAGCAGCACCCTCGGTTGGCGCTAGGGTTGCGACCCCTAGTGTGGCATCCCCGTAACGGCCCCCTATCTGTTGGAGTCACCAAAGTTTGCTTACCTTTCACTTGACCTAATAATATATCACTCTGATACCATAGAATTATAATGGTTCCATAAGTCATGGGGGTTTATATCATTTAGATTGGTCCTAGCGCAGTTCATATAGCAGAAGCATATTCAAATCTCCCTACCCCATACTCCAACAAAATAATGCAATGCACATTAACTACACATCTTATATAAGTTAGAGCCGAACACTTTTATTTACATAACTTTGATGGACATGATGAGTCGATACATCAAAAGGCCAAGGCTTTTCTAAGCTCGGCTATAACCAACAGTACCCGACTCCACAACAGTCATGTACATCGGTCCATCACCCATGTCGGCAGTCCAAAAAGAAGCTTCATCCTCCATCCATCGCACTCAGTCACACCCAACCTGGTTCCTCAGCAGGTGGCGGTGGTAGCATCCCCAGAATAACCCAACTGCGGCGTACATGTACAGACAAAAACTCCTGAATAACAGGGCCGACGGGTGATCCAACATCGTACAAAACCAAAACCCGCACACGAACAAAAACTAGCCCCCGTATCTTGGGGTGATGATGCTCCATACATTCACACTCGACATCAGTCGGTATGCCATAGAAAGTACCAGGGGTGACTGGCGACAGAGACATATCTCCTAGTCTGAAATATTAGTCCCCAAAAGGGGTAAGTACAACCACTCAGCAGTAAAAGATCCACTAAACTACACAATGCAACAAGCAAGACAACCAAGATTTCATGCACTTAACATCTATGCAACCATGCATATAAATCCATAAGGTTTATCCCATACCTTAATAACCACATTTTCAATGCCAAATAATACCAACTCTAAATTCATAGACAGCTCATGTACCACACCATATGTGCACACATGTACATGATTCATTTCCCATCTTGATATTAAAAAAGATCTCATTTTCCCCGGGGATCAGTGTTTGCATCCCTCCGGGCTTTCACATCCAATCTTGGCATCGCAAGACTTCCGGTACACACCTCTGGGCATCTCGTACCCCAACTGGCATCACAAGGCCTCTGGCACACACCTCCGGGCATCCGGCGGACACCTCCGGGCATCCAGCACATACCTCCGGGCATCTCGAAACTCCTGAGGACATCCGGCACACACCTCCGAGCATCCAATCGGCATCGACTCACTCGACCTTTTGGGCATCCCGACACTCCCGAGGCGTCATCGTCTCAGCAGTCCGATGGCATCATCAACATCATGATATATACACATGTATGTCTCACTTTGAAATTAACATTTGCTGCCATAATGATATCCTAAATGTCACCGCATCCATTGTATAAACAACAACTGAAGACATCACAACTCATAGAGCAATTCAATTGTTCTTGAAATAAA
>CM029487.1:70488088-70668315 GCA_017140395.1 Eucalyptus lansdowneana | reverse complement strand
TAGTTACTAATTCACACCAAATTTCCAGAAGACAACCACTCAGAAATAGAATTCACCTCGAAGATAGAGCACGAAATGAAGGGTCGACTCCTTCTCAATGTTGTAGTCCACCAGGGTGCAGCCGCTGGTGTGGGGGAATGCCTTCCTTGTCCTAGATCTTAGCCTTGCCGTTGTCGATCGTGTCGGAGCTCTCGACCTCCAGAGCGATGGTCTTGCCGGTGAGGGTCTTGACAAAGATCTGCATACCTCCCCCGAGCCTCAGCACGATGTGGAGGGTCGACTCCTTTTGGATGTTGTAGTCGGCAAGGGTGCGGCCGTCCTTGAGCTGCTTTCCAGCGAAGATGAGATGCTGCTGGTTTGGTGGAATCCCTTCCTTGTCCTGGATCTTGGACAACGTCGTCGGAGCTCTTTACCTCGAGGGTGATCGTCTTGCCTGTCAAGGTTTTGACGAAGATCTGCATGGTTCCATGGAGGGACGGAGGACGAGGTTGAGGATCGAGTCCTTCTGGATGTTGTAGTCGGCTAGCGTACGGCCATCCTCGAGCTGCCTGCCGGCGAAGATGAGAAGTTGCTGGTCCGGAGGGATGCCCTCCTTGTCCTGGATCTTGGCCTTCACGTTGTCGATGGTGTCGGAGATCTCGACCTCGAGGGTAATGGTCTCGCCAGTGAGGCTTAAGGAAGATCTGCATGCCTCCCCGGAGCCTGAGCACAAGATGGAGGGTGGACTCCTTCTGGATGTTGTAATCAGCAAGGGTGCGGCCGTCCTGGAGCTGCTTGCCGGTGAAGATCAGGTGCTGCTGGTCCGGCGGGATGCCTTGCTTGTCCTGGATCTTGGCCTTGACGTTGTCAACGCTGTCGGAGCTCTTTACCTCGAGGGCGATCGTCTTGCCGGTCAAGGTTTTGACGAAGATCTGCACGCCTCCATGGAGAGACGGAGGACGAGGTTGAGGATCGACTACTTCTGGATGTTGTAGTCGGCTAGCGTACGGCCATCCTCGAGCTGCTTGCCGGCGAAGATGAGAAGTTGCTGGTCCGGAGGGATGCCCTCCTTGTCCTGGATCTTGGCCTTCACGTTGTCGATGGTGTCGGAGATCTCGACCTCGAGGCTAATGGTCTCGCCGGTGAGGCTTAAGGAAGATCTGCATGCCTCCCCGGAGCCTGAGCACAAGGTGGAGGGTGGACTCCTTTTGGATGTTGTAATCGGCAAGGGTGCTGCTGTCCTGGAGCTGCTTGCAGGCGAAGATCAGGCGCTGCTGTTCCGGCGGGATGCCTTGCTTGTCCTGGATCTTGGCCTTGAAGTTGTCGATGGTGTCGGAGCTTCCCGGTGAGGGTCTTGACGAAGATCTGCATCTGCAAAGCCAACAAAACACGAATTCGAGCCTTCCTTTCAACCGTGGGAACCGAGAAATCAAGAAAACGCGAAGAACAGGAAACGAGTACAATCATCAGATCGGAAAAAACCAATCACACATCGCGAAAGAAAGATCAGAGGTCGAGAAGCCTACGTTGAGAGAATCGGTTGAGAAGAATTCTACTATCGAATGAGGTGTGTGAACGTGAAAATATAAGGCGAAAATACCTGCCTTTTATAGCTGGGGGGAAAACCAATGGGAGACCGAAACGTAGCGATGATGAGGTGTCTGGCACCAGTCCAATCCACTCTTCGTGCCAAGAAAGCGACAAAAGAAAGGTAAAGGCAACTAAGGTCAATTAATTTCGGTAAAAAAAATAAATTAATTACTTTTTTTTTTGGTCAGTATTATAATTACTTAACTTTATTGATATTTTCAGGATTCCCGGTTGAGGTGGGGCCACCGTCAACCGACATCATCCGGCAAAGAAAACCCAATGTAATATCGACAGGGGCGATCATGAGGTGTCTCGCACCATGGAGGACGACAATAGAAAGGTAAAGGACGACTAAGATCAATTAATTTCGGCAAAAAAAAATTAATTACTTAACTTTATTAAGATTTTCAAGATTCCCAGTTGAGGTAAGGCCACCGTCAGCCGGCAACATCCAGCAAAGAAACCCAATGGGAAGTCGACACGTGGCGATTATGACGTGGCTTGCACTGGTCCAATACGGCAACTCTTGGTGCCACGGGGCGACAACGGAAAGGTAAAGGGGCAACTAGGTGGATGTCCACTAGTAATTATTGGTGGAAACTTACAGGACTCAGTTTCGGTATTCAGATTTTGTTTGGTTAACGAGGGATCATGAATAATACTTCTTGTATGTCCTGAGCAAGCGGGTGTAGAGCTAATGTACTCATCTGGCTAATATCGTCTGAAGTCCACGACAGGAAAAATGTTATACAATATCCAGTTTTAATTCCTGTTACTGTTTAATTTAATTCTGCTTGCAACGATTGCCTGATTTTATTTGGATTAAGTTATTACTGGGAAGTGTTGATAAAAAGATTAATGCCTAATAAATCGGCAGAGTTTAGTGAACACTTGAATTCATTTTGATTGGAGTATCGTAGTTGCTGAAGGAATATAAAGCGAGGTTGACATGATTCTAAATTGTTGAGTCTTCATATATGAGGTATAAAATCAACTATAGACTTTGGCTAATGCTCAACAAGGTGGCAGGAACTCCGTAGGTCTGATGGAAAACAAAAGAAATGGAGATCCTTTTGTGACAACCAAAGCTGCGCGTGGGATTTAAGTCAGATACGGAAAGACGTTTTTATGTTTTCCTCCCCTCTTTAATATCTACTATCTTTCACCGGCTTGCAAATTCTTGCTGACCAACTTGATTATTAGGGAATTGGTGTGTGTAGCAAATGGCAGATTATTTGATCAAATATGTTGTGTATTAAAGAGTTCTCATTGCGGGTATTTGTTATTGATTTGTCGTCAGACCATGCACCTTGGCCATTTGACCAGTTGCCTAGAAGCTGGAACTTCTTGGTGAGAAACTTCCCTTTTGGAAGATGACCTAACATGGAAGTGCTCTGAGAACTATTCATCAATCAAACTTTGCTGCAACTTCAATCTTTCCTCTTGAAAAGGGGGAGGTGATGATGTTAAGTTTCAAGTGTAGAGTTCGACTCTCACGTTCTACAAAGAGACAGGACAAAAGTCTAAGAATGAGATAAGAGTTAGAGTAGGATAGACAAAAATAAAAATTTATCTGGATTAGTCTCTTACATGTGTGCTAACACTTACTCTTGTTGAGCCTTTGATTCCACTATTACTAGACATATGCAGATATTATTCATACTCAGAGAAAGCCCATATCTAGATGTGCTAGGAGTGGGAATAGTAACTAGGGCCTTGCAAACTTTTGCTTTTATTGAAGTACCTTGTGTTTCCATGGGTGTATTTTCTGCAAATATGGCATTTAATATGTTTACCACATTAATTTCATGTATAGGCACACTGTGATATATAAATGGCATTCTTTTAGCAAAATCTGTTTTGTCATTAATTCTCCTAGTCTTACTCTTTTGCTTCCTAGAAGCAAGGCATCGTAGTTTTCTATATCCTCTTCTCTCCAATCTCATCTGAGTTGCTTATGCAAGATACATTATAAATTGAACTTTATTGCTGCACTTATCCGCAAGAGTAGAATAGCTCATCCGAATCAGCACTAGTTTATTTGGGTAATTTCATGAGATGGACAATTGGAGGATTCTCGTTGATTGATCAATAATATTTTGACCATCTTTCTTCGAAGACTTGCGACTTGTTGCTTCAGCCAATGGTGGAGTTCTTCTCGATCCTTTATAGCTAGTTGTGAAAGTTTTAAGAATTCATGATGACAACATCAATTACTTTTTGAGCCTGTCCTGTCAGTTGGTAGGATCATTTACTGCAAGTTAGAATTTGTGGCTGAATTATGTTAAATTTAATTCTGCTTGCAATGATTGCCTGCTTTTATTTGGATTAATTTATTATTGGGAAGTGTTGATAGATATTAATGGCTAATATATCGTGGGAGTTTAGCATACACATGAGATTCATTTTGATTGGAGTATAGTAGTTGCTGAAGGAATGTAAAGTAAGGTTGACATGATTCTAAATTGCTGCAACTTCAACCTTTTCATTTGGGAAGGGGAGGTAAGAAGTTCGATTCCTCACATTTTCAAAGGGGTTGGGAGTGAGAATGTTTAATTTATGTGTGGGTTCAACTCTTATGCTTTGCAAAGAAGTAAAGTAAAAGTCTAAGAGTGAAATGAGAGTTAGAATAGGATTAACAAAAAAAACTTTATCTTGCTTAATCACACTTACTCTTGTCGAGCCTTTGGTCTCACTATCACTAGGCATCTACAAATATTATTCATACTTAGTAAAAGCCCAAATCTAGATGTACTAGGAGTAGAACTAGTAACTATGGCCTTGCAAACTTTTGCTTTTACGGAAGTACCTCGAGTTTCCATTGCTGTATTTTTTGCAATATGGCAATCAATATGTTTACCACATTGAATTCATGTATAGGCACACTGTGATATAAAAATGACATTCTTTTAGCAGAATTTGTTTTGTCATTAGTTCTCCTAGTCTTACTCCTTTGCTTCCTAGAAGTAAGGCATCATAGTTTCCTATATCCCCTTCTCTCCAATTTCATCCTAGTTGTTTATGCAAGATGCATTATAAATAGAACTTTGCAACTGCATTTACCTGCAAGAGTATAATAATTTATCTGAACCAGCACTAGTTTATTTGTCATGAGATGGACAATTGAAGTATTCTCTTTGATTGATCAATTAATGTTGACCATCTTTGGGGTTAGGACTTTTAGTTTTAGGCAAGAATTCGAATGTCACACTTTGTAATGAAGTAGGATAAAAGTTTGAGAGTAAATTGAGAATTAGAGTAGCACAAAAAAATAAAATGTTTGCCACATTAAATTCATGTATAGGCACACTGCGATATATAAATGGTATTCTTTGTTTTGTCATTAATTCTCCTAGTCTTACTCTTTCGCTTCCTAGAAGTAAGGGATCGTAGTTTTCCTATATATTCTAATCTCCAATTTCATCTGAGTTATATGTGCAACAAGCATTATATATTAAACTTTATAGCTGCATTTATCCGCAAGAGTAGAATAGATTTATTTGAACCAGCACTAGTTTATCTGGCTAATTTCATGAGATGGACAATTGGAGGATTCTCTTTGATTGATCAATTAATTTTGACCATCTTGGGGGTAGGGACATTTAGTTTTAGGGATGGTTCAACTTCCACATTTTGCAAAGAGGTAGGATAAAAGTTTGAGAAAGAGTTGAGAATTAGAGTATATAGACAGAAAAAAAATGTTTACCATGTTGAATTCATGTATAGGCACACTATGGTATATAAATGACATTCTTTTAGTAGAATATGTTTTGTCATTATTTCTCCTAATCTTACTCTTTTGCTTCTTAGAAGTAAGGCATCGTAGTTTTCCCATATATTCTCCTCTTCAATTTTGTCTGAGTTGTTTATGCAACATGCATTATAAATTGAACTTTACTGCTGCATTTATCCGCAAGAGTAGAATAGATTTCTCCGAACCAGCACTATTTTATTTGGGTAATCTCATGAGATGGACAATTGGAGGATTCTCTTTGATTGATGAATTAATTTTGACCATCTTTCTTCGAAGACTTGCAACTTGTTGCTTCAGCCATGGTGGAGCTCTTCCCTATCCTTTATATCTAATTCTTCAACTTCTAAGAATTAATGATGACAAGGTTAATTACTTTTAGAGCCTGTCCTGTCAGTTGATAGGATCATTTGCTGCAAGTTAAACTTGAATTTGTGGCTGCATTATGGTAAACAAAGGCAGATCTCTAGATCACTTGTCACAAATGAGGAGTCCTAATTGACTTGGAATGTCAAGGGAAAACTGTTCAAACCATCTCAAAGAAGAGAAGAACGATAATCAGATATGCTTGGTGATCAAGCAGTTATGTTTTACGACAAAACATTTGTTTTGACTTTCGAATGCACGCATAATGTTAGAGAGGTGTTTATATTGATTTAATTATATGGTCTTTTGAGGCTATGTCATGATGATGATGAATACTCATCTTATCCTGTTCCTTATTTGCAGACAGGTTGCTAAAGGGCTAATGAAGTATCAACCTGACATTATTATTAGTGTACATCCACTTATGCAACATGTTCCGCTTCGTATTCTAAGGGCAAAGGTTCTCCTAAAGATCGTTTTTACCACGGCATCCGTCCAATACGACAACTCTTTAGTTGGTATTATGTGTCTCATCTCTCTCTCTCTTTCCAAGCCCTAGCGAATTCTCTCAAGGTAGGCTTCTCGATCTCTGATCTTTCCGTCGTTCATTGTTCATTGTGAATGGGTTTTTCCCGATCTGTTGATCTTGAATCTGGTTCTCGTTTCTTGTTCTTGGTATATTCTTGATTTCTCAGTTCCCACGGTCGAAAGGAAGGCTCAAATTCGTGTTTTGTTAGCTTTGCAGATGAAGATCTTCGTCAAGACCCTCATTGGGCAGCTCCGAAACCATCGACAACGTCAAGGCCAAGATCCAGGACAAGGAAGGCATCCCGCTGGATCAGCAGCGTCTGATCTTTGCCGGCAAGCAGCTCGAGGATGGCTGCACCCTTGCCGATTACAACATCCAAAAGGAGTCCACCCTCCACCTTGTGCTTAGGCTCTGCGGAGGCATGCTGATCTTCGTTAAGACCCTCACTGGCAAGACCACTACCCTCGAGGTCGAGAGCTCCGAAACCATTGACAGCGTGAAGGCCAAGATCCAGGACAAGGAGGGCATCCCTCCAGACTAGCAACGTCTCATCTTCCCCGGCAAGCAGCTCGAGGATGGCTGTATACTAGCCGACTACAACATACAGAAGGTGTCGACCCTCCGCCTCATCCTCCGTCTCTCCGTTAAGGCATGCAGATCTTTGTCAAGACCTTGACCAGCCAGACGATCACCCTCGAGGTGGAGAGCTCCGACAGCATTGACAACGTCAATGCCAAGATCCAGGACAAGGAAGGGATCCCACCAGACCAGTAGCATCTCATCTTCGCTGGAAAGCAGCTGGAGGACAGCCGCACCCTCGCCGACTACAACATCCAAAAGGAGTCGTCCCTCCACCTCGTGCTGAGGCTCAGGGGAGACATGCAGATCTTTGTCAAGACCCTCACCGGCAAGACCATCACTCTGGAGGTTGAGAGCTCTGACGCGATCAACAACGTCAAGGCTAAGATCCAGGACAAGGAAGGCGTTCCCCCAGACCAGCGGCTGCACCCTGGCGGACTACAACATCCAGAAGGAGTCAACCCTTCACCTCGTGCTCCGTCTTCATGGTGGATTCTAAGTGGTTGTGTCCGCTTGAAACTTGGTGTCTTTACAAACGAGGGTTGTTATGAATGAATTTCTTTGAAAGTGTTTGTGTGAAATCAGGGCCGATGGGTTCCTGATCGTGTGGGGCTTGTGAATAAATCCTAGTTTCAATGGAATAAATAGTCTATTATTCTATCGATCGTCTGTGCATTGGTCTCTCTTCGTGGATGCTTGTGTTGAGATAGTGGTGCTTTCTTCTTCCTTCGGCTGTTGCAGCGATTAGCTTTTTCGGTGGGCTTCTTAAACTTCACAAGGTTCTTCATTTCTCTTCTTGCTCGATTGCTTGAATGTCTTGCCCAGCATTACCTTTGTTCATTGACTTGATTATCCCATGGAATGGTGAATTTGCTGCAACCGACGACCCTTTGGCCATGGAAAACTACACCAAACTTCCTTCTGAGTCGGGTCTTTGAAGCCACAACCGATCTTTGTTTTGCATATGATGAACGCTCCGGACCAAACAAGAACATAATTGATAAATACACGTTCTTAAATGTAACGAGGTGCATACGTGCTGGAAGGTGGTGCTGAGCATAGTATTGGTTTTGGTTATGATAGATTTTTACTATATATATATAAAGATCAGTATTTTCGGGGTGAAAAGATAAGGTAAAATTCTAAAACTCTACGGTCGTTGAACTGGCCTTCACTAATATTGGCTGAGAAAATACTAGCTCTTTTTATTTTAATTTTTTTTTTCAAAATTATTATTTCTTTTTAATGCTAGAATTGTATTTGGCTCTGTTGCCCCAAATTAGAGACCAGTTCACATGCCAAAACAGACAAATATTCGACTTGGGCGGTAAAATTGAGCTAATGTTAAATTAAGGAAACTAGTGGCATCATATCTAAGTTAAATGCCTTGAATTACTCTATTAAGAAGTCTTGAATGGAAGATATATTATATTATAAAGATTTGTATGATCCCATCTATAGTGATGGGCCTAAAAGAGAAGGAAGATAAAGAATGGGAGCGCATGAATTAGAAAATGGTCGGCTTTTTTTGATAATGGATTGATGATAATGATTTTTTTTTTTTCATGTTGCTCAAAAAACAAATGCTGAAACATTGTGAAGGAAATTACAAAATCTCTACCAGAGAACACAAAATAAGCATTTGTAGTCAAAAGGGGAATTTTATCAAAAAAGTACTAAACTTATTACAAAAGTTTCAAATCGGTCATATATCTTTTTTTTTTTTTTTTTGCCAATTCAGTCCTAAACTTCTTGTAATTGTGCTAATTCAGGTTCATCTAGCCAAATTTGGCCGGTTGGTGCTAAAGTGGATACCAACTGCTGCCGGCGAACTATTTTTTAATAATATTTTTATTTTTTTCGATTTTTTTTGCTTATTCTTTCTTTTATTTTTCCTATCTCTCTCTCAATCTTTTTTTCATCCTCTCTCCTTCTTCCTCTTACATTTGGCAATCAGCCAAAGGGGGAGGGCCAATCATTGGATTGATGTGGTCGGCTAGTGACAATCTCGCCTTGCCATTGTTGGGTAAGGGCAAGCTCGATCTTGCCATCATTGGGCAAGGCTGACCTCTCCCAAATCTAGCGAGGGCTCACCTTGCCATTGCTAGGTGAGGCGAGCCCTCACTGGATTGGGTGAGGGCTTGCCTCGCCAGTGGTTGGGCAAGCTCGCCCTCGCCCAACGATGGCGAGATTAAGCTCGTCGATCCATTGGTGAGGGCTTGCCTTGCTAGTGGTTGATCAAGCTTGCCCTTGCCCATAGATGGCAAGGCAAGCTCAACACTGCTTGGCCGCATTAGTCTGATGATCGGCCCTCCCCTATGGTTAGTCTCCCGAGCAAGAAAAAGAAGGTAGGAGGAGGAAAAAAAAAGAGAAAATAAAAATTCAAAATTTTTTAAAAATAAATATTATTAAAAAAATCATCTTCCAAAGTGCCAACCCGGTCCACGTTGGTGCTAGCCAGCCAAAATTTGTTCGGATGGACTGAATCATCATAATTACAAAAGGTTTAGGACTGAATTGATAAAATAAAGAAAGAAGGAAAGAAAATGTTTATGATTGATTTGAAAAAAAATTAATGAGTTTAGGATTTTTGGTAATTTTCCCTTGTTAAAAGACTTGTAAACTTGTGGTACATGGAAGGGAGCAATATGTCAGAGCGTTTGAGTGAATTTCAAGATGTTGTGAAGTTGACAAATTTGGAAATTGATTTTGGAGATGAGTTGTGAGTATGTTTATTGCTTGGTACTTTTCGTAACAGTTGGGATACATTGGGCATGGCGGTAAATAACTCGGATGCACTGAAACTTGAATTGATATAATTGCAGCACGATGGGACATGATGCTAGAAAATGCAAGTTTACAAAGAGACTTTAATCCCAAGATAGAAACGGAGAAGGAAAGAAAGAAGAGAAGCAAATTACAATGACAGTTGCATCCAATGACTATGTTGTATTTATCTAACAATGCTTGTGCGAACCTTAATATCAAGACTTTAGCTGATTTATTAATTCCGCAGCCTCATTTCGTGATGGACGTTTATCAAAGGTTCAATGGTGGTGGCTAAGGGCAAAAAGACTTTCACCCAAGACAATGCAAACTAAGTTGATAAATGAGGAGATAAATGCAATGGAGGACTCTTTAATTGAACTATGGCGTATGAGACCTAATCATCTTAGTGAGAAGGGGCTTGAAACTCTCGCTACAAAGAACATTCTACCTTTAAAAGAGATAGATATGAAGGAATGTGCTCATTGCTTAGTAAGTAAGTAACAGAAATTGGCATTTCAAATTTCCTCTCTATTATAGCTAGTAGTATCACCTTGAAGGGGGTGAGTAGGTGATTTTACAATTAGCAGCCAAAAAAAAAAAAAAAGTCAAGACAAGAATTGTCAGATTCAAGCGAAATCTGCATCTATATATAATTTTCACCAAAACACAAAAGTCTAAATTTGAAAGTTGACAGTGATGTGATGATATTCACTAGTGTACCAAAGTCTATGAAAAATAGCAAACAAGATGTTAAAGATAGAGGGGATTGCACAAAAAGTTTATAATGGTTTGTTTTAAAGTAAGTCTACCTTCACTCTCGAAATAAAATCAATCATTTAAGTGCCATTTTTGGCAAATCATCCTATGTGGTCTTTTCTTTTTTTTTTTTTTTTTTTTCTTCTTATAATTTTTTTGAATTTTAAAAAAAAATTGATTTATTTTTTGAATTTTGTTTTTGTTTGTTGTTTTTTTTTTTTTTTTTTTTTTTTTATATCCTTGTTGGCTACGAACCCTTCTCGCGACCTAGTGAAGGCCACCTTGCCCTTTGTTGCAAAGGCCCTAGGTGAGGCTATCGTGGCCTCATTAGCTAGGGGCTAAGTTGTGATAACCCTTGCTGAGTCTAGGTTGCCGCAGGTGAGGCTGCCTCACTTAGATCTGGCAAGGGCCTTTATGGCCTCAGCTATGTCCGATGAGGTTGTGATGGCCTTCGCCCAGGGCCTTCACAGCCACACCATGCAAGGCAGCCTTACTCATGACCACCCAAACTCGGTGAGGGCCTTTGTGGCCTCACCCATAGTTAGTGAGGCGGCCCTATAAAAAGGAAAATAACAAATAAAGATAAAAATTTAAACAAAACAAAAAAATTAAAAAAAAAAATTATAAATTGTCCACATCAATCTTTGGTGTATCCACGTAGGGTAATTGGCATCCACATTAGAATTTCTGACAAGGCAAATTAGCATTGGCACTTAGATGATCAATTTTTTAAATTTATTATACTCAAAGGAGTGGAAAAGAAAAAAAAATTATGACACTTAAGTGAGCTCCGTACGAAAGTTATGGCACTTGTGTTATTCTTAGCCCGACTAAATTAGCACAATTGAAACATTTAGAACTTAATTGGCAAGTTGTCAAAAGGTTTAGGACTGCGTTGGTAAAATTGAAAAGTCTAGGATTAAATTAGCCACTATACAATAGAATCAGGATTTTTTGGATAATTTTCCCTATAATAAATGCTCAACCAAATAGGAACATAAATATTCTTAACTGTAAGAAGGTGCATATGCAATTTAGAGAGGAAGAGGAGGCCAAAGCTTTACTGAGTAAGCAACGGGAGCGGTTCTTGGTCTCCCGTTCCTCCACATTCTAGTAAAAGGGAAAAAGAATGTGGCCTCGCAATCTTACTTATCAATTCAAGGTAAAAGACATAGCTCCATTTTCTGGGATGACCTTGGATTGAATCCACATTCCCGGTGCTTCCCGTCTACCTCGCGCACAAGGGATCAGTTCATCTTCGAAAATCATTTGATTTGCATATAAACTATGTTGATTAAGGAAAGACCACTTAGCAATGAAGTTGCTCTATGCACCTTCGATAGAAACCGCAGAAGCAGAAGAAGTAATTCATGCTTCTATATACTTCCAAATAGGCAAAACGACTTACGCGGCAAAGATACATCAAAAAAATTTAACTCAGCCAAAAGGAGAGGCTAACCCTAGATCCAAAACTCAAAGTTGATGTGCCTGAAACGGAACTCACACTAACGGTCAAAGCCTCAATTTCCTTTAAGTATGGACCCAAGATATTGGTCCTCTTTTCTTTGTTGAATAGTGATGATAGGGATCCTATCGATGACAAAAGAATTCCATAGGAGGGGTTGGCCGAGGAAAGAGAACGGAAATGCTACTTTAGGATTAAGGTGGAAAATGTCCAGCCTTACTAAGATCAAGGCTAGAAGCAACTTCATCAGCAGGCTTTGAGGTTCGCAAGACTCTTCTCCTAACTTTCATATTGAAAAACTGGATAACCTAACCTAAACCAAACAATTGCCATGTGTGATATCAATCCCATTCATGGACATTTTATAGCTGGTGGGGAAGAGTGAACTCGTGTTTTAAGGGTCAAGATTGAATAGAAGTGGACCCACATAGACACCCTTTTCTTTTTGGGAGGGTGGGTAGTGGGTAACTCGTAGAATCTAAAAGTGAAATGTGCATATACACCAACCAAACACAATCAAAGCTAGATTTAAGCAAATCCTCCCCTATAGGTTTGGTGTGTAGTGAACTTGGCAGGGAAGAGAGCAATAATGACATTTCTCCGGGATATCCCTCACTTTGTTATTGCAACCTACGCATACGGCGTGGAATGCCTACCCTCTTCACCGGAGATCGACGGGCATTGCCCTGTTCCCCGGTCAGATGTTTGGATGTAAGCCCTTTAAAGGCCCTCATTCTACTGAAGATGTGATAGGGTAAAGGGGAGTGATTGACATGTAGAAAATTATTCTCATAAACAGTTAATCTTTTCATAACAAACGGATCCATACATGATTGTAAAACACCAAGATCAATAAATACAGCGGAATTAAAGTGTACCTGTTTAAGCCATTGCTTCACTTGCAGAAAAGTAGATCACTCTGGTAATCAGGGATCTATTGGAATACCAGATCTTCCTCTCTATGACCTATTTCGATATAGCAGCTTTCAATGAGATTCAAGCAACTGATAGGTATAACCTACCCTTTTATAGGCTAGAGAGGGGACCTAGCAAACCCTAATCAACAGTGTGTCAACTGGGTCCTTCTCATTATGGGCTTCAGTTAAACACAATTGCCTACATTTTGCTGCTCAACTAGGCCTGTTATCAATAGATGCCAATATCCAATTCAATCAGATCACTTTAGGTTCAACAAATATTGGAATATCCATTAACCCGGTTATTTGAAATAAAAAAACTAATTAATTAATGTAAGCACATATTATAGGAAATTTCCAACATTCTCTCACTTGGGCTACATTAATTAACTTATTTTATTTTGAAAAAAGATTTTATATTGAAAACGACACTATCGGGTTAATAACTAAAAATTTTGTTTTATGTGGCCACAACTTAAAAAAAAAAAAAAATTCCAATAACGGCCTCTCAAACCAATCCAATCCTATATACCCTTAGTATAGGACTATGAAGATCAATGTGTTAAGAAAATACCACAACACATGACCTTCCATAATCACATATAATAAGTATTATATTTTCATGGATCATGGGCCTAGTAGTGTAGTAAGAAATAGTGTCAACATGTGATAAAGATATACACTATTTCTTATTGGTTCTCAATGCAATTTCTTAACGACATGAAACTGCATTAGCGCAATTTCTAAACAACATGAAATTGCCTCAGTGCGATTTCTAAACAACATGAAATTGCACAATTATGTCACAATCCAACATGAGATCTCATAATCAGTGACGTCCAGTCATCTTTAAACCAAAATTTGTTTAAAGATACTGTTTTATACTTCCATTTCTCAGTCAACAAGAGAAAAAATAACAATAGAATCAATAACAACAATCATTGAAAATAAATGCTTTAATAGACATTATAAAAGCATTATCGGTTTGCATATAACTATAATATCCAGAAATACAAACTATATGACTCCCACTAACAAAAGAAATCGAAAGATTCTAAAACACCCATATTCTTTACATGTTCTTTAAACAAAATGAGTCATAAGCCTTTTGTTAGAGGATTAGCTACCATGGACTTGGTTCTAATATTATCAATCATAATATTTCCCTTTTTGACCAAATCCTTAATAGTATAATATTTGATCTCCATGTGTTTGGACGCACCGATAATCTTGTCATTTTAAAATAAAATACAGCTGTAGTGTTGTCACATATAATGCAATAAGATCAATTATGGGCAATGAGCAATGAGCAATTCAACAAAATAATTAGCACATCACAAACTCCCCTTTGGGCAGAGTGTATAATGTACAATTATTTTCCACAACATGAAGATTATGAAACGATAACAAGGAGAATTACACATAATTGTCAATGATCCATCCCCTTTGGGCAGACAAATCATTTAAATTATACATCTCCATGATATCAATATATAAAGACGATAAAGGAGAATTACATATAATCTTCAAGGATCAATCCCCTTTGGGCAAACAAATTCCTTTAAATTATATATCTCCATTATCTCAACATAGAGGAGAATTACACATAATTCTAAAAAATTTATCCCCTTTAGGCAGATAAACCTTTTGAGTCACACATCCCCATCATTCATCTCTAATATATCAATATAAAGGGGAATTACACATAACTTTCAAAAATTTATCTCCTTTGGGCAGATAAATCTTTTGAGTTATACATCCCCATCTTTTAATTTTGGAATTTATCTTCATGCAATTTTCAAATTAATATACACAATAACCCCCTTTGGGTAGGTGATTGTATATACTAATTTTTATCAATAAGAAACTTCAATAAAATTTATGCCCAAAATTCATCAAATAATATGAAGTACTTTACAACATGTGCTTCCCAAGATCATATTGCATTTATCAAACAACAATTTTTGCCACATTTTTTTTTTTTAAATTATTATTTTATTATTATTTTAATATTTTGAACTCATGGCAAATCAAGAATGGATACAGTGGTTACTAGAATTAAAAGAGAGCTAAAAATTTCGTAACTATCGGTAACCATTACATCAAAAGTCATGAGGACAACCTTTATCTCACACTTCCTCACTGTCAACCCTTGGTTAGCATGTTTAAATTTGGCATCTTTTAAATTTGGGAAATTTCGTAGTCATGCAATAACTCAATCTCTACTATTTGACACAATCATATCATCTGAATTTAGAAGTATCCTTCATGCATGTTAGCATGAAACCCACAAGAGATCAAGCAGAATCTCTGTAAAGAGAACTTCCAAACCTCAATCCTGTTAAGCCAGTCCATTCTGATGACTCGTGGTAAAACCACACAAGAAGACATGAAGGGTTCGTTTGGTTTGCTAGAATTTTCAGTAATGTTGATTAATTCGTATTTTGACGTTACAATCTTCCATTAGTCACCGGTCCAAATCTAAAAAAAGATTGTAACCTCGAACAAAACCAACATTCAAATTTCCTATGGTCCTTTTGCTCTTCTACGTCATAAAAATTCTCTAAAAGTGTTATGAGATTCACCAACCCTATTAATCAAACCACATCTCCTTGTGTAAATCACTTCTCTCGCTTAATTGTACCCATCAAGTTAAAAGGGAGACAACACTTCGAAATTCCTGAAATTATTATCGAAGGATAGCATCTATCTGAAAACCCAAAAATTTCATAGCCTCCAATGACTCATAGCTTGTCCCGTGGAATTAAGGGCTGGCGGACAAGCGAAAAAGAGGTCAAAACCGATGTCGCAATCCAGCGACATGACAAAAAAAAAAAAAAAGCTCATCTCTCAAAGGTGCTAAAGAGTTCCCAAAGATCAAACCATTTCAATACCATGTTATCAATTCCTGAAGCACTCCACATTCAAAAATCCCGAAGATCAAACCTTTTAAGAAGGAAATTCTCGAAAAACGAAGCGTACATACAATCAACAACATCAAGATCACAAGGTCATGACATGACGAGCATCAAGAATTTCAATTTGCATGATCCCGACCGGGAACGACCTCAAACCACGTGAATTATAGCGAAGGAAGAAACGAAAAGAAAAGAAAACAGGATTCTTTTTCTCTCACACAAACTTCATGAGTCCGCAATTCATCCTACGGACCCTCTTCCATGTATGCATCGAAACGAGATGGACGATCGAGCAACAACCACGGAAAGAACTACATGCAATGCGTTTGGACTAATCTACTAACATGAATCTCATTGAAAAACCCAGAGATCAAATCAGCAAAATCGGCCGAAACCCTAATCCGAACTCATGAAAGTGCAAAACACTCCAGTGAGGGCCAGATTCAAATGCACGTCAAGTCAGAAAGGCAGCTCCATCCAAAATACATCATCTCCGTAAGTTGTCTTGACCATGTAATCAATGTAACTAAAATCGTAATCTTAAGATGCACATACAAAGGGACAGAACCCACCAAGGACAGGTTCTCGTGAATAAGAGTTCTCGTATTTACCATCACATTACCCATATCACTAACTCATGTATTCATGAATCATCGACTATAAAAAATCAGAAACTTTTCCACAGACAAAAAAAAACTCCCTTGCTGGAAAAAGAAAAAACTTTTAAAAGAGCCGTTTTGATAAGGTATTAACCAATTGACTACAAGCAACAAATCACCTATGTTGGTCTCTGCACAAAGTACAAGCACCCTCTTCAAAGAACTCTCATTTTGTAGGAACAATCATCCATAACAAGGAGACAAAAGCAATGCGGCCAATCAATAGATCAATCGAGCGCACTAAGAGCATAACCACCATCACTAATAGACTGTTTAACTCCATACCCGAAAAGCAAACCCCAAACTGTCGCGACCTCCTTTTTTCATCGCCCACAATCGTGTACGAACGCCTAAGGAGGCTAATGGCTCGGCTGAAATTAGTTATGCCTGGACTCTCCCAAGTCCACCAATTCACGACTTTAATAGTCTAAGTTTTTAACCTGCAAGTTAATTTTTAAAATGGAGTCGCCACTAATCAATTTGGGGTGGGTTGATTAGAAACCCAAGTGAAGTATTGGGAGAAATACTCACTCTGCGCAACTAGAGAAATTAGGATCTAGGGACTTGATTACATTAGTTAATCACTAATGCCCTTTCTGTACCTAATCTTGTTTAAACCACGAGGTTTTTTGGATGTTCGAAGGATTTTCCATGCATTTTTGGGAGGAAAAACATTTTTTGAGTCATTTTCTAATTTTTTGGACACAAAAGGGATTTTTGGGGGTTTTTGGCATTTTTTTTTGGAAAAATACAAGTCTTTTTGGCTTTTTCTGAATTTTTTGGCTTTTCATGAATTTTTGGCTTTTTTTGGAAAATATGAAATATTTTTTATTTTTTATTTTTCGGAAAATAAAATATTTTTTAAAATATTTTTAAATATTTTTGGAAAATAAATTATTTTTTGATTTTTCTCGATTTTTTGAAAATAAAACATTTTTTAACATTTTTTTAAATAAAACATTTTTTGATTTTTCAAAAAATAAAATATTTATTATTTATTTAAAATATTATTTTATATTAAAATAATATAAAACCGACTCGGCCGGATCCGCGGGTTGGGTCTGACCCGGGCCAGCGATCTGAATGAGGATGGGCCCGCAATGCGGGCCCGACTCGAGCCCGGCCCAAAATTTTTTAATTGAAGCCCAAGGAACAAAAGGGGTCCCTATCCGCGTGAGATCGGCCCACCTGCGTCCGAACCCGCTTGGCCCAGACTAACCAGAACCCTACCCGGTCAAGACCCATGCTCGACCCGACGACTGGCCGCCTCTAGTTCGCGAAACCTTTCGCGAACCGCGCCTGAACCTGCTCGTCCCGACGCGAGGTCGCTGGCTTCTCCATCCATCTGCGACGCCGATGGAGGGGCTGGGGACGTCACCGGGAGACAGTGCGACGTTTGACGACGGCGATGTCGTAGCCAATGACGGCGTGGCGTTTCCCGATGGCGGCGACGTAACGGGTCTTCTCAGTGAGGGGTTAGGGTTTCGCGGAGGGAGTGATGGTGGCGGTGATGCAACGGACGGTGACTGCGGAGGTGAGTGTCGTTACCTATCCACGGTGAGATGCGCGAGTCGGCTTCAAGGCTCTAGTTTTTACAGCACGGCGGTGTCGACGGTCTAGCGCTGCAAGGGGTCGCGACTGGAGATGGTGTCGGAGCGGTGTGCGTGGGCACTTGGTCAACACGACGGCGTGTGGGAGGACGGCAGCGAGCCTTCATGCCTAGATCCGACCCTCTCTCCTTTGATCCTCGCTCAGAACTCCCCTCCTTCTCTTCGGCTGCGAGCTTTCAGATCTCGGCCTGCTCGTCCTCAGCCCCCTTTCTGAAGTCTCTCAGTGGGAGGTTCCGAAGATCTGCAGCCCTCGATCTTTCGCCGCTTCCGTGTCTTCCTCTCTGATGGAGGGGCTTCGCTATTTATAGGCGAGGGGGGGGGGCGGTCAGCGGAGGTCGGGCCGGTGGTCTTTGGTGTGCCGATCGGCCTTCCTTTGCCGGCCGAACCGGCGTCAGTTCCTTTCCCTCCACGGAGGCTCGCTCGCCATCAATGGTGCATCCACTCAGCTTGCGTCATCGTCGATGCCTCTTCCTGCGTCCCAGTATCGTGCGCGTCTGACCTCCGGCGCGCGTGTTGCAGAGGAAGAAGACAAAGATGAGGGCATGATGAAGAAGACAGAAAAGGAAAAGGGGCTGGGCTAATTTGCGCGGGCCAAGCCATGAGGGCTCGCGTGAGAGAAAATGAGGGGCTGGGCTCGAAGGCCCTAGCCCGACGGGCTGTTGCTTCCGTTTTTTCTTGTTTTCTTTTGTTTTGGTTTATTATCCGAAAAACAAAATAATAATAAAGCCTAATTTTAGGCGTCAACACAAACGCTTGTCCAAAGGGGAACAAACAATCGGTTATAATAATCTCCAAACCAACCGTTGCTACCGTTAAATTGAAGAGAAAAACGAAGGTAAAACAAGAATGTAACTTGAAATTTTAGAACCTTTTATGTATAAACCCTAGAATTTCAAATTTAAAATTCTCACTTGATTCTCAACGAAATTATGCAAATTATATATGGTTGGAAAGATCTCGACATGTAGAAAAAAAAAAAAAAAAACCTATGATTTCGGGATCAAGTAATGCTCATATTTGGCTCAAAGAGGAAGATTTCGAATTTGTCCATAAAAAAAAAAAAAAAAAAAAAAAAGGGTTCTACAATCATATACAATGCCTCGATACCACATGTAGAAAATTATTCTCATAAACAATTAATCTTTTCATAACAAACGGATCCATACGTGATTGTAAAACACCAAGATCAATAAATACAGCGGAATTAAAGTGTACTGTTTGAGGCATTGCTTCACTTGCAGAAAAGTAGATCACTATGATAATCGGATCTATTGGAATACCGGATCTTTCTCTCTATGACCTATTTCGATATAGCAGCTTTCAATGGGATTCAAGCAACCGATAGGTATAACCTATCTTTTTATAGGCTAGAGAGGGGACCTAACAAACCCTAATCAACAAGTGTGTCAATACCCTTTCCATTACGGGCTTCGGTTAAACACAATTGCTTACACTTTACTGCTCAACTAGGCCTGTTATCAATAGATGCCAATACCCAATTCAATCAGATCACTTTAGGGTTCAACAAATATTGGAATATCCATTAACCCGATTATTTGAAATAGAAAACTAATTAATTAATGTAAGCCCATATTATAGGAAATTTCCAACATGACAAAGTGTTCTAGACTTTTCATTGGTAGGACCCGGGGGGGAGGGAGGGGTTGAGGGGTGGGAGAGAGAGAGAGAGAGAGAGAGAGAGAGAGAGAGAGAAGAGGCTTAGATCAATGGTTTTAAAACTAGGATTTGAGGTCGTTTGTGGTTGAATATGGTGATGGTGCTTCGGTGTATTATGGTGGCCGAGGTTTTGGATTTTCTAAAATTTAAGGGGAAAAGTGCAAAAAAAGTCCTAAACCTTTTGCCTATGTGTCAATGTAGTCCTAAAGCTTTTTTTTTTTTTTTTTTTTTGTGTCAATTAAGTCATAAACTTTTTTACGTTGTGCTAATTCAGTCATTTTCGGCCAATTTTGACCAAATTTTGCTGATTGGACGCTAGCCGGCTGATATCATCTAATCGGCGTTGATGTAGACAACTTTTAATAATGTTTTAATATTTTTGAATTTGTTTTCTTTTTCTTTTTTTATTTTTTCTTCTCCTTTTCTTCCTCCAGCCGGTCGCCGGACCTCAGCGATTGGCCAGAGGTGACGCCCGGTGAGGTCGAGGTCGACCTCATCGGCCATCTCGCCAGTGGCCGCGAGGGCAGCCTCGCGCAGGGCGGAGAGGGCGAGCCTCGCTGGCCCTTAAGGCCTGGGTGGCAAGGGCGAGCCTTGCCAGCTTAGCTCGAGGCCAGCTCGAGGCCACCTCCTTGTGCTGAGCTGGTGGAGCTTGCCCTTGCTAGCCATGGGCGAGGCTTGACCCTCGCCAGATCCGGCGAGGGCGAGCCTCGCCGCCTCGTGCAATGCCACCCTTGCGGCCACTGGCGAGGTGGTCGGCGAGGTTGACCTCGACCTTGTCGACTGTCGCCTCTAGCTGATCGCTGAGGTCTGGCGATCGGCTGGAGGAAGAAGAGAAAAAGAAAAAAATAAAAAAAAAGTAAAAGGAAAAAATAAAATCAAAAAAATCAAAATAAAAAGAAAAAAAAAAAATTATTAAAATATTATTAAAAATTGTCAACGTCGGTGCCCGATCAAGCCATGTCGGCTAGTCGGCGTCCAGTCAACAAAATCCGCCAAAATTGGTTGGAAAAGACTGAATTGGCACAATATTAAAATGTTTAAGACTTAATTGGCACCAAAAAAAAGCTTTAGGACTAAATTGGCATAAATGCAAAAGGTTTATGACTTTTTTAGCACTTTTCCCAAAATTTAAGTATACATCCTAGAGATTGGGAGAACATAACTAGAATAGACGTTAAAAAGGGGGCAAATAAAAACGAAGCTATGATCCGCCCGCAACGCTTCCATTGAAGATCTCAATGGTGTTACCCTGGCCAACATGGTGCCACCTAAACGACCTACCTTCATCCCTCAAGTTCTGCTTGTATATGAAGAGATAGCCTTCTTGTGGCAGATGTAACTGGTCCGACTTTTGCAGCTTCTGGAGTTCCTTCCTCAGCTCCCCAACATTGTCCGATGTGCTAACCTCAACCGCAATCCTCTTCATCCAGCACTTTGGCGACGCCATCACCTTCAACTTCTCTAAAAAAAGTTGACAAATTTTAGGTCAGTTTCAGGTTGGTTCCAAAGGGTCTCAATTCGGTTTCTGGTTCCAACATATTAGAATCAACTTATTGAGTGGGTCCAGGGTCTTGGCAATAAATCAGCCCACCTTGGAATGGATCCCTTGATTCAGGTCTTTGCTTAAATTTGATTGACGTGCTTAAGGACATATCTCTAAGGGAAAGCACTTACAGTAGTTCTTACTTCATGGTTACAATTCTGACAATTCATTCTTACCTCATTTATATCGAAGAATAAGGATTTCTGTAGGACGAAATGTTAAAAGGGGAAGTAAATTTGCGCAAGCTTGTGCGTGCAAGCTCAAAGTTGAAACACTTGATTGGCTTCAAAAAGCTTTCCCCCCACACTCAATGAGGCAAATTGAAACCAAATAAAAATAAACGAATGAATAAAGAAATAAAAAGGTTTTGATTGATGAAGCCTTACAGCCCAAAGTGCAATAGAGGCTAGAGGTATGGAGCCAAAAAAGGCAAAAAGAGACGTTATCTCATCCTCTCTATTATAAGAGAAAATATTACCATGCCTTTAGAAATACAAGATTCCCACTATTTGTCTCAGTGGCACATGGCCTTGTTTTCATTTGAAAAATTCCTCCAAAAGGGAAAAGAAGGATTAAAAACAATAAAGAAAAAGACAAGTGAGGCTGAGAGATATTGTTAAATAGCAAAAAGCATGTGAGCTTTCAGCTGTCCCTTATGTGACCACGTCTCCTTCCACTATCTTCTTTTTCTTGAATTGACTTCAACTTTAATCATCACGCCTTGCAAATTCCATGCTCAGAGAAGATTCCTCGGAAATAGTGCCCACTGAATCAGATGTACACACGACGATGCAACAAAGCTGTTTCTAGATCCCGAAGAAATGATTTTCTTTGGCATTATGGAGGACTAATTGGGTGTGTTTCAATGTCCGAACATGAAGGCAACTTGATGGTTCAAGATCAAGGGGAATTACCATCCGGTTGGGGTTTGGTGATAGAAAGAGTGAAATATATGAGAAGGATTGTTCCCATGCTTGATCTGCCATATAGAGAGGGAAATGTTTAGTGAAATGAAATGATCATCAATGCGTAACTTCATTGTCTAGCTAAACATATTGTAATTTTGGTTCAATACAACTAAACAATTATACGATTGTAGTGTAAATGCTTTAAGATCAGCAATGGAGCTAAAAAGTTCTGTAGAAAGATGGCCAGGTGAGGACACTCAAGAGTGCTTACAAGGTAGCAAAGAATATGAAAATCCTCTTGGGTTCAAGAATCCATGAAAGAGAAGTACGTCTTGAGCCACTCCTCCGAACGATGCATTTGCTGTCATTGACGACACCGGAGATGGTGGTGGTGATAGTATTCTGATGATTTGCTCGTGTGTCGTTAGAATGCTCGGCTGTCATCCCTCCGGCCTCCATGTTTGGTCTTTCCGGTGTGCTAATAATGAAAGCCTCTTCTGTTGAGAATGCCGATTAATAAATTATGATGTTCCTTTGTCAAATAATTAATTATAAATAAGCGGGTAAGAATGACAGGAACCCTACCCAAGATCTATTGATGTGTCGATCAAAGAAAGCTACTGTTAGAATCCAATTTTATTAGCTCCATTGCCGGTACAAAAATTACTTATATCCTCACCGGTTGATTATTGACGCGTAGAAAAATTTTTGTTGGAGAACTAAACTCCAAATATAAACACACTACTCATCTAACATTGAAGTGTAACTTTTTTGTTCCACTATAACTAACAAAATCCTTATATCAAACCCCTAAATCTTTAGTAGGTAGTCCCACTTAATTTGAAAATTCTCTAATATAGTAAGCCTAGCCAAGAGACCTCCAAGCAGGAAAGCACACATTAGAGAGTTTCTTAATTTTTTTTCGATTCTCAATTCCTAGAGAACTTAGAAGATGGAAAGCCAAAAGACAGATTCATCTCACCCGTAAATAGAGGTGCCCAATTCATTAACTTTGTGACCTAACCCTTTCGCCCTACCTATCTTACTTCTTATGAACCACTGGGATTTGCCCCAGTGGCCACCCTTCCAACATGGAAGGGGGAGATGAGGGGTTCAAATCCCCACCTTCTCAGGGGAGGGGATGGGGTGGGGACGAGTAAGTTTCAAGAGTGGGTTTTACTCCCGCGCTACGTACAAGCGGCGACAAAAGTCCGAGAGTGAGTGTAGAGTAGTCATAGAGTAGGATTGACCAAAAAAAAAAAAAAATCTTACTTCTTATGACATAACATTAAAGAAGGCCATTACCTCTGGTATGAAAACAATAAATTTAATAAGAAAAATTGAATAAATTGTGTATCAATTATCATGATAAACGGCTTGCTTGTCCTGGTGATTACCTTTCGGAATAAGCATAGACAATATTTAAAAAAAAAAAAAAAAAAAGCACATCATGTGGAATGAGAACAAATTCTTCCTAAATTCAAGTGAAGTTTTTTATGAAGGGAAAAATATCTTGTACCTGCTTTTTCTGCATCGGTCTTATGATCATGAGCATTGGCATTAGCACTAGCATTAGTCTTCTTCTCAGCTCCACACTTAAAGCTCTTCCTTGTGGCCCCTGTCTGCAAGTTTTCAAGTGTTATCTTGCCATGAAGAGCGTAGGAACATTTCATTATGTAACGAATATCATATATGAAAATGAAGGCAAGAACACAATGAGTTATTTTTTTAGCAAATTTCATGCCTATAGAAACGTTTGAGGGTCTGGTGAAATTTTTATGCTGTTGATAAATTGGAAGTGGCATTTCGATTTGGTGTTCTTTTGGAGCTCATCGTCATTCATACATTAATCCAGAATTGGAGAGAAGAATACGTGGGAACTGGAAAAAACACTATTCTTTCCGAGAAGATATATCTGGAAAAGGAACAAGATGAGAAACCACAACGTATTGGAGCAATTGAAGAGCCCAAAAAGAAAAAGAAAAGGAAAAAGAAAAAGAAAAAACTCACCATGATCCAGGAGCTCTTAGCACTCTCTTTCATGGCGATGTTCGACAAGCTTTCCATGTTGACAACGAAATTCTCAGAAGTTCTCTGGATTCCCATCTTGCGGACTAAGTCATAAGCCTCGCTAAATCTTGAGAAAGTTGTCACAGAGAGAGAGAGAGAGAGAGAGAGGGAGAGAGGGGGAGGAGGGAAGCTGAATAGAGCAGTGAAATAGAAATAAAATAAAGGACAGCTTTTAGAACGGGGAAACTCTCAATTAGAATGGACTAGATTCACGGATAAATTATCATTTTGTAGAGAGAGAAGCTGGACAACTGCGTTAGAAATGGCGCGCCGAACGGCGCAATTCCTAGTATAGCACCTCATGACTACGAAGAGATGAGGGACATTGAAACTGAAGCTAGACGACTTGTTCAATGCGTACGTTGATCTTCTGGCTTCCACCACCACCACCACCACCACCAACAATGGGTTTGATCAAAGCTAGAGACGCGGAAACAACCTTATTCTACGCGAAGGAGTGAAGACCGAGACTGTTGATGCGCTTCCAAAGTGGCCATCTTCATCTTTTCTTCTTCAACAAAATGTATGTAAGTCTCCGGAATAAGTGCACTGTAAATCCTACAACTTATAATAAAAGTGTAGTTGAGTTCCAAAACTTTCAAAAATTAAAATTATGTCCTAAAACTTATCAAATTGGCACGATCAAGTCTTTAGGTTAACCCTGCCTAATTTGGTTGGCGTAAAATGCTGACGTGGCTTTTTTATATTATTTTCTCCATCCTACGTAGCATTTATGTGACTAAAATGACGTTATTTTAGTGTAAATATGACTTTTTACTACAAATTAATTTAAATTATATTAAAAATAGGAACATTTTAAAAACGCACAAAAAATAGAAAGAAGGTTAAACTTTGGCAAGGAAGCAATTTATTTAAATTATATTAAATATATTGTTGAGTTTACTTATTTTTAATATAATTTAAATAAAATTATTTTAAAAATTAGATTTTGACCAAAACAATGTCATATTAACCTTATGATTTGTGTTTTAGTCATGTCATTATCATGTAGGAGAGAAAAAAATTAATAAAAAAAGTCACGTAATCATTTTTTATTAGCCAATGTATGGAGTCAAAAAAGACCTGATTATACCAATTTAACAAGTTCTAATATTTATTTGTACTTTCATGATAAGTTTTAAAATATCTAGTACATTTATTCCTATAGCAAGTCACTGTCTTGGGCTTTTTTTTTTTTTTCACTTTCTTTTTTTGACTTAATAGTAAGGAAAACTAGTCATACCTTTAGGCTGCATATGGTTGTCTAGACTTTTTATTGGATAGGATAAGGTTGTGTTAGATGAAGATATGATGAGATTTATAATATTCTATACGCTATTTGTATATGTTTGTATAACGTGGGGAAAATTTTAAATAAGCGCACAAAATGGAGCCATTTTCTTGAAAAATGGTTCATAGTAGGCTTTTTCTTTACTAAGAGCCTAAAGTGAAGCCTTTTTATTAAAAAAAAAAAAAAAAAAAAAAAAAAAGGCTTGAAGTTGCGCCATCTTCTTTAAAAAAAAAAAGACTAGAGTGGCCTTTATCTCAAATAAAAGTACGAAACACCAACCTTAGTCTCAAATAAGATGAGATAAAAACACTAGGAGTGCAATAACTTTTGCATGATGCTCATATATGTGCCATAATTTTTTTTTTACTCACTTGAGTGCAAAAAATTTAAAAAATTGATCACTTGAGTGCCATTGACGATTTTCCTCATTTCAAAATCCGAAGTGGCATTAATTAAAAATCAATCAATTGACATGGCTCACTGGTAAGATGAAGTCAGCAATTGATATGTCAAACAATGTTGTTTAGACATTTGATTGTAGAATCCTAACCTAGTTTAACGAAATTGGGGGCATAATTCAACTTCTTTCTTTAATAAATTTGATCGAACGCCAATGCTTCAAATTGTGGCAAATCACCTCATTATATTCACAATGGAGAGAAGAAGCAGGAGAAATAGTTCATGATTGCATCAATAAAGCCAAGACTAAGGTTAATAGGTTTGCTATTATGGATTGCAAAGTCCAATAAGAATAACTTGGACGAGATATAATCCCGAGAGAATATTCCAAAACTACAATTGTGGATATTTTAGGTGGGTCGATGCAAAATTTTTTGAATCAAGCAATAGAGGTGATCTTGGAGCTACTTCAAGGACTAAATCAACCTTTGCTTGTATTGATAGACAAGTTGGATGATGCGGACTCAGTGTAAGCAAATATCAAGGGTCTAGAATCTTTGGCCAACCATTTGAAGAAGATGTAAATTGAAAAAGTGTTTTATCGAATGTTGCTTGTGTTAAAATTATTGTGTTTTTTTGGTTTGTGGTAAGTTTTAAACTAAGTAATAAGAAGAAGCTATTGAGCTAACCATAGTTGAAGAATAATGAGATGTGTTACCATATTTTGGGCAATGTATGTTACTCATTGCTATGTTTTTACTTTGGAAATGTAGTTAGTTATGACAATTTTGTGTATGTAGGTTGAATGGCCTCGTTTATGATTAAGGCCCCAAAACCTACCCAAAGCCTTTAGGGAAAATATTTTGCGTTTGGCAAATATTTTGGAAAGCTCATTGGCCAAATATCGCATTCCCAATCTTTGAAAGCCTAATGCTGGTTCGGAGCTGCTTTGGGCATTGGGCATTTTGGAAATGCAAAATTTCACTGTTCATCTTCTTCCCCCTTCATCTTCTTCTTCCTCGTTCGTCTTCTTCTTTCCCATTGAGAGTTGGGTTCTCCGGTAGCCGCCACCGTCGCTTGGGGGTCGCGCATCCCCAGTGACCATTGCTTGGGGTCGCGCGGACCGCAGTGCGACGCTGCCCGAGGTCGCACCGAACCAATTGGCGACTTAGATCTAGCCTCGTGACCTTAGGCGACGCCATCGCCGTCATCGCCGACCACTAGATTTGATTTTCAGATTTTTTTTTTTTTTTAAAAAGAAGAAGATAAAAGTAAAAGTCCATTACAAATGTAAGTTTTGCCAAACTGTATTTATACTAAAGTTACCTTTCAATGCTATTTAAGGTTACAATTTACCAAAAGTGTAACATTTCAGAAAACCCATTTACCTCAAAGGTATTTGTATTCTCTCAAGGGCCTTTCCCCAAATCCGAACTAAACGGGCCCTAAGTTCCTAGGTTGAATGACATGTTATAAGGTCAATTTGGTGGAAATGGCCTTTTGTGTTGTAATTTGTGCATTATTGTTGATTATTGTAGAGAAAATAGATGCTTTGCAATTTGTAATGTAGCTTTTATAGTAAAAAACAAAGATGATTATACATTTTTTGGGTGGTTTTGGCTATTTTTCATATAGGGTTGAAGGACAGTAGAAGTTCCAATAAGTTTACGAGTGATTGTTTAAATGTCAAAACTCGTTAGAAGTGAAGACTTAGGTTCCTTGACTTTTAAAAAAATAAGTCTGCGATTTCACTTTATGCGAGACTTCCTGTAACCATTTACAAAATACACTATTTTAGAGATTACATCAACCTTGGCTTGGATTTACATCCAGACCCAACAAAAAATGCACTTCACGAAACACAACAAATTACTTACGACTTAAGTGGGGGTCCTAGGGGTGGTGATTTACTAGGCCAGCCCCCGAGGGTTTACGTTTAAATAGCGGCTTGCAGCGAGGCCCCACCGGTGCTACCAAATAACGGAGGGTTGTGTGATCCCCTAATGGTGATCTCCGGCGGTCCCTCGGTTATTAAATAATAATAATAATAATAAATCACTCACCTTTAGTCTATGTCAACCAAAATTCGTTGTGTACCAAGCCGAGAGAGAGAGAGAGAGAAGATTTTCCACATATGACTTTAATTTTTTTTTAAAAAGCCACGTAAAAATATATAAAAAAAAAATCAGTAGAAAAAGCCATGCAAAATGAATTGTCGGAGTAGGTACTCAAGTAAGCGATTTTATATCGATGTGACATTCAAGTGAGTGAATAAAATTATAGCACTCAAGTGAGCGTTTTTTATCACCAACTAATGCTTGAGCTTATCAGTTAACCCAATCTTTGTTGCCCGACCAGCTTACATGCGTGATTCACGCCCTAATTTTGGCAGCAACATCTAGGGGCCAATAACGCCAGACATGAATGCAGTGGAGAAGTTACATTGATGATATCAGGAGGAAATTTTCCTAAACCTAGCTTCAATTCAGGCCTTTTTCAAATTATGTCAAAGCAGAAATGTTCAAACAGAATTCAAAATATTATTAAAAAATTATCTACATTAATGCCGGCCGTATCATGTAGGATAACCAACATCTACATCAGTGATTTCCGACCAAAATTGACCAGATGGACTCAATTAGCACAAATGCAAAAAGTTAAGTCTAAATCTGTTAAATCAAAAGGTTTATGATTGAATTGATACTAATGCAATAAATTTATGAATTTTTTGATATTTTCCCCAGCGATATGCATATGCTCCAATTGTTGCTAGAAAATAGCATACTTTTACGCATAGCTGTAACGTTTTTCTAGATATAAAAGTCTACATGTACAGTTCACCAATCGTGATCACGACTTCTTCATTAGTGCCTCATTTGCTTTGTAAGACAGCTACATGCGCAAATCATAACCTAGGATTAGTCCTAGGATCATATGGGGAAGTTCTATCCTCTTTGCCAATTCTAGATCGCAGGCATCGTGCACCTAATGCGCTTTCTTTATATCAGTAATTGAAGGATTTAGGCGTGTGCGGATCCTGTCAACAGAGGAGGGGAGAACCTGGTGAATGTTTACATAGGAGAATTCGAAAGAAACACGCGTGCCGTCGACCCTGAAGTTCTTATCTAGATCCGATCCGTTGTGGACCGGGCGATATCTGCCGTCGGAATTTGTATGACAACATTCACACGAGATCCATATAATCAACGGTTGAGATTTAGATGGCGTTGGAAAAATTTGCAAAGCACATGGAAGAGGAAGCAGAATCCCGGCGGAGAACAGGGAGGAAATCCTCCTCCACCTCATCCACTTCTTTCCCTTCAAGGCACGCAATCCTGCCCACATTTTTTTTTTTTTTAATATGATATCTAGTAAAAAAATATAATTTAATATAAACTTTAATTAAATAATCACGCATCTTCAGCAGGAGCTAATTTGGATCCTGCTGTACCTAAAGTAGGTGAAATTCCATGAAGTTGACTAATTAGGATTTCAAGGAGCAAATGCACGTGCACTGGTTTAGAATGTATAGAACAAGTTCCATCGTATATATAGAACCCTAAACTCAAACAATGATTTAAGCGTAGTATCCGTGTAATTGAACATTTCTAGAGAGAAATTTTAGTAGCTCAATAAACCTAACCTAATTAACAACTTGACTTCTATATGCATGAGTTGAATATTCAATGATTCAGTATTTCATGGCACATTACATTATCCAATTCAATGACCACATTATTATTGCACGCTTATATCAGTTGAGAGAGAGAGGGAGATCGAGAGAGAGAGAGAGAGATCTTATATTAATTATTCATTTAATTAAGGTGAATTCAAGTGAATTAAATATATTTTCTTTCAATTATTGGCCAACGAATTGGTCAAATGCTTTGATTTATCACCATGCAGTTCAATTTCTGGTTCCATCCGATGTGTTTGATTACGTTACCCGGGGGCTTGTGGTGCCACTAGTTACTAAGGAAGGCCAACTCATATCATATATTTCTCATTTTGAGAATTAATTTTGCTAGTACATCTTTTAATAACGGGAAAATTAACCAATATTTCTAAGTGTACGAAATACTTCTCTAATATCCCGAATCATATAAGATGTAAGGCAAAATTTTAGTGCGCGATCCAAACATGAAATTCCATTCACACGATGATATGGAGAATCGAATAATTACTGTGTACTGTCGCTGCTGCATTTCATGGACCAATCAATATGTTCCAAAGATTATCAATATTATTATCATTGTAAATATATCAAAGTGGGGAATTGGGTACTCTTTTCCTAAATATTGTATAGTGGAAGGCTTGGAAGTCAACTTCTTAGGCCAAATGAGATGAGGCCGCTCAAAAGTATCATTATAACAAGCATGAAAAAAATAATTTAGGTTTTAATCAAGATGTGGACACTTAAAAGAATTGAAATGAATGAGTCAAATGTTTACTAGATAGATATTAATGTGATGAGGCCAATTGTATATAGCGTTTCAATATTTGTTATAGCGATGTCTACATTATCATTTTTAGGCGTCATTTGTTTTGAGGAAAACATATACCTTAGTTTTTGGTATTTGGTTGATTTAGGAAAATGAGTTAATGAAAAAAGTTTTCATATAAAAGCTTAAATTCAGAAAACTGATTTCCTCTTTATAAAGTTAGAAAACGGTTTTTAGATATATGACTAAGTATCGTCTCTTGAACATGAAAACTCTACATTTGGGCACAGAAACCCCAATGTTGGTTCCTAGGTCCAGGCACTTAGGATCAAGTTTCTGGCAACTAGGCTTGGGTCTATCAAGGCTGGGTTTGGACCTGTGGTACTTGTGCCCATGCCCGATGCCCCAACACCTAAGGTCAGATCCACAAAGGTTGTGCTCGGTCCCTGACACTCTGGCTTAGGTCCACAATGGTTGTGCATGAGCCCTCGGTGCTTTGCTTGGGTATTTGGTTAATGAGATGTTAGTAATTATAAAAATATTTCTAAAAAATTCAAAATTTTAATTATTTTTATTTTTGTTTTGTTTTATTTTTTTTTCGTTCTGCTTCTTCCTCGGCCAATCACCGACCATGGCGATGGCCCCGACTGTCACAAGTGAGCTCAACCTCATCGGCCTTGGGTGTGGCTTGAGCTCGCTAGAATCTATTGAGTCTCGAGCAAGAGGCTTCTTCACCTTGCCTTGACCTAAGCTCAACTTGACCTCACCTGAATCGCAAGAGCTCTCCTTGAACCTTGCCATAACCGGTGAGTTGGAACTCGCTAGATTCCGGCAAGGCTTGACCTCACCTCATTTGTCCTACTTGTGGTGCTGATTTTTCTTGTATCTCTTATTTGTTTCCTCTGGTTTGCCATGTACCGGAGCGAGTGCGAGTCCAAGTTCATATACATGAGGCCACGAAAGTGGAGGTAGGACATGGTGAATGTTTGTATAGAAGAATTTGAAACAATGCGTGGGTCGTTGACCACGAAATTCTTATTCAGATCCAATTCGCCGCTGGATTTTGTATGACTTCGTAATATACATGAGACCTTTGTTATCAATGGTTGACATTCATCCGATTGACAACGAACCCAAGTCACGGCAAGAAAATGCACGGCAAAACCTAGCCCCAAGTCTCATGCTAGTTTAAAGTCACTTAACCCTAAAACTAAAAGTGTAGTGGATACCATAATGAAGTACAGATAATATTGAAGTAATTATGCATAAGCTTTTCTCTCCAGTAGTACCTATTTAAGAGGCATTGAATACATTTGCAAGGCACATGGATGAGGAAACAATGTCCCGGCGGAGAAAAGGGAGAAAATTCGTTGCCTCATCCACTTATTTCCGTTCAAGGCACGCATCCTGTCCACATATTCCTTTTTTGAAGTAAAATAAAATATTCTCACTTAACATTAATTTCAGTTAAATACCGACGCATCTTCAGCAGTAGCCAGTTTGGAGCCTACAAAACCTAAAGTAGATGAAATTCCATAATTTCACTAATTAGGCCGAGACATATTCAGCAGTAGCTAATTCGGAGCCTACTGTACCTAAAGTAGATGAAATTCCATAGATTGAATAATTAGGGTGCACATCTATGGCATTAGGGGTGAACAGTTTCAGGTTTAGTCCAGATTCTGCTTGAAACTTCAAACCTAGAATTTACTCGTCAGAATTGATTCCCAAATTCTTGCAACATAAAACCTACATTACTTACTTTAGAATTTGGAACCCACCTTGTTGCAGGTTCCGATTTTGGTTCTTGATTCAACCTATGTTTTACATATATTCTTAATTGAATGATTGTGGTGAATTATTATCTCTAATGACAACTATCTCTACAATCTACTAATTATAACTCATATTTAGACAATACGAAAAATATGAAATATTAATAAAGTAAAAATCTTAGTCATGGATATTGTAAAAATGAAATATCAAATTAGTAGTTCCAAATTACATCTTGATCATTAGACGCCATGGAATATCATGAGATTGTGCAAAAACGTAGAACAAGAAAAAACAAAGACTTGTTCCGAGTTTTAGGTTGCTTGACTAGTTCCCTAAATTTTGAAATATGAAACCTATCCTATATATTTTGGAACTTGGAACTTGAACCATTCTCACTTATTCAATTATATCTTGAAATCATGCTCACTCCTGTGTCATTAGAATGTATATAATAAATTCCATCACATATGTAGAAGCCTAAGCTCAAACAATGGTTTAAGGATAATGTCTGTATAATTGAACGCCTCTTAATGAAATTTAGTTGCTCGACTAACCTAATTAACAATGTTTTTTTTTTCTTTTTGCTAACCTAATTAATTACTTGAGTTCTATATCCGCTAATAGAATATTCGATGGTTCGGTATTTCATGATACATGACATTATCCAATTCAATAACCACATTATTGCAGCATACCTATGCTTTATATTAACTCTGTGAAGTTGTATACACGATGTTGGACATGTGCGGCTGTTAAATATATTATATATATATATATATATATATATATATATATATATATATAAACACATATCCTGGTACTGGTTCGTGGAGAGAGAGAGAGAGAGAGAGAGAGAGAGAGAGAGAGGGAGAGAGAGTTATTCTATTACGTAAGTGAATTCAATTGAATTAAATATATTTTCTTTCGGTTAGGCCAGTGAATCGGTCAAATTTTTTAGTTGCTAAGATTCCATCTGTGTTTGATTACGTTACCTGAGGGCTTGTGGTGCCCCTACAAATTAACAAAGGCCAACTCATTTTTTTTTATTTTGGTAACCCGCGGAACCTCCTTACGCCGTGGGGGGAGAGTAAACCCTAGGGTGCCGGGGTCTCCACCGCTGACCCCTAGATATGCGGGTAAGTCACGCGTTATGCATTGAAGCATTGCGTCCACGAAATTTCGAACTCCTCCCCTCCCGGATAGGGTACTAAGCTCAAACCAGCGCGGCCACCGCGGGCGGTGGTAAGGCCAACTCATATTATATATTTCTCAATTTGAGAAATTAGTTTTGCTAGTGCATCTTTAGTTAACGGGAAAACTAATCTTCAATAGCTATCTTTGCTGAGTGTAAAATACTTCTCTAATATCATGAATCATGTAAAATGCAAGCCAAGATTTGGACACTTAATGAGCCAAGTGTTTATTAGACAGCTATCAATGAGATGAGGCCAATTAAACATAGTGTTGTAAAATCTGTTGCAGTGATATTTAAATTATCATTTTTAATTAAGATATGGAAACTAATAAAATAAGCAAAGCGTTTTTCAGGCCCAATAAGATGAGAACATCTTCGTAGTAGCCACTATAATAAAATATGAGCTATGATTATTTAGTTAAAATGTAAGCACTTCAAATTACTATGACAACTATAACGGCAAAATGACCTAATTAGTCCTAAACCTACTATGAAGATGCCGATTCAGACCTTAACTTTTTAAAAATTAGTCCTTAACCTACTATAATTCAGTTTGGGGTTTTAAAAGCAATAAATAAAGTAGGAGCTCAATTAGCGCTTAGTTTTAGGGATGATGATGATGGTGGTGGGTGGTGTTTAGTTTATCTTCTTTCATCATTCGTCCCGATTCAGAGTCGGTCGCCCAGGGATCTCAGCTCGGAGGTGCGCGAGGCGGACAGACGTAGCACGATCTATCGAGCTCGTCCACCGTCCGACGCTGCCGAGCCGGGTAGGGCTCCATCGTCCGAACGCCCGTCGCACCCTATTCTCGTGTCCTGTTTCGGGCCCGTTGGCCGAGCCGCCGTCGTTCAAGTTGTATAAGCTCCTACCCCGATTATGTCATGCTTTCTAGCTGTTAAGCCTCGGTTTGTCTCACGCTATTTGTCTTGGTCTTCGATTGAGGTCTCGTTTCAGCTGCTGCTCGTTGCCCAGAAGGTGCACGCCATGTGCTTGATGAAATACCTAAGCTAGACGCACGTCCGTGTCCTTGGTTTAAGGCCGAGACTTGCTGTGTTTCGTTCGTGCCTGTACTGAGGTCGTTGTCTCGCTTATCCATTGTCTGTGAATTTCAGCATAAGTTTGAGTGTAGGGCGGGCCTATAACCACATCTTAGCCGATGCTCTCTGCGTGTTCGACAAGTCCTTGATCCTCCTTCCATTTTTGGTGCTCGTGGTTTGTCAAGAGAGGCTTGATAGATCCCCACCGCTAGCCTTCGCTTTGGATGTTTTTGTTTCGATATTTTTTGTGCACATCGTGTTTTCGGAAGTGACGGACTCTTAGCCGGTGAAGAGGAAAGGTGGTGGCAGCCGCGGCCACGTGGGACGACTATTCATGACATGTGTTGTTGCTAGAGCTTATTCAACCAAACCCGAGTTTTAGAAAAAATAAACTTGTTACAAATACTTGTGCAACAGTATAGTGTTGTTTGGACATTTTGTGTTGTGTAGATTCACTAGCCATCTCTAACCTAACCGAGTATTGGACTCACATGCTTTATCTAAGGTCACATGGCTTTGAATATTACAAATTTAGGTTTGGCATTTTGAAATATAACAAACTTATGTACGCATGACATACGACATACTTTAATATAAAGATGGACAAGACTTATCAATCTGAGAGCACAGAACTTTTTATGATTAAATGACTAAGATCATTTCATTATGCTCTAACTTATATTCTGTCTTTCAGATGAGTCTTATATGTGACCATATTAAAGCCGAACAGGAAATTATGGAGGAGCACTGGACTCAAAATTGTTAGTTTTGATAAATTTACTTCACTTAAAAAACTTAAGCTGTTAGTGAGTGTAACGTTTTACATCGTGTAACTTTATGAACGAGGATCTATTACGTTACATCTATCTAGATAAAACTAAAATATGTTCTACACCATGTATATCACGGAATCTTGTGGTGTTATTACTATTACTCTAGGGTGGTTAAACAAGCAAAGATGATATCCATCTCTACATATACTTGAGCTCCTCTAGTATTAAACAGATCAAAACTATCAAAGAGAACTCCGCAAAATTTATTAAGCCCACTAAAGTTTTAAAATTGTTATTTTTGGCTGGCTCTAAGTTGTTCATTTCCATTTAAGTTGGTATTCAATTGTGGGTGGATTACAATCATGCTTCTTTAATGAAATGCGCTTTTAACGGTGTTAATAATCATGAACATGAGTCAATTATACCACCAGCCGTGGTGGCTCCATTGGATAAGGCTTTGCTGATCATCAACGAAGAGGTGAAGGGTTCAAAACCTAGGGGAGATGCTAGGTGTATTAAGTGTAATTCAAGGGTGGTGGGTCCTCCTACTTAAGTGTCACTTGGGGATTTACGGCGCGGCTGTCGGCTGCAAGCTGGTTCCTCAGCAAAGACAAAAAAAAAAAAAAAAAAAAAAAAAGAGTCAATTATATGTAAGGTTAAAGGGCAAAAGCTCAATTGGGTATGCGTATGATTATTAAGCTCAGTTATAGAGCACAATACAAGCTTTGCAAATGGCCAATTCATATCAAAGGTTTAAATACTAGCCTTTCCAACCATTTATCCGAAATGAGTGAAAAAAAAAAGGAATTAGCGCTATTAAGTGGATGTAATATATAAGTGAAAGAATGTAAGCATATATATGGCAGGTTGTACTTGCTGGGTAAGTGACTAAAGCAAGTTGACTGAATAGTCAATGTTGATGGAGATCCTCTCTCTCTCTCTCTCTCTCTCTCTCTCTAATATGAGGTGGCCTAGGTGTTTGGTTAGTGTGTATGCGTTATTTCGTACAAGATGCAAGGGCATTTTGGTGAAGTCACGATACTTTAGGTGGTGTGGTGTGGCGTGGCGTCCTTTTGGCTTTTTTATTTTATTTATTAATCTATTTAGTTGTGGATTCGCCAATTTCGAACTTAACAAAGCCAATTGATATGATCCACGAAAAATTATATCTAGATTCCCAAAATCTTCAATACTCTTGATTTCTATTATTTTTAATGTGTGTGCCTGTATATATACATAAAATTTTGTGAATAAGCTTAAGCAAGGAAACCCTTCTCGGTCTTCATCAAAGTGCAAACTTTTTGAACAAAACTAGGAGCAAATCATCCGACAACTTCGTGCGGATACTAATGTCATAAGGGTGATTAAAAAATTCCAAGATGTCCACACGACTACATATAAAAGAAAAAAAGACACGAATTGGGGAGGATCCAAGATCGAATCACAATGGCTCCTTTTGGTTCTTTAGAATATTCGAAAATTGAATTGGGAAATAGTTTGAAACGAAATTCAAACTGAAATAAGTGAATTTTCGTAGATATTGAAGATCCAAGATGAAAAGAGAAAAAAAACTTTTGGTTTGGTGTACCAAGTGCTTTTTATTTCAAATCATGTCTCCGGCGGATTCACAAAAGAATAACCCTGATGGATTACAGATATCTTATCACAATTTTCATTTTTAAATCAGGTTTGCTTAACTTATTAAATAAGGAAAAAACCTGAAAATATACACCCAAAATGAAATTACTCTCTATAACCTAATGAACCTGGCAAATTAAGGCTTTCTCTTTAGCGAAAATTGGGTGAGTTAGTTGGTTGACTCTCGTGAAGTTCTTCTAGTAGTAAAATGTTTTCTTCATTTTCAGCGATTTAGATCCTATTGATATAAGGATAAATTGAAAGTAACTATTCTCTTGATGATGAATTTAAGTGTAAGAAACAGATCAACTAATTTGTGATAATTAGCATCCTAGCTTTTCGACCGGACTTTGCAAATGTGTTTTTTGAATTTATAAGGTAAATTGACACTACCAATTTATCTAAATCACAGGGAAATCAAACTCGAAGACCTTCTCGGGTTATTTAACACTACTCATCACCAAACTGCACGCCTTTAGAAGAGCGACCACCGGTTCGAGCCTCGTGGAAAGAAGCCTCCCCCATTCAGTGACCAGATCACCCGATTGTGGGGACAAGAGAACAACTTTGCCGATCCGACGTGATTGACCGTGTGGGCTTAAAAGCTCTAAATATACGCTTTGCGTCATAGCTATAAAAAGCAGCAATATATATCCCAGTTGTTCTAACGTGCACCAATGATATACAGGACCGATTCAAATGGTCCTTTGATACAATGAATAGATTCCCTTGCTCATTATATTAACACTTTGCTTGGTAAGGCATGAATGAGTTAAGGAATCTCTCTTCTCCAATCTCTCCATTTGACTAAAGCTTCAAGCCTGTGCAATTGTGCATTTGTTCACAACCTTCACTAGGACATTATCAGCTGACGGTGGAACGTTATATTCGGCCTGAATTGGCCAAAGTAACATGCCGAGTGTTTTGTACCATATCGTGGGCCACATTGATCTTACAATATCGTTTCAAATCATGTTAGTTTAATAGTTCAGTTGAGCAAATACATGATCCTGCCAACTCCAGTATTAGACAAATGAGCTCGTGGTGGTTGTGTAATGGTTCATTTTTTATCCACTTCCGTGATGGACCTTTTTGTCTCACACTTGTCGCGACCTCTTTTTTTCGGCACCCGAGATCGGGTACGGGCGCCTAAGGAGGCTAATGGCTCGGCTGAATTAATTAAGCCTAGACTCTCCCAAGTCTACCAATTCACGACTTTAATAGTCGAGTTTTTAACCCGTAAATCAATTTTTAAAATGGAGTCGCCACTAATCGATTTGGGGTGGGTTGATTAGAAACCCAAGTGAAGTATCGGGAGAAATACTCACTCTGCGCAACCGAGAAATTAGGATCGGGGACTTGATTACACTAGTTAATCACTAATGCCCTTTCGGTACCTAATCTTGTTTAAACCCCGAGGTTTTTTTGGATGTTCGAGGGATTTTCCATTCATTTTTGGGAGGAAAAACATTTTGTCATTTCTAATTTTTTGACACAAAAGGGATTTTTTGGTATTTTTGGAAAAATACAAGTCTTTTGGCTTTTTCTGAATTTTTTTTTTTTGGCTTTTTTCATGAATTTTTGGCCTTTTTTTGGATTTTTGGCATTTTTTGAAAAATATGAAATATTTTTGATTTTTTGATTTTTTTCGGAAAATAAAATATTTTTAATATTTTTGGAAAATAAATTATTTTTCATTCTTTTTTTTAAATATTATATTATATTATAATGAAAAAAAAACGAACCGGGTCGGATCCCGGGTTGGGTCCGACCGGGTCATCCATTCGGGCCCGCGTTGCGGGCCCGACTCGGATTTTTTGATTTTTTTGATTTTTTGAAATAAAATATTAATTAATTAATTATTTATTTATTTAAAACATTATTTTATATTAAAATAATATAAAAACTGACCCGGTCGGATCCGTGGGTTGGGTCCGACCCGAGCCAGCCCGAACGTTAGAGCGGGCCGCAACGCGGCCCGACTCGATTTTTCTCCTTTTTTTTCTTTTTTAAAAAAAAAAAAGCCCGGCCCAAATAGTCCTATTTTTCAAGAAGGACCCGGCCCAAGCGCGAGGGCCCGGTTGGCTGGAACCCTACCCGAACGAGACCCACGCCCGACCCGTTCTCGCTAAAACCCTACCCGGTCACCGACCCGCCTTGACCCGATTTCGGCCGCCTAGGTCTCGCGAAACCCTACCGGTTTCGCGAACCACGCCCGACCCGCTTGACCCGACGCGGATTGCTGGCTTCTCCATTCGTCTGCAGCGCGGGTGGAAGGACTGGGGATGTAACCGGACAGCGGCGCGGCGACGTGGCGGACGGTGGTGCGGTATTCGACGGCGGCGTAGCGGGTCTCCTAGGTCAGGGGTTAGAGTCTCGCGGAGGGGCGATCGTGGCGAAGACGACGGGCGGAGGCGGCCGGGGTTTCGAGCAACGCGACGATGCGTGCCGGGGGTGGTGGCGGCGGCCACGTTACCCGTTTGCGGCAATGGCGCGACGAGGCGGTGGACGGTGGCGGCGACAGGGGGCTGTAGGTGCGAGGTGACGGCGGGGAGAACGAGCGGCTCCTCGGTTTCCGGATCTCGGTCCGGTTTGGCGGGTCATTGCGGTATGGCGGGGGCGGGGGACAGCGGCGGGAGTCGCGGTTGCGCGGTGGCGCAGATCCTCCGGCTTCACGATCCGGCGTTCCTCCTCCGGCTCCCCTCACTCGAGCGATCCGAGCCTCCACCGGCCGGATCGACCCTCTCGAAGCTGTTCGCCGCCGGCCTTCCCGAAGTCTCTCGGTGGAAGGTGGGCCGAGCTCACAACTCGAGCTCTCTCTCGCTCGCTCGTCGATTCCTCCCCCGAAGTCTCTCAATGGGAAGATCTCCAAGCTTGCGATGCCGTTCGTTGACGGAGGTGCTCCTCTATTTATAGGCGAGGAGGTCCGGTCGACGGAGCTTCGACCGGCGGTCCCCTTCGCGCGCCGAGCGGTTCTCCTTGGCTGGACCGGCGTCCCATCCGAGCTTATCCAGCGAAGCGTGCTCGGCATTGATGGCGCCCGAGATCTTATCATCTCCGGCCGACGTCGGCCTACTCCCTCGGCCGTAGGCCGTCCTGCGCGCGCGTCGTCATCTTCTGCGCGTGAACTACGGAGGCAGAGAAAAAGGGAACGAGGAAGAAGAAGAGGGAAGAAGAAGAAAGAAGAAGAAGGGGAAAAGAGGGTGGGGCCAAGTCGTGCAAAAGGAAGAAAGAAAAGGGGGCTGACTGCTTTTCTTGCTTTTATTATTATTTTTTGTTTTTGTTTTTGTTATTTATTTTGTTTATTATCCGAAAAGGAAAAGCAAAGATTAAAAGAAATTAAAGCCTAACTAACCAAAATTTTAGGTGTCAACAACACTAGATTGTAAGTTGGCAAAGACATGTCGTGCAAACTTCATGCTGATCCTGTGCGCTGTCCATGAGTTTTCTTGAATCTCGATCCGGTGGTGTAAGTCCATCAAGCCCCTAAAATAAATAAAAGTCAAAGGCTCAAAGCCGTGTTCCAATCAAGAAGTTAGATCGGTACAAAATCAGGGTGAAGTTAGCACCCCAGTCGGCTCATAAGAAAATTCATATTGCAAATAACTATAGTATGCTAAGCTGTCAAGTTAATGACAGCCTATAATTCAAGACTCAAGTAGTTGGCGCGAAGTATATATAAAAGCCAAAGCGGTTTGCTCATGAAACGTCCACAGCAAAACACTAAGATTGGGCGATAACAATCATCGTTCTTCTTGGCACAAAGCAATGGCTTGTTCAAAGCTCTTCTTGTCTTGCTTGTTAGTTCAGTTGACGTTCTTGTTTCTTGTTCCTGAGGTCGCTCATGGTCAAGGTCTGAAAGTAGGGTTTTACCAGAAGGCATGCCCAAACGCAGAGGCCATCGTGAAGGGGGTCATCCGTGAAGTCATGTCCGTCGCTCCGAGTCTCTCTGGCCCTCTCTTGAGGATGCATTTTCATGATTGTTTCGTTAGGGTAAGTAAGAGAGCGAGCTTACGTGTTTCTCGTCCTACTACGAGTGTAAAGTTTACCATTTTCTAATTACGTGATTCTTTGCATGTAACTAATGTTCGGATTCTAAGGTGAAAATTTACTGGCGAAAAACGAGGGTGAGAATTTAGATCTTGGGTTTTCATCTGAAGGGGTAATGCATGGTAGGAATGCATAGAGATTTACAGAATTGATTTACTGGATAACAATATGATAAAATGGAAAATGTGTATTAGAACTAGTTATGTACTAGTAAATGGTGTTTGGCTCCTCAACATACTTCTCTAGATTCGTCCTTGGTTACGAGCTACTGTCTTCATGAACTCACGGTTGAATCATCTTTTGTTCTGGGCCTCTCCACAGGGCTGCGAAGGTTCAGTACTATTGAACTCTCCGACCAATCAATCCGAAAAGAATGCGGGTCCCAATCTCAGTCTTCGAGGTTTCCAAACGATCGATAGAGTCAAAACGGCATTGGAGAAGGCATGCCCGGGCATCGTCTCATGTGCTGACATTGTGGCCCTCGTCGCTAGAGACGTGGTCGTCGCGGTGAGCATATGCATACATTACCTCCTTTATTTTTTGTTTTAAACTTGGATGTTTGTTATATAATTAGGACGTTAGTAGAAATCTTGATTTCACAAATGATCTGTGTTATCTCATTTGAAAACGAATTCTAGCCATACATATTATAGGATCCAAGTATCGCTTGTTGATATTAAGATTATTTTTACGGCGCTCTTGACAAAACACAACCATTTTATATTTTAATGAGAAAAACATTCTTATATAGATTTTTTTTTTTTTTTTGGTGTTGTCTTTTAGACTGGAGCACTTTCCTATGATGTGGAAACCGGACGAAGAGACGGGAACGTGTCTATCTTGACCGACGCACTTAACAATTTAATACCACCTACGGCCAACATTACAACTCTGAAAGCAGATTTTGCAAAGAAAGGCCTCAGTGTGAAGGACCTTGTCGTCCTGTCAGGTAACACCTAATCTCCAATTATTGCTCCATATGCTTTGTCAATTATTTTATGGGGATTTACATAAATTAATCGGGAAGAAATTGTAATTCGAGTGCGAGATTCATAAACATCGTCAGTACTACAACGAGAGAACATAATTTGTGTAATTAGATCATGCTAATTCTGATTTCCAATTGACCAGGTGGGCACACCATTGGAACTTCGCACTGCTCTTCCTTCTCCGACCGCCTCTACAACTTTACCGGAAAGGGCGATGCCGACCCCTCCCTTGACTCCAACTACATAGCGAGATTGAAGCTGAAGTGCAAGCCGAATGATCAAACCACCCTTGCCGAGATGGACCCGGGAAGTGTGAGGACGTTCGACGTCAAGTACTTCGACCTCATCCCGAAGAGAAGAGGCCTCTTCACTTCAGACTCCGCACTTCTTGATGACAGCGAAACCAAGGCGTACATTGACCTCCAGGTCAAGACCGGTGGATCCACCTTCTTCAAGGACTTTGGAGAGTCGATGGTGAATATGGGTCGGATTGGCGTGCTCACTGGAACGGCGGGCGAAGTCAGAAAAGTGTGCTCAAAGGTCAATTAATTGAGGATTGATGAGGAAGACACAGGATCGAGCATGGAATGATTGCAATAGCCTATTATTGTTGTTTACTTTGTTTGTTGGTATATCATCTGTTCTTTTTGTGTTCTTTGTTTTCTGTCCATTCTCTGTTAGGTTCCTCTTAGAGTTTTGATATGGCAAGTGTATGTTAATTTGGTTTTATTGGATATCGATGGATTTATAAGATGGGCTTAAGGCCCATCCGCTCAAATTGGGCCCAAAAGGGCCCGGCCCACGGGAATAGGGCCCGTGGAAGGGAAAGGTATAAAAGGGAGGAGAGAGAGAGAGAAGACATCTCTTGGTAATTAGAACGTACGTACATTCCTCTCCCTCTCTCCCAGAAAAGAAAAACGCTCTCTTTTTCTCCCAAACGCTCAAGGCGACGGCGTTTCCCTTTCAAGGCGAATTGACATCATCGGGGTCAGAATTTCTTCCTCTTCTTCAGCGTTTGGTGTTTAATCTGTGGTTAACAAGGTACGCTCGAATCCGTGGTGTGCTTTACGATCGGTGATGCGTGTTTTCCGGGCTTCGTCTTCCGCATTGATTTAGGGGTTCGATTCGGTGTCGAATCCGGTTTTCGGGGATCCGTTATTCCCAACATTGGTATCAGAGCCCTAGTTCACGTTTTCCCGATCAATATGATGTGTTTTGGTTGATTTTTCGCGAAATCCCTTCGGCCGTACGGAACCGGGCGAAAATCCCGACACCCGAGCGCTTTTCGGCCTTTTTTCTGAGTTTTCGTAAGTCGAAATAAAATTCTAAAGGACCTGGGAGAAGAGCGATGTCGAGACGAGTCCGGCGACGTGTCGACCGCCGGAGAGCCCGCCTGCACGCGCCCACACGCGTCGGAAAGCGGCGTGGGCGCAACGCTGGGAAGAGCTGCCCGGCAACAAGCGTCGCTCACGCGCCGGTGGCGAACCGGCATGTGCGCGCCGGCGGCGGGTGACGTAACGGCACGCGCCGGTCCGCGGACCGACGCGTCGCGCGTCACTCCGTCGACGTCATCGTGACGTCGCCAACGGTCGATAACTGTCGGGGATGACGTCATTGATGACGTCAGCGGCGACGACAGTTGGCCGGCCGGTCACCGGCCGGCGACCCAACCCGACGGCGACCGACCCGACCCGATCAACCTGTCGCATGCGCGAGGCACGTGCGGCTGACGTCTGCGTGACGTCAGCCACCGCACGCGCGTGGCACGTGCGGTTGGTTCGTCCGACCGGCACGGCCGGTCCGACCGGCCCGACCGGTTCGTCCGGTCCGACCGTTCAGACCCGCGCGCCCGTTGACCCGACCCGTTGACCGACGACCGTGACCGTTGACCGACCGTTGACCGTTGACTTTGACCGTTGACCCGAAAAAAAAAAAAAAAAAAAAAAAAAAAAAAAAAAAAAAAGAATTTGTTTTCTTTTTCTGTCATGCCTATGTGGATTATAAGTAATCCATTTTTAATTCTGCATTTGTTGCATGAATTTTGGAAAATTATGTATTTTCTCTTATATTAATTATGGATTATAAGTGATCCATTTTTAATTCCGCATTTGTTGCGAGGAACTATGATGCGTTATGCAAGGATACCCGCAATCCCGAGAACGCATGAGGGAAATGCAAGACTTAAGAGGCTGATGTCGAATTAGCTAATTATCGGTGGCATGATGGTGATTTAGTATCACATGTGGTCAGGTCAATCGGATGATCAGGAAATCATCTGGAATGGTTATCTTATGCCGGATTTTGAGAAGGTGCCGACTTTGATGAACACTCTTCCACCTGAATGGCAAGCAGTGTTGGATCGGCTATGGGAGGTCAACGTGGTCCTGGGTTATAGGAGGCTGGTGGAAGCTTTTGTGAGAGAGCACTATAGGATTGAGTTGGCCAAAACTTCAACCCTTAGATTGAACGCCACATGGCGCCGAGTGAATGCGCCTTGGAGGCGACATGAAAGCTCTCCAAAAGTTTTTCCATGGTTGGCAAATGTGCCTTCGGTTTTCTCGATGTTTTGACCGATAGATTAGAAGGGACATTCCCTATTTATTTCTTTGATTGATTATGTAATGATTACTACCTAATTGTGTTAATTGAAAGCATTATTGTTTTTAATTGTATGTCAATTATCTTGCTTTCTCGTTATTGCTGGTTGTCATGGGTAATTAGCGGTGGGTAGTAATAGAAGTTTTTGTAACTTCATAGAATTTATTTGCATAAGATAATTATATTGATAATAATTTTAAGTTAGGATTTTTGGAGGATGATTGGAAACATAGTGACCTTTTGATTCTGAAGCCTTACTTGAAATTATTTATTAATATGATGGGTCTATGCAAATAGGGATGCATAAATGATAGGCATTAATTATTCGTGCATGTATGTCTGATGTGTTCAGAACGATGGTTCAGCAACTAAGAATGTAATTGCTGATATGAACGGTAACAATTGTGAAATATTGAATATGAAGATTCAATATGTGCTGGAAAAGCAAGAAGCACTAGAAGCTCTTGACCACATTATGGAAGATATTGAGGGTGTCGTGCACCACCTTGAGCTAGTAGAGGACCGCCTAACGGTATTTGACCCTTGCTGGTTCTAGCTCAGAAAGGGCTTTGTGCTCTAAGCACAAGCGTATTGATTCGTTCAATATGTGGGAATGCAAAGGATCAAGTCCTTATTGTAAGAAATCAAGAATTAACCAACAAGAGAGAGGAAAGCGTCCTCAAGTGAAGAAAATGTCAAGGGTGTGATGTTACAATTGTGACAAGAGAGGTCATTATGCTCGCGACTGTCGTGAGCCAAAGAAGCTATACACCTCTTGTACATTTGAGAACTTTGCTTATGTGTCAAGTTCTGCATTATAGGCTGAATCCAATCCTTTGTGGAATGTAGATTCGGAGCGACATACCATGTAGCAAAGGATAGAGGATCCTTCGTGGAATTCGACGATACCAATTGGAACTAAGTGGATCTATATTGGAAACAACTCTAGAGCTGATGTAAAGGAATTGGCACCTGCCAATTGAACATGCATGGTGGATGCATCTTGATGTTCTATATGCTCGAGATTCGGTCAAATTTAGTATCTGTCTTAGTGTTGGTTAAGCTTGGTTTTGGTATGAACTTCCATAATAAATGTGTAGATTTGTGTTTAGATACAAACTACTATGGTTGTGGTCACTTTCTAGATGGTTTTATTGTACTAAATGTTGACTGTGGTGATGTCAATATGTTATTCCCTTGTTTCACGTCTTCTACCTAATATAATAATGATGTGAATATGGTGGCATGCTAGACTTGGTCATATGGGCCAACAACATATGAATAGATTAGCCAAAGAGGGCTTGTTGGGCAATATTGAAAAAGTCGATTTGTCCATAAGTAAGCATTGCCTAATAGGGAAAATGACAAGGAAACCATTTGAAAAGGTAAAAGAGCTGAATTTCCTCTGCATATAATCTATACGATGTCTGTGGTTCAATGAATGTGAGAGGAAGGCAATGGGCTGTTTGTTTCATCACTTTTATAGATGATTCTACTTGATTTGGAGATGTCTAATTGATTTCTCATAAATCTGAAGCATAAGTTGTTTCAAAATGTTTATGAATCTGGCAGAAAATCAATTAGACAAGAAAATAAAGGTATTTAGATCCGATCGAGGTTAAGAATATTTATCTGATAAGTTCAGAAAATTATGTGATGAAAAAGGAATAGAAAGATAGTTGTCTATTCCATATACTCCTCAACAAAATGGTGTTGCAGAGAGAAGAAACAGAACCTTACTGGAATGGTTAGGTCCATGAAGGCGCATGCTAACTTACCCATCACTTTTTTGAAGTGATGTGTTGTTAACTGCTACCTATATACTTAACCGGGTGCCTTCCAAATCGGTTATTTCCACTTCATATGAGTTATGGACAGTTAGAACACCGGACTTAAGTTTTTCTTAAGCCATGAGGTTGAGCTGCCTATATTCATGAGTCCTCTCACAAGTTTGGGAAATTGGGTCCCAAAGAAAATAAGAGTATTTTCATGAGATACTGCGAACACTCAAAAAGGTATGTGTTCATAGGTGAGCAAGAAAGTGGGAGTATAACTGAATTTGAATCACGGGATGTTACATCCTTAGTGGATGAATTTTCTAAGAGGGGCGGAATAAGGGAAAATAACTCCCTATTTGAAACCTTGGATCAAGATAATGATGTCAGTGGAGTTCGTTCAAGTAGGAGTAATATGAGATGTAATGAATTGAATTCAACTCATTCTCAATTGCAACCACTTGATGTGACGACATCATCCTTACCTAATCCAAGTGGGAGCATGATGGGGAATGATGTGCTAAGTGTACAATCTTCCATACGGTGAACAAGTCGCCAAAGTATTCCCCGTCGATGTTTTGACATTGAAAGGGAAACTTTTATGGTTGCTCCACAAGATGAGGATGAGCCAAGAAATATTAATGAGGCTCTGAACTGCCCTAATAAGGAAAAATGGATTCATGCAATGAAAGAGGAAATGGAGTCAATGAAATCAAACCAAAGTCTGGGAACTGGTTGATCTTCCAAAAGGACGCAGAGCTATAGGAACAAGTAGGTTCTCTAAATAAAGCGAAAGGCTGATGGCTCAATAGAAAGGCATAAGGCTCGCCTTGTGGCGAAGGGGTATAATCAACATGAAGAAATTGATTATGAAAATACATTTTCTCCTGTAATGAGATTTACCTTGATTCGCATTATTCTGGCAATAATGACTAGTATGGATCTTGAGTTACATCAAATGGATGTAAAGACTGCTTTCCTCAATGGAGAATTAGAGGAAGGAACATATATGGAACTACCTGTTGTTTTCATAGTGAAAGGCCAAAAAGAAAATGTATGTCGACTTTGTGGGTCGATATATAGCCTTAAGCAGTTGTCGAGACAAAGGTATATACATTTTCATAATGCCATAGTGGCTATGATTTTACAATGATTGACGAGGATCATTATGTATATATCAATAGATCCAATGATCAATTTGTGATCATATCATTATATGTTGATGATATACTAATTGCCCGGAAGCAGTATGGAGTTGGTTAATACTGTCAAGAGATGGTTGTCTTCCAACTTTGAGTTGAAGGATATGGGATTGTAAACCCATAGACACTCCTATTGCAAAAGGTGAAGGGTTGAGCCATAGTCTGTGTCCAAAGACTCCATAAGAGAAGGAACAAATGAAACATGTTCCTTATGCTAGTGCTGTTAGAAGCTTTATGTACGCTATGATGTGTACAAGACCTGACATATGTTTTGCAGTTGGAATGGTGAGTAGTTACCAATCCGATCCAGGTCAAGCACATTGGAAAGCCGTTAAGAGAATACTGAGGTATCTAAAGGGAACTGCTGATTATACGTTGAGTTATTAAGGAAAAGGATCTGCGACTCTAAGGCTATTCTAATACTGATTGGAGGGGAGATTAAGATGAAAGAAAATCTATCTCTGGGTTTGTTTTCTTACCGAATAATGGCACCATATGTTGGAGCAGTAAGAAACAAAAGTGTATAGCCTTGTCCACGATGTAAGTTGAGTTCGTGGCATTATCAGCAGCAGTGTAAAAGAGTGTTTGGCTTAAGAGATTTTTGGATCATTTAGGTATTATTAGAAGTGCTGCAGATTTATTGTCGGTTAACTGTGGTAGCCAAGCAGCAAAAAGCGTATACCAAAGATCCAAAATATCATGGCAAGACCAAATCTATAGATACCAAGTATAATCTTGTCAAGGATATGGTTGCACGAAAAGATGTGAACTTAGAGTACATACTACGCATGGAATGGTAGCAGATCCTATGACAAAGCCAATACCTAGAGATGTGTTTTGTGGTCATATGAAATCTCTAGGATTGCATAGAGGCTGATGTACTAAATATTGTAATTTCCCCAAATGTTCACAATTTGATGAATTTGTGTTTTCATCATTAATGCCTATGAATCTTTGTTTGATCTTTATGCATCTTAATGCTTAGTGCATTACTTTAAGTTGAGAAGTATGTCGGACAGATATCAGATTAGCCCACTCACACGGGTAATCGCCTCTATTTACTGTGTGATAAATAGATATGAGACAGTATTTAAGCTTATTATCTAGGTGATAATTGAGAGCTCAAGCTTAAAACACGTATGTCGCCTTAACTGAGTGTTAAGATGAGGATATAATACTTATTATGTCCGAAAGTAAAAATACCCCACATGTTTTTTACTTTATCTGTCTAAGATGCCAGATGTGAGTTCTGATGAATTTTGTGAATGAGTAGATACGTGAACTCAAGTTAGACATTGGGTATGTCTGAACTATCATCTGTACGGTATTGAAAGGTATAGACATACGCTCCATGGGAAAGGAGTTAATACTGTAATACGTATTTCATACTACGTATGCATGAGACGACCAATAAGAGTGGCAAAAGTTTGATCTCAACTTTTTATGTCGTGTGAGACTCTTGAGGAAGAGAGTTCCTCAATTTCATAGTCCCCTCATGACTCTTACTTATTCTCTAGATTTCTATTTAGTGTTTGCTATCTTAGAATGTTGCCAATGGTCATGAGTGATTCGATCTAATGGGGCATTTCTAGAAAAGCAAGCTGGACTGAAATTGAGAGTTTTGAAGGAAAGAGGAAGATCGATTTTGGAGAATCACATTATAGTTTTGTATTCACTGGTTAACCAATTATGACTGTCTTTGTGATAATCATAATTATGAATACAATAAATATATCATTGTTTAAAAGAGATCAAGAGAGATATAAATGTGATCGATCGATCTATCTAGGGTACTGCATACTAAATCTACTCGGAGTGTGATGCCCATTATGAGCTGCTATATATTCCTAACGTAGATGTATGGCAACGAGCTCTCAAAGTATGCTGGTCGCACTGGATTATTCACCGGTATGAATGTTGAAGAGAGGAAAAGAGGATTATGTTCGGCCCACCATGTTAAGTGAGAGTCTATGATGGATTTTTCTCCTCGATGAGGCTGAGTAGAGTTCTGTCCGCCCATGTTGGTTTTGCACCACCATGTGCGAGTGGGAGATGATGGATTTATAAGATGGGCTTAAGGCCCATCCGCTCAAATTGGGCCCAAAAGGGCCCGGCCCACGGAATAGGGCCCGTGGAAGGAAAGGTATAAAAGGGAGGAGAGAGAGAGAGAAGACATCTCTTGGTAATTAGAACGTACGTACGTTCCTCTCCCTCTCTCCCAGAAAAGAAAAACGCTCTCTTTTTCTCCCAAACGCTCAAGGCGACGGCGTTTCCCTTTCAAGGCGAATTGACATCATCGGGGTCAGAATTTCTTCCTCTTCTTCAGCGTTTGGTGTTTAATCTGTGGCTAACAAGGTACGCTCGAATCCGTGGTGTGCTTTACGATCGGTGATGCGTGTTTTCCCGGGCTTCGTCTTCCGCATTGATTTAGGGGTTCGATTCGGTGTCGAATCCGGTTTTCGGGGATCCGTTATTCCCAACAGATATAATGCTTAATAAGAGCAAATAAAAGTCATACCGGATTCTTGACTTTGAATAAATAAGAGGATATAATCTATTTACAAGCTGTGTTCTTTCGGAAATATGAATTTGTTCTCTACTAATTCGAGCATTCATATTTCATTGTTTCAACTTTAGATTAATAAACCATTGGCGTTTGCTCCAGTGGCCACCCTTCCAACTTGAAAGGAAGAGGTGAGGGGTTCAAATCCTCACATTTTCGGGGGGTTGGGGTGGAGACGATTTAGTTTCAGGAATGGATTTTGACTCTAACGCCCTGCAATGAGGCATGGTAAAAGTCTAAGAGTGAGAGTTAGAGTAGGAATAGAGTAAGACCGACAAAAAAAAACTTCAAATTAATTAACTAAGGGTCAACGAGGAGGACACGGGATAGAGAATGGAATGATTGGGAATAATCAATTGTTGTTGTTTACTTTGTTTGTTGGTCTATCGTATGTACTTTTTGGGTGCTTTGATTTTCGTTGGTTCTTCTTTTTTAGGTTCCTCTCAGGGTATTGAATAATATAAGAGGAAACCTACTATACAGAAAGCCTAATTCTCCATGGAGTATGTTTCGACACTCAAATTGAATTATGTAAATATTATAAATCGTTATCTCTATATCTAGCTTATTTCTCCATTTTATCTCACTATCAATGAGTAGATCATTAATATCCATCCTAAAAGCCTCACCAATGAACTCACTTTTGAGAGAAATTTATCCAATGAGGCGTGCTGTGGTAACTCCACTATGCAATAATAAAAATTTTAAGGATAATTAGAACCTATTTGATAACCATCATATTATTTTTTATTCTTTTATTCTTTTTTTTTTCTCTAGTATAGAAAAGAATAGAAAATTATTTGATAATATTGACTAATTTTTTCTATTTTCAAAAATAGAAAAATGGTTAGGGAATAAATTTGAAACATAAACAAGAAATATAAAAAAATGATTTCTTTATTCCCGAGAATAGACATGAAAAAAATTATATTTGAATATATATTGTTCCTAAGAACATAAAAATTACCAAATACACCCTTAGAGAGTTTCCAAAGAATGAAGTGTAATTGTTGTGTAGTGTTATCGTTTAAGTATGTCAAACAAAATCAATAAATTCTCGTAGTTAAATAAGTTTTTAGCCGCTTTCATTTGACTATAACAACTAGCTAGAACAATCCAGTCAAGTACATTAGATGGCCATTTTCAACGAAAAAACAAATCAATTAGAGTTCGATCAAATAGAAAGGAAGCTTCGTGCCACGACCGGAAGAACACCTGGCATTATCAGTGCACGTTGCATGTGGTTCAAATTATAAAATGGGCAAACCACCAATTCGAGACAACGATGCCGTTCGGGAGCGGTTAATTAACTGGCGAATTGTTTTCATTGGTCTAGGCAGTATCAACTGCTAATTGGAGAGAATTTTGGGGTGCTATTTCGTGCATTACCCTTTGAGGAAAATCAAAGGGTATTTCTCTCGTGCAACATGCTAATGATCACTAATCCAATTGAATGTCGTCGACCGTAATTAAGCACTTCCATTATTGTTTCTTTGCTTGATTTTCTAGCGGAAGTAACGAAACATTTGAATTTACACCTCACACAGCAAGGCAATTGCAAGAGAAAATTTATTCACATTGATATGCAATGGGTCACATGTAGAGTCAAATGAGTAGGAAAAGGCCAGACAAACTTATATAAATTGCTCAGATTAATTACAAATTATAGTCAAATGTTTGATTCCGCTAATAGACCAAAATCCAAAGTAAAAGTAAGACGGTTGAAAGATCTCGTCAAAATGAGTTGTCCTATGTTCAAGAAGTTAGAACCCACCGTAGGTGTCCTTAGGGACGTATTGGAATTTCTGTTGGTGGGCCCAACGAGGCCGGCCTAGTCTGGTCCGACCACTCTTCGGGCTTTGCATTCTATTGTGATTGGGCCTAGGCTTGGTGGTGAGCTTGATGGGTCAAGCAATTGGGCTTAATGGGCCCGAATTGGGCTACAATTCTCAATGGGCCCTACTGCAAGAATCGGATCGGACCGGCGACATTTGGTCGACCCCTGAGCCTTTGTTAGTCGAAATTTTGGTTGCCTGGGCCCGAGAGAGGAAACCATGATGTCTATAGTTTAAAAGTGCAGAATAAGTTTGGCGGGAAAATTAAATGCTAGATGATGAAACAACGGCATTTTCGATTAAAGATGGAATTGCACTATCATTGGCGTATTGGATCCCGGCATTTTCTTTTCTAGTAACACATGATGAGTTTGCTAGTAAAATTTGGATGTCAACGAATGCAATACCGTCTCTCTTATCTATGTTATTTGTCATGCAACCTTGAACTAACGTCACAAGTTATAATAGAAGCAACTCTCTTCAATAGAAATATATTGAAGAGTGACATAAGTTCCTCTTCAACATGACATTTGTTACATTTTTTGACTAATTGTCATCTAAGTAGTACTGCTACTGACATGTGAAACGCAACACGACATGGCATGCTATGCTGATACATCATTTCTCAGAAAATAGAGAATTTCGACACATTGTGACACGTATATATGCACGACAAAATATCATTTTTATGATTATTTTAATCAAATTAATTTGATTCGAATTTACAAATGAATAAATAAATAAACAAGAATTTAGAATGAATTTACACTAAAAAATTAATCCACCATTTGTTTATATCATTCATTGTTTCAATTTGATAAATTCAATTATAGTTCAATAATCCATAAAATTTGGAGGACCAAAAAGCAAGCAATCCATATTCTGAACTCTAGTGTCAAAGTATATTGGAAGAGAAGAGGGAAAAAAAAAACTTGAGGGATGAATTGTGTATCGCGGGGAAGTGAGAATCGAAATAGAAGGGAAGACTATATGTTTCTTCTTTCATAATTTATCATAATTATTATTTTATTTATGTGCATATTTACATTTTGACTCCTTATTTATTCAAAAAATTTTAAATTGACCCTAACATTCAGAATTACGTGTCAGAATTTTGAAATCACATATTAGAATTCCGGACTCGAGTATCGGGAAGTATCGAGAAAGTTGATCGTGTATCAGATTTTTCGATATATAGTGACCAAGTATCGGAGAATATCGGATATTTCGACATGACAAGAAAGCTCCCAAAGAGTGTCGGTGCTTCATAGATTGTTACTTTCGTGCATATATTAGTGTCATTCTTGTGGAAAATCAAGAATTCCCTTCATTTTAATAAGTTCACTAGTGTTATTATTTGTTATGATATTTTTATCATCCGGTAAAAAGAGATCGATTAATTGAGTATAGGTTAGTTTATCAGGTGATATGACAATCACTCTAAAGTACTTTAAATATTTTTCTCGTAGCAAAATTGCTAGTAGTTAATTAGATTCTCGAAATACGAGCATCAAATGACTCCAACATTGTATATCCCAATTCAAGCTCTCTGGAGCTATAACAAATCAAACATGCATGCAAGCAGCAGCAGTAGAGAACACGTTCATATTCTTGAAGGTACACAAGCTTGTGAATAGGTTATTGTTAGAAAATCCAACTAAAAAGCTTAAGATAATAGGTTCAAGGAGATTACAAGCATATAAATAGTATATAAACCATTTAGTCAGACGTGTGAAATATTTCAACATATATCCTCTTTTATTGTTCAAAATCAAGAATCTTCCTACCCTTAAATTTAACAAAACCAAATGAATAAATAGTTGCTGCGTGAAAACAATGAGAGGAACCTAACATAGAACGTGCAACAAACAGAATACAAAAAGAACAAATGTTAGACCGACAAACAAAGTACACACCAATAATGGACTATTTCCAATTATTCCATGCTTCATCATGCATCCTCCTCCTAGACTTTTAGTTAACCTTTGCACACACTTTCCTGACTTCACCAGCCGTTCCGGTGAGCACGCCGATCCGACCCATGTTCACCATTGACACTCCAAAGTCCTTGAAGAAGGTGGATCCACCGGTCTTGATCTGGAGGTCAATGTACGCCTTGGTTTCGCTATCATCAAGAAGTGCGGCGTCCGAAGTGAAGAGGCCTCTTCTCTTCGGGATCAGCTCGAAGTATTTGATGTCGAACGTCCTCACACTTCCTGGGTCCATCTCGGCGAGGGTAGTTTGGTCATTTGGCTTGCACTTGAGCTTCAATCTTGCTATGTAGTTAGAGTCGAGCTTGGGGTCGGTGTCGCCCTTTCCGGTGAAGTTGTAGAGGCGGTTGGAGAAGGAGGAGCAGTGTGAAGTTCCAAGGGTGTGGCCACCTGGTCAATAGAAATCAGAATTAGCATGATCTGACTTTACAAATTACGTTTTCTCCTCGCAGTGCAGACTGTTTATGAATCTCGTGCTCAAATTATAGTTTCTTCCTATTAATCTATGTCAATTTCCACAAAATAATTGATAAAGCATATGAAGCAATGATTGAAGATTAAGTGTTACCTGATAGGACGACAAGGTCCTTCACACTGAGGCCTTTCATTGCAAAATCTGCTTTCAGAGTTGTAATGTCGGCATTAGGTGGTATTAAGTTGTTAAGCGCCTCGTTTAAACTAGAGACGTTTCCATCTCTTCGTCCAGTTTCCACATCATAGGAAAGTCCTCCGGTCTGAAGTGACAACAAAAAAGAAACCCAATTCCTATATAAATATGTTTTTCTCTTATGGAAAAATCATTGAGTTTCATGATGCACGATGCGAAAATAATCTCGGTTTTGACAAGCAGTAATTAGATCCGAAGATACGTAGGGGCGGAATTTTTTTTCCAATGAGAGAGCATGGATTGTTTGTGAAAATCGAGATTTCTACTGATGTCATATGTCAATGAGGAACATTAAAATTAGAATGAATAAATAATGCAAGTGACATATGCATATGCGCACCGCGACGACGACATCTCTTGCGACGATTGCCAAAACGTCAGCACACGAAACGGTGCCGGGACATGCCTTCTCCAACGCCGTTTTGACTCTATCGATCACCTGGTAACCGCGAAGGCTGAAATTCGGTGGCGCGTCCCTCTCGGCTTGTTTGGTCGAAGAGTTCAAGAGTATTGAACCTTCGCAACCCCGTGGAAAAACCCAGAAAGAAACACTATTCGACTGTGAGTTCATGCAGAAAACAGTTCGTATCCACGGATGAATCTAGAAAAGTATGTTGAGGGGCTAAACACCATTCGTTAGATTATAACCTGTTCTAATTGATGTTTAGCAGATGGTTCGACGAAAGTAAAAACCATTCTCTTCAGTCATTATACAGGTGCTCATAAGATAGTACTCTTCCCAAGCACAAGTAGGAAGAGAAGTACGTGCGCTCATTCAATCACTTACCCTAACGAAACAGTCGTGAAAATGCATCCTCAAGAGAGGGCCAGAGAGACTCGGGGCGACGGACATGACTTGATCCATGACCTTCTTCACGATGGCCTCTGCATTTGGGCATGTCTTCTGGTAAAACCCTACTTTGAGACCCTGACCATGAGCGACCTCAGGGACAAGGAACAAGAACATCAACTGAAGCAACAAACAAGACAAGAAGAGCTTCGGACAAGCCATTGCTTTGTGCCGAGAAGAACGATGACTACTATCGCTTGATCTTAGTGTTTTGGTGTGGATGTTTCCATCAACAAACTGCTTTGGCCTTTTATATACTTCGCACCAGCTTCTTAAGCTATGATTTATGGGCTGTCTTTCTCACGACAGTTTAGCATGCTTTTATTATATGCGCTTTGCATCTTCGCATGAGCCAACTCGGGAGCTAACTCCTCCATGATTTTGTACGGATCCACTTTCTTAATTAGAACATGGCGTTGAGACTTTGACTTTGGTTTAATTTAAGGGCTTGCTGGATTTACTCCACCGAATCGATATTGAAGAAACATGATCATGATCTACACATGGGAAGATAAAAATTCCATTATATCTTTGCCAACTTAAATGAAGTATGAGGCAAAATTTTTTATCATGACAGTGGACAAACGATAAAGCTCCTTACGCAACCACGATGAATTCATTAATGCCTCATGAGCGTCACAATTCGAGATAGCGCGTTCGAAGTTCTTCCAACCGAGCAAAGAATCCGAGGATTTCTCATCAAGAGAACCTACGAAATTGTTAAGATAGAAAAATTGCCGTGGGAGTTGTTTTGGGAGAATTATCAAAAGAGTCATAAATCAATTGCGATTGTGTCAATTGAGTCAAACTTTTTTTTTTTTATATCAACTGGGTCATTAATGTTTTGCATTTATGTCAATTTAGTCAATTCAACCAATTTTGGCAGGAATTCACTAATATGGATACTGGTTGTTCTACGTGGCGTGAATGGTGCCAATATGGACAAGTTTTTCAATTTTTATCCCTTTTTTTTTTTTCGAATTTTTATTAATTTTTTTTTTATATTTTATTCTTCTTTTGTTTCCCATTGTGGCCAACAAGAGTCACTAGAGCTTGCTAGGTACTGGGTGAGGCCATAGCAGTCACAAGCAAGTTTGCCTTGACGCCTTTGCATAGATGCAGCTGGTGAGGCCATGGCAAAGCTACCCTTGCCCAGATTTGGGTGAGGCGAACTTGCTTATCACCGCTATGGCCTCACCTAGATCCAGGCCAAGTCGGGCGAGGGCCACAACCCTCACCACCAGCTGGAAAGGGCTTTGTGGCCCTCGCTAATGGCTGGCAAGTTCTAATGACCTTTGTTATCCCCAACAAGAACCAAAAGAAAGAAAGAAAGAATTTTAAAATATATTATGAAATTGTCCACGCGGTTAACGCGATGCACCACGTAGAATGGGCGATGTCCATGTTAGCAATTTCGATCGGTGTTGGTTGGATAGACCGAATGAGTACAAATGCTAAAGGTTTATGACTCAATTAACAGTAAATAAATAAAATAAATAAACAGAAGAAGAAGAATATTTAGGATTGAATTTGTACAATTATAATAGGGTTATGACTTTTTTCATAATTTTCTCAAATTATTTCACAAGGGCTAAAGCTTCAAGGTGTTCTTCCTCGAGAGTGTCAAAAGCATTCCTATGCATTTGTCATCCCTTTTTACTACTTGCCATTCATCCCCCGAAGCTTGTCCAGATATAATCCGATGACACCTCAACAGTAACATCTAAATAGCAATATGAGACTAGGTACTTTTTGTTCCACTTTTCTCTATGAGAGTACACCTCTCTTCTCAACGTTGAAGGTTCATATCTTCTTTATTTCCTCTAAATTTCCCTCAATTTCAATGCTAACATAAGCATCCGAGGGCCAATCAGGGTAAAAAATCCGGACACCTTGATCAGTGTTGTTGGGGTGCAAACAAATCTTCCTGCGCATCTGCAGATCAAGTTCGTGATTCCCATTTCCAGCTTCAACAAGATTTGTAAGTGTACACATTAAGACAGTCCTTATATTATGATTTATCTTCATCATATCTCGATAAAATCAACTCATAGTGTTACATTCTTCTAAACTCGATGGATTAAGCCTAATATCAATCTTCTAACTCGTAAGATTTACCCTTTCATCCTTTAAAAACTTTTTATGCACAACCAATATATCTAACTCGTTTTGCCTGCCCGGCCGGACTTTGGGTGGGGGTCGGGATCTTGCCCAGACCTAACAAAACTCTTTCGAATTCGGATTGGGTTGGAATATGGGCATATTGACTTTTGGGGTCAGCTCGAGTCGGGTCTTGAGTCATTTTTTGGCCGGTTGAACGAGCTCGTAGAGGTCGCATCATTGCCCACTCCACGTGAAACCTCAATAATTGAACATTGAACAATAAGCTGTGATAACAGCTAATCGGTTGTTCGAACCATTTACTAATAAGCGCCGAATACACCCATTGTGTAATATAGAATTGTTTGAAGAATATATTATGACGTTCAAGAAATGTGAACAGAAACATCGAGGAAGTGCTAGTTAGTTCAATATTGTTGAGCATGTCTTGAGTTTTGGCCAACGTCTCGAGCGAGAATTGAAACTTAGAGACCGACGACTGAAGGACGGGAGAAGGCAGCCTGCCTAGCATGTGTTTTAGACCCTACTTTAGCGAGTATTTCATGAGAGAAAAGTTTACTACACATCGTAACCTCTTGAGAGTATTTTTAGGGTTTTTCTTTGAGAGTTTTGTGAGGAAAGCATGTCACGCTCCAAACCCCAAGCGCGCGCACATCCCACTGCGGTCAATCAAATATGCAACATCTCAGGATACGTCGCCGACCCATTCATTTCATTACGCATGCGAAAGCGAAACAAATCCCTTGACAACATTTAACTTGAGATAGAGAAGCAAGCAATCAATCACAATACCAAATACTCATTCACAACACATAGGTTTAAATACAACACTGGACTGTTTACAAAATAGACTAGCTCGACAAAAGGGGAATTATCCTAAAACCAACTAGTAGGACATGTTCTCAAATACTTATGACTTCACCTCTGCAACTCATCAAGGCTAACCAAAGATATCTGGCCACTTCATCCACTAGGGACTTGAAATTTTAATTCCACAACCATGATGAAACATTGTCTCAGCAAGTTCAACTCCCTAAACCCTTATTAGAAAGAAAATACGCCCAAGGGTGACCTAGCCACATAACACAAAGAACTTACCTCGTCTCAATCTTCATCTGCAAGTTAGCACAGTTTATATAATTCAACCACGCGCAATTATGATAACCAAATAACTGTGGCACAATCACATTATCAAAACAATTCAACCACTTGGATCGTCTCAGTGATCAATCGACTCGGCCGATTACATGTCATTCTAGCAAATCAATCACTACCTCCAATCACAACCCTATAGGATGGTTTAGCAACCAGTGGCAATCACGGCCCCACTCAGCACAACCTTTAATTAGGTGGTAGATCTTGGCCTGATAGGCACGACCTCTAATAGGTGGTCAATCGTGGCCCCATTGGGCACAACCTTTAATAGGTGGTCAATCACGGCCCTACTTGGCACAACCTTTAATAAGTGGTCAACCACGGCCCCACTGGGCACAACATTTAATAGGTGGTCAATCACGATCGTTCTTCCATCAAATTTTGACACTTAGGACTTTATAAAAAGAATTCCTATTTATCGCAATCACACTCCATTTGCCATATCCATTCATCAAATTCAAATTCTAAATGCACAATAGCGATCAGCACGAAATTTTGAGAGAATAAGGTGCCAACGATATTTTCGAAATTAAATAATTAATTTTATTCCTAAATTTATTTAAATAATAATATTTTAATAATTTCGAATAAATATATATTATTAAATTATTTAATAATTTAGGAATACTTAAATAAATCAAAAACAAATTCCTTTAAGTCACATCAAAGCTTATATTAATATAAACATTCACTTAGCCTTAAATTAAACACACTTTAAGTTAATTAAGCACCTTAATATAATCTACACTTAAATAAATTAAACTAACCACCTAATAACACTTAACATAAACTAAACCTCCCTAAGCATAATTAACCCTCTAAGCGAGGTTTAGTGAGCTAAACTCATCCGATTAACAAACTGAGCGGACCAAAACGACGGGAACGCCAAGGGGAACATCTTTCTTCAAAGCAGGCCAAGCATCCAGGGCCGGAAAGCCGGCCAAAACAGGCCAAACGTTTGTTGCTAAACCCATTTTTCCAGCTATGGGTTGAGGTCGGACAGAGGTGGTTCGACAGCTGTTCAGGCAGAGGAACGACTGGGGAGAGACGGTGGCAGCTTAGGGCAATGTTGGAGGGCTACTCCGGCAGCGGCGAGTAGAGGCGTGGGCGGTGAGTAGCTTCTTCGACGGTGCTGCAAGCTTCGCTGGTCTTCGGCCAGTCGGGCAAGCGGGCGAGGCACACGGGTGGTGCGGGGCAAACGCGGGGCGGCGACCGCGAAGGCAACGATGGCGGCAAGCAAGCAACCGAGCGGGCGAAGGGGACGTCAGGCAAGCTCAATCGGTCTATTTCTCCACTCTCTCTCCTCTTTTCAAAATCCAACCAAGTCCCTTGATTCAAGGAAAAAGATAAAGTGAAAACCCACCTTTTCAAGAGCCAATCTCCACCCTCCATTTGTCAAGATCCTAGCTGCACAAGCCCCACCATGACATTACTTGATAATGTCACACTGCACCATCTCCAATCTCTCACAACCTTATTCCAATGGGTCCAATTTCATTTTTTGCTGTGGTACACAAATTCTTAAACTTTGTACATCACATTCTTAAATTCTCTTCTAATCGAACCAATTTAAAGTCCGTGAAATTAATCCAATGCCACCATCCTTCAATTCACATATTTACTTGACTAAAGTACTATCTTAATCTCAAAAATACCACAAAAAGTGGGCTTACCAATTTTCCAAACCAAATTAATCATACCTTGATTATTTTGCTAAAAAGCTCAGCTTGCGTGAAAAATCTTCCAAATATGAGTCAATGATCCTAAAATGATTTGTGACACACTTGAACTTCCAATTTCTAAATTCGATCCCAATTTCACGGTTAATTTCACTTCGCACGATACTAACGTGTCCCGATCTACCGAGCAGCTTTTAGAAATTTTCATGCATTTGATTTGTGGTTGATCAATTCAAGCCACAATGTACATTTTTGACATATTGGCAACTTTTGGTTGTCGGGATAATCTCAAGGTTTCAATTATGGACACAGGATAGTACCCAAACGACAGAAAAGCCGGTCTAGTGCCGATCGACAAGAATTGTGCGATCTGATGGAATCACCCACACTCGATCACATGCCTCTATCGAGTTGACCTATCTCCGGTCTCTAATTGATTTTTAATTGTGCCGTAATGACCCTTGCAAATTAGCTCGGTCGAAAGGTCGTTTCCTAATCAAATTCTCAAGTCTTAACGGCTTCACCCGATAGACTAATTTTCACATGAGTGGTCAACTCAAGGAAAAGAACTATATGTGTGTCAATGAAATACCCGTATCAATTTATTGAAAATAGAATTGGAAAAATTGGGATGTCACAAAGCACTTGAGAGATTCAGTTAACACCAGGTGACGATTGATTAGGAATGACTTGGGGCTTGGGTGTGATAGAGCTTTTGTTCTAAGATCGTTTATCCATCGTTCATGGTGGATTTATTGCCGCTATTCTCCTCGTTGATTTAGTTTCAAATCTCAGATAGAATCACATAGATAGTGGTGCGTATTTTCCTTTATTTCTTGCTTATTCCTCCGTTTATCTCGCTATTGTGATCGATTGTACCGTCCAACTTCCGCAACACATATTTATTGAATTTTTGGAACATGACATCTGTCCTACAAAACCCTTAATATACATCCTAAATACCTCATTAGCATGTTGGGAGCACAAGTAGATATCGAATACCTTTATTTGAGGAGATTGACTCCAAATCCAAGTCCATCAATGCATCTGTTAGATTTATTTTTACTCAAAAGTTCAAAATAATAAGTTATGAACAAATTAATATATATTAACTATTTCACTCACACCAATTCTCTGTATGAGACTTTTCTAACACGATTTACACGTGCATCTCAACCATAACCCCATCCCATGTGAGCACAATGTTAGATCTACTCCATCTTGATTTGGGTATCATTATACATCTACATGTCTCAACTTGAATCTATACAATGCTCACCTTCACCCCAAGTGTCTTTTGCCTGACCAAATCATGAATACTATCAGAAATCATGTTGGTCACAAAATTTCTTACTTAAGATATTCCCTAGACACTGTGTCTAATAGACGTGGGAGGGGGTGCTCAAAAACTGCATTGGTCACAAGATTCCTTCCTTGATATATTCATCAAACACTAATACACATGAGGAGTAGACTACCAATCAACATTGGCTTTGATACCATTTTTTAAAAACACGCAATGGAAATTTGATAGCTTCATTCGGAGATATCACCAAGAGAGAGACTAAGTTTGAACTTGTCAACATATTTAGTTCAATTCACATTTTTTTTTCAAAAAATTTAAATTAATAAGTTATGGATCAGTTATAATATATTAACTACTCCACTTATATCAATTCTTCGACGTAAGACTATTTTAATGCAATTGACATGTGCATCTCAATACATGAAACTTGTTAGTACATAATTTTTTTAAATGAGACATGTGCTGTGGTGATTCACTATGCAATGAGACATTACAATTCTTAGGCCCTTTCACTTGACTATAGACTAGCTAGAACAGTCAAATGCATTAGGTGGCCATTCCCGGCGAAATTAGAACTTTGCAATTTTGAAAATGAAAAAAGAAATCAACTAATGATAAAATGAATTAGAATTCAACAGAAAAGCAAAGAAGTTCGGTGCCACGACGAGAAGAACATGGGACATTGCCAGTACATATTGCACGTGGTCGGAATTATAAAATCGGTAGACCATCAATCGGAGACAACCATTCCGATTAGGAGCACTTCATATCGACGTTATTATGGTAATCAAACCTAAGCCACTCGCCCGGTTAAGCAATTGGGCTTAATGGGCCCGAACTGGGCTAAAATTCTCAATGGGCCCTACTGCAAGAATCGGATCGGAGTGGCAACATTTCGTTGACCCCTGAGCCTCTGTCACTCGAAATTTTGGTTGCCCGGGCCCAGTGAGGAAACCATGATGTCTGTAGTTTAAAAGTGCAGAATAAGTTTGGCGGGAAAAATAAATGCTAGATGATGAAACAACGGCATTTTCGATTAAAGATGGAATTGCACTATCATTGGCGTATTGGATCCCGGCATTTTCTTTTCTAGAAACACATGATGAGTTTGCTAGTAAAATTTGGGTTTCAACAAATGCAATACTATCTCTCTTATCAACACATGATGAGTTTGCCAGTAAAATTTGGGTTTCAACAAATGCAATACTATCTCTCTTATCTATGTTATTTGTCATGCAACCTTGAACTAACGCCACACGTTATAGTAGAAGCAACTCTCTTCAATAGAAATATATTGAAGAGTGACGTAAGTTCCTCTTCAACATGACATATGTTACCTTTTTTGACTAATTGTCATCTAAGTAGTACCGTTACCGATATGTGACATGCAATACGACATGGCATGATACGTTGATATGTCGTTTCTCTAAAAATAGAGAATTTCAACATATTAGGACACGCATATATGCATGAAAAATTATCATTTTTATGATTATTTAATCAAATTAATTTAATATAAATTCACAAATGAATAAATGAATAAATAAATAAATAAGAATTTAGAATGAATTTACACTAAAAAATTAATCCACCATTTGTTTATATCATTCATTGTATCAATTTGATAAATTCAATTACAGTTCAATAATTCATAAAATTTGAGGACCAAAAAGCAAGCAATCCATATTCTGAACTCTAGTGTCAAAGTATATCGGAAGAGAAGAGGAAAAAAAAACTTGCGGGATGAATTGTGTATCGCAGGAAGTGAGAATTGGAATAGAAGGAAGACTATACGTTTCTTCTTTCACAATTTATCATAATTATTATTTTATTTTTGTGCATATTTACATTTTGACTCCTTATTTATTCAAAATTTTAAAATTGACCCCAGCATTCATAATTACGTGTCGGAATTTTGAAATCACATATTAAAATTCCGGACTCAAGTATCGGAAAGTGTCGAGAAAGTTGATCAGGTATTAGATTTTTTGACATATATTGACCAAGTATCGGAGAGCGTCGAATATTTCGACATGACAAGAAAGCTCCTGAAGAATGTTGGTGCTTCATACATTGTCACTTTTGTGCATATATTAGTGTTATTCTCGTGAAAATCAAGAATTCCCTTCATTTTAATAAGTTCACTAGTGTTATTATTTGTTATGATATTTTTATCATCCTGTAAAAAGAGATCGATCAATTGAGTACAGGTTAGTTTATCACGTGAGATATGACAATCACTCTAAAGTACTTTAAATCTTTTTCTCGTAACAAAATTGCTAGTAGTTAATTAGATTCTCGAAATACAAGCATCAAATGACTCCAACATTTTATTTCCCTTGGTAATTCAAGCTCTCTGGAGCTATAACAAATCAAACATGCATGCAAGCAGCAGCAGTAGAGAACACGTTCATATTCTTGAAGGTACACAAGCTTGCGAATAGGTTATTGTTAGAAAATCCAACTAAAAAGCTTAAGATAGGAGGTGCAGGGACACTACAAGCATATAAATAGTATATAAACCATATAATCAGACGTGTGAAATATTTCAACATATATCCTCTTTTATTGTTCAAAATCAAGAATCTGCCTACCCGAAAATTTAAAAAAAAAAAAAACCAAATGAATATATAGTTGCGGGGTGAAAACAATGAGAGGAACCTAATGTTAGGGAAATCCCTTATGATGTTTTGAAGATGACAAAATAAATCAAAGGCTACTAACATGTTTGATGGTTAAGTAATAGACCATGCAGATTATAGAACATGTGAAGGATATTATCAAAGTGCGAAGACGACCAGAAGACTGAACGTAATATATGTCCAGAGTATATTCTGAAGATTTCAAGACTTTTGAGTCAAAGTCTCAAGACTCAAGACTCAAGACTCAGATTGTAAAGTCTCGAGACCCAGATTGTAAAGTCTCAAGACTCATATCGTAAAGTCTCAAGACTCGTACTTTACATCCAGATTACGATGAATCGTAACTCAAGCCCAATCTTATAACGGCTAGTGATCTGGTTTGAATTCCACATCAAGATTGATTTGATTGAAGACAAGAACTTTCTATACGAAGAAGCTTTACTTATGGAAACCAAGATTTCGTTTGTATGGGCAATCGGAATCAATTTGGGATTTTACCTTTGTCACTCAACGGCTACCTAATCTTCTAGATACAGAGCTGTCCAATGGGTATATTGGAAGACGATTCTCCGGGATGCTGTCCAACGGTTAGTTTGGAAGTGGAGAAGTATTTAAGGAGATCATGGACCGATGAGCAAGTAAGAGACGGAGCGTAGAATTTATAATTCCAAAGTCTGAGCGACTTTCGATATATACTTGTCTCTTGAGAGCTTAAACGTTTGTAATCATGAGAGAAATACCAAAAGAGTGTCTTAGTGAGATAATGTGATCTACTACTAAGTGTTTGCACTCGAAGTTGTAATCTCTTGTTGATTGCATAATGGAATCCAGCCAAGAAGGCTGTTAGCGTGGGAGAGTGGACGTAGGCTTGGATTAAGCCGAACCACTATAATTTCTGTGTTCTTATTCTCTTCCCTAACTCCTTTATTTTGTTCATACTAGCACTCTCAATTGGTATCAGAGCCAAGTGCTCGGTTTATAAAAGTATTTTTACTTTTGAGCTAAAGATTCTTTATGGCTAGTATGTTGGCACCAGGACTTATGGAAGGGCAAAGCAACACAAGGCCACCATATTACGATGGAAGAAAATACAAGTAGAATGGCCAGAAAAGAACAAAAAAAAAAAAGAGAAGAAGTTGGTAAGGAATGTTTTTGGGCACATAATTCTCATTATGCTTGAAATTCGATATATCATTGATTGATTCAGATTTTATAATGATCATATTTTTTTATTTGCTTTATTGAAGAAAGAATTGTGTGATTTGTGATTCGAGATTTAATTTGATACGTGTGATCATTTTTGATATCATGCTTAAAGACAAATGAATTTATTTGGTTTGATTTTATACTCTCAGATTTTATCATATTTTGCCAAATAAAAATCTGTTTTACGTGATATTAATTTATGATGCAAGATATTATTGTGCATAATATTCTTTCTTTGAATACTCTGTTATGATGAATTAAGAAAGAATATTTGATGATTATATATTTTGCTCTAACGTCAACGAAGGATCCAAATTAATGGATACCAAAAAGGGAAATGAGTTGATTGCAGGAAATTCTTTAAGGGAATGATGATTGCGAATCTACGTAAACTTTGGTGCAATCAGCAAATATCTCCTGCGACAATTGAAGATATATTCTATCCAGGGGGAGAAAGCAAATCCAAAAGAAAAGGAAAAGAATCGTGATCATCTCAAAAAGGCAACAAATTAAGGGGGAGCTTTGATCAATTATGGAAAAATCTTTTGGATTGATCGTGATCTTATTATGGATGGAATGAAAGGTAAATGTGTCAGAATTTGTTCAAAAAAATCCGGTTAGTGCATCTTTTATTACCTTTTGTCATTAACAAATCTCTTACTGATATTATCATTTTATTATGACAAAAAGTGTACGTGAATTTCATGATGCATCTGTGATTTTTATTGAATATTTGCTGATATATATGATCGAAGTGAGCTATATTGCATATCTTTAATATTCGATTTACCTTATAAAAGCTGATTTTTGGAAATTGTGATTCATGCAAAATATTTGTTATCATTCTCTACGTGAATCTAGTATTATCACTTTTTGATTATGACAAAAAGGGGGAGAAGAAATGAATATGCATATGTGCTGATTGGTTGATATTATTTATTGCATAATATTGAGCTGTGATTATTTTTCTATATATTGTTATGCTCAATTTATTTTCTATCTTCTGATATCCTTTGATTTAAAAGTATGTTTACAAATCTGCATATTCAGAGATTGTTTTGTCATCATCAAAAAGGGGGAGATTGTTAGGGAAATCCCTTATGATGTTTTGAAGATGACAAAATAAATCAAAGGCTACTAACATGTTTGATGGTTAAGTAATAGACCATGCAGATTATAGAACATGTGAAGGATATTATCAAAGTGCGAAGACGACCAGAAGACTGAACGTAATATATGTCCATAGTATATTCTGAAGATTTCAAGACTTTTGAGTCAAAGTCTCAAGACTCAAGACTCAAGACTCAGATTGTAAAGTCTCGAGACCCAGATTGTAAAGTCTCAAGACTCATATCGTAAAGTCTCAAGACTCAGACTTTACATCCAGATTACGATGAATCGTAACTCAAGCCCAATCTTATAACGGCTAGTGATCTGGTTTGAATTCCACATCAAGATTGATTTGATTGAAGACAAGAACTTTCTATACGAAGAAGCTTTACTTATGGAAACCAAGATTTCGTTTGTATGGGCAATCGGAATCAATTTGGGATTTTACCTTTGTCACTCAACGGCTACCTAATCTTCTAGATACAGAGCTGTCCAATGGGTATATTGGAAGACGATTCTCCGGGATGCTGTCCAACGGTTAGTTTGGAAGTGGAGAAGTATTTAAGGAGATCATGGACCGATGAGCAAGTAAGAGACGGAGCGTAGAATTTATAATTCCAAAGTCTGAGCGACTTTCGATATATACTTGTCTCTTGAGAGCTTAAACGTTTGTAATCATGAGAGAAATACCAAAAGAGTGTCTTAGTGAGATAGTGTGATCTACTACTAAGTGTTTGCACTCGAAGTTGTAATCTCTTGTTGATTGCATAGTGGAATCCAGCCAAGAAGGCTGTTAGCGTGGGAGAGTGGACGTAGGCTTGGATTAAGCCGAACCACTATAATTTCTGTGTTCTTATTCTCTTCCCTAACTCCTTTATTTTGTTCATACTAGCACTCTCACCTAACACAGAACGTGCAACAAATAGATAATACAAAAAGAACAAATGATAGACCGACAAACAGAGTAAACACCAATAATGGACTATTTCCAATTATTCCATGCTTCATCATGCATCCTCCTCCTAGACTTTTAGTTAACCTTTGCACAAACTTTCCTGACTTCACCAGCCGATCCGGTGAGCACGCCGATCCGACCCATGTTCACCATTGACACTCCAAAGTCCTTGAAGAAGGTGGATCCACCGGTCTTGATCTGGAGGTCAATGTACGCCTTGGTTTCGCTATCATCAAGAAGCGCGGCGTCCGAAGTGAAGAGGCCTCTTCTCTTTGGGATCAGCTCGAAGTATTTGATGTCGAACGTCCTCACACTTCCTGGGTCCATCTCGGCGAGGGTGGTTTGGTCATTTGGCTTGCACTTGAGCTTCAATCTTGCTATGTAGTTAGAGTCGAGCTTGGGGTCGGTGTCGCCCTTTCCGGTGAAGTTGTAGAGGCGGTTGGAGAAGGAGGAGCAGTGTGAAGTTCCAAGGGTGTGGCCACCTGGTCAATAGAAATCAGAATTAGCATGATCTGACCTTACAAATTACGTTTTCTCCTTGCAGTGCAGACTGTTTATGAATCTCGTGCTCAAATTATAGTTTCTTCCTAATAATATATGTCAATTTCCACAAAATAAATTATAAAGCATATGAAGCAATGATTGAAGATTAAGTGTTACCTGATAGGACGACAAGGTCCTTCACACTGAGGCCTTTCATTGCAAAATCTGCTTTCAGAGTTGTAATGTCGGCATTAGGTGGTATTAAGTTGTTAAGCGCCTCGTTTAAACTAGAGACGTTTCCATCTCTTCGTCCAGTTTCCACATCATAGGAAAGTCCTCCGGTCTGAAGTGACAACAAAAAGAAACCCAATTCCTATATAAATATGTTTTTCTCTTATGGAAAAATCATTGAGTTTCATGATGCACGATGCGAAAATAATCTCGGTTTTGACAAGCAGTAATTAGATCCCAAGATACGTATGGGCGGAATTTTTTTTCCAATGAGAGAGCATGGATTGTTTATGAAAATCGAGATTTCTACTGATGTCATATGTCAATGAGGAACATTAAAATTAGAATGAATAAATAATGCAAGTGACATATGCATATGCGCACCGCGACGACGACATCTCTTGCGACGATGGCCAAAACGTCAGCACACGAAACGGTGCCGGGACATGCCTTCTCCAACGCCGTTTTGACTCTATCGATCACCTGGTAACCGCGAAGGCTGAAATTCGGTGGCGCGTCCCTCTCGGCTTGATGGGTCGAAGAGTTCAAGAGTATTGAACCTTCGCAACCCTGTGGAAAAACCCAGAAAGAAACACTATTCGACTGTGAGTTCATGCAGAAAACAGTTCGTATCCACGGATGAATCTAGAAAAGTATGTTGAGGGGCTAAACACCATTCGTTAGATTATAACCTGTTCTAATTGATGTTTAGCAGATGGTTCGACAGAAAGTAAAAACCATTCTCTTCAGTCATTATACAGGTGCTCATAAGATAGTACTCTTCCTAAGCACAAGTAGGAAGAGAAGTACGTGCGCTCATTCATTCACTTACCCTGACGAAACAGTCATGAAAATGCATCCTCAAGAGAGGGCCAGAGAGACTCGGAGCAACGGACATGACTTGACCCATGACCTTCTTCACGATGGCCTCTGCATTTGGGCATGTCTTCTCGTAAAACCCTACTTTGAGACCCTGACCATGAGCGACCTCAGGGACAAGGAACAAGAACATCAACTGAAGCAACAAACAAGACAAGAAGAGCTTCGGACAAGCCATTGCTTTGTGCCGAGAAGAACGATGACTACTATCGCTTGATCTTAGTGTTTTGGCGTGGATGTTTCCATCAACAAACCGCTTTGGCCTTTTATATACTTCGCACCAGCTTAAGCTATGATTTATGGGCTGTCATTCGCACGACAGTTTAGCATGCTTTTATTATATGCGCTTTGCATCTTCGCATGAGCCAACTCGGGAGCTAACTCCTCCATGATTTTGTACGGATCCACTTTCTTAATTAGAACATGGCGTTGAGACTTTGACTTTGGTTTAATTTAAGGGCTTGCTGGATTTACTCCACCGAATCGATATTGAAGAAACATGATCATGATCTACACATGGGAGGATGAAAATTCCATTATATCTTTGCCAACTTACAATGAAGTGTGAGAGAAAATTTTTTATCATGAGAGTGGACCAACGATAAGCTCCTTACGCAAACACGATGAGTTCATTAATGCCTGATGACCGTCACAATTCGAGATAGCGCCTTCAAGTTCTTCCAACCGGGCAAAGAATCCGAGGATTTCTCATCTAGAGAACCTACGAAATTGTTAAGATAGAAAAATTGCCGTGGGAGTTCTTTTGGGATAGTTATCAAAAGAGTCCTAAATTAATTGTAATTGTGCCAATTTAGCCATAATTTTTTTTTTATCAATTGAGCATAAATGTTTTGCATTTATGCCAATTTAATCTATTCAGCCAATTTTGAGAGGAATTCGCTAATATGGATGTTAGCTGTTCTATGTGGCGCAAATAGTGCTAGCATTGACAAGTTTTTCAATTTTTATCTTTTTTTTTTAAAATTTTTTATTTATTTTTCATATTTTTTTCTTCCTTCTTTTGTTTACCATTGTGGCCAACAAGAGTCACTAGAGCTTGCTAGGTAGTAAGCGAGGCCATAGCAGTCGCAGGCAAGTTTGCCTCAGCACCTATGCCTAGATGCAGCCGGTGAGGCCATGGCAAAGTTACCTTTGCCCATATTTGAGCAAGGTAGATTTGGGCGAGGTGAACTTGCTTATGGTTGCTACAGCCTCACCTAGATCCAGGCCAAGTTGGGCAAGGACCACAACCCTCACCGCGAGCTGGAAAGGGCTTTTTGGCCCTCGCTCAATGGTTGGCAAGCTCTAGTGATCTTTGTTGTCCCCAACAAGAAACAAAAGGAGGAGGAAAAAAGAAAGAAATTAATTAATAAATAAATAGTTTTAAAATATATTATGAAATTGTCCATGTTAGTGCCGATGCACCATGTAGGACGACGATGTTCATGTCAGCGATTTCCAATTAATGTTGGTTGGATAGACTGAATTAGTATAAATGTTAAAGGTTTATGACTTAATTAACAATAAAAAAAATATAAAAAAAGAAGAAGAATAATTAGGGCTAAATTTGTACAATTATAATAGGCCTAAGACTTTATTTTTTTATTTTTTTATAATTTTCCCAAATTATTTCACAAGGGCTAAAGCTTCGAGGTGTTCTTCCTCGAGAGTGTCAAATTTTAAGCATTTCTATGCATTTGTCATGCCTTTTTACTACTTGCCATTCATCCCCCGAAACTTGTCCAGATATAATCCGATGACACCTCAACAGTAACATATAAATAGCCTCAATAATTGCCCGCTCCACGTGAAACCTCAATAATTGAACAATAAGCTGTGATAACAGCTAATCGGTTGTTTGAACCATTTATTAATAAGCGACGAATACACCCATTGTGTAATGTAGATTTGTTTGAAGAATATATTATGACGTTCTAGAAATGTGAACAGAAACATCGAGGAAGTGCTAGTTAGTTTAATATTGTTGAGCATGTCTTGAGTTTTGGCCAACGTCGCGAGCGAGAATTGAAACTTAGAGACCGACGACTGAAGGACGCGAGAAGGCAGCCTGCCTAGCATGTGTTTTAGACCCTACTTTAGCGAGTATTTCATGAGAGAAAAGTTTACTACACATCATAACCTCTTGAGAGTATTTCTAGGGTTTTTCTTTGAGAGTTTTGTGAGGAAAGCACTTGAGAGATTCAGTTAACACCAGGTGAGGATTGATTGGGAATGACTTGGGGTTTGGGTGTGAGAGAGCTTTTGTTCTAAGATCGTTTATCCATCGTTCATGGTGGATTTTTTGCCGCTATTCTCCCCGTTGAGTTGGTTTCAAATCTCAGATAGAATCACATAGATAATGGTACGTGTTTTCCTCTATTTCTTGCTTATTCCTCCGTTTATTTCGCTATTGTGATCAATTGTACCGTCCAACTTCCGCAACACATATCTATTGACTTTTTGGAACATGACATCTGTCCTACAAAACCCTTAATATACATCCTAAATACCTCATTAGCGTGTTGGGAGCACAAGTAGATATCGAATACCTTTATTTGAGGAGATTGACTCCAAATCCGAGTCCATCAATGCATCTGTTAGATTTATTTTTACTCAACAATTTAAATGAATAAGTTATGAACAAATTACTATATATTAACTATTTCACTCAACAACAATTCTCCGTATGAGACTTTTCTAACACGATTTACACGTGCATCTCAACCATAACCCCATCACATGTGAGCACAATGTTAGATCTGCTCCATCTTGATTCGGGTATCATTATACATCTACATATCTCAACTTGAATCTATACAATGCTCACCTTCACCCCAAGTGTCTTTTGCCTGACCAAATCATGAATATTATCAGAAATCGTGTTGGTCACAAAATTTCTTACTTAAGATATTCCCTAGACATTGTGTCTAATAGACGTGGGAGGGGGTGCTCGAAAACTGCATTGGTCAATAGATTCCTTCATTGATATATTCATCAAACACTAATACACATGAGGAGTAGACTACCAATCAACACTGGCTTTGATACCATTTTTTAAAAACACGCAGTGGAAATTTGATAGTTTCATTCGGAGATATCGCCAAGAGAGAGACTAAGTTTGAACTCGTCAACATATTTAGTTGAATTCACATTTCTTTCAAAAAATTTAAATTAATGAGTTATGGATCAATTCTAATATATTAACTACTCCACCTATATCAATTCTCCGATGTAAGACTATTTTAATGTAATTGACATGTGCATCTCAATACATGAAACTTGTTTGTACATAATTTTTTTTTTAAATGAGACGTGCTGTGGTGATTCACTATGCAATGAGACATTACAATTCTTAGGCCCTTTCACTTGACTATCGACTAGCTAGAACAGTCAAAAGCATTAGGTGGCCATTCCCAGCGAAATTACAACTTTGCAATTTTGAAAATGAAAAAAAGAAATCAACTAATGATAAAATGAATTAGAATTCAATAGAAAAGCAAAGAAGTTCGGTGCCACGACGGGAAGAACATGGGACATTGCCAGTACATATTGCGCGTGGTCGGAATTGTAAAGTCGGTAGACCATCAATCGGAGACAACCATTCGATTAGAAGCACTTTTTTTTTTTTGGACAAAAGATGTCACGATTTATACTCACTTAATAAAAGTCTTACAACGCGAAATAGGACTAATGTCCGAGCATAAAATATTCCATAAAGGCAATGAAGGACTAATCCACCAGTTAAGCGGAAGCTTTTGTAAACGAAAATTTCGTGCTACCCAATCTGCGGCACCATTTTCTTCTCGGGTACAGCAGCTGATGTTGGAGAAATCTTTCCAGAATATTTTGAAGCTGACAAAACGTTTCTATCAGTCTAGTCTGGATATTTGCAGACCATCTGTTTAAAGTCTGAAGACTTTCTGATCACCGGACTCAGCACTCAAAACTCAAGACTTAAGACTCAAGACTATTCTCATTGACAGTCTTTCTGATCCAATCACGAAGGAAATCCAGAGCCGAAGTATATGGTTGAGGATTTAATCCTATCCTCTGGAGAAGATCTCTTGGTTGGATAAAAATATCGGATTCTTTTATTTGTATCTAGATCAATTGAAGATCCGGTGGTCGACGAAATATTCTTGGAATGTTCTATTCTTGGAAACCAAGATCCTGATTGTATGGGCGAACAAGATTGATGGGCTATCGTCAGGTTCCTTTAATAGCTCGAATAATCTTCTTGATTGATTCCGTCCAACGGGTAGATTGGAGGAATTCCTTTGGTAAGTGCCAACGGTATGATGGCATAAAGGAGTATAAAAAGGAAGACGTTCTAGTTGTGTTAAAAACGTGATCGATAGAGAAATTCCAGAGTCTGAAGCACCTTGATTATTAGTCGATTCATTCTGAGCGAAATTGTATACACAGAGAGTGTCTATACTTGGTGATACCTTGAGCGAGTGTGGTAGATCATCTACACCTAGAAATCAAGGAAGATCAATGCTTTGTAACATCTCTTTGTTCATAGTGGAATCCAGCCAATTGGCTGTCGGTCGAAGAGTAGACGTAGGCTTGAATCAAGCCGAACCACTATAAACCGCGTGTTCAATTCTCTCTTTCCTTTACTCAGTCTTATGTTGATTATTATTTGTCGCAAATCCTTCAACTGTCTAAGTATTGTGCAATCATCAAGAAAAATCTTTTATATACCTATTCAGCCCCCTCTAGGTACTCGTACTAGCTATATCAATTGGTATCAGAGCTCGTGTTCTTACTTTATTTGAAGTGTTTTACTTCAGAGTAAAAGATCCATGGCTAGTATGCTAGCACTAGGGCTGGTGGAAGGGCAAAGCAATACCAGACCACCCTACTTTGATGGAAATGATTACAACATCTGGAAGAACAAGATGAAAGCTTTCCTACGATTAAAGGATTCTCTAGAATGGGACGTTGTGGAAAGATGAATCACTCCTACTGCTGCATCAGTCTCTGAAAGAGGGAAAGAAATTGTTGAAACCAGCGAAATGACTCAGGAAGAGATAAACAAGAGACAAGCACTCGATGCAAAAGCAATTTACTCTTTATATTGTGCTTTGTCACCAACTGAATATAACAGAATATCTTCTTGTGTTACAGCAAAAGAAGTATTGGACAGATTACATATCACCTATGAAGGAACAGATCGAGTGAAGGAGACCAGAATTAACATTCTCCTCGGTCAATATGAAGCCTTCAAAATGAAACCAGGAGAATCTATAACTGACATGTTTAGTCGTTTTACAGATATTGTCAATGGTCTTGAGAATCAAGGTCAAAAAATTTCTAATCCCATGAAGGTGAACAAGCTACTGCGTGGACTCTCCAAGGATTGGAATCATATAAAGACTTCAATAAGAGAGACACAAAGAATTATGCCACTATCTGTCGAAGAGCTGATTGGAACTCTTCAGTCTTATGAAGTGGAACGAATTAATGAAGACGAAGATCCAACAGGTAAGAAATCAATTGCATTAAAATCAAATGATGATTTTGATGATACAGATTCAGGAGATGATCTGGACGATGAGGAGCTTGCTCTCATGATAAGAAGATTCAGAAAATTGAATAGAAAAGGTAGAATGTTCAACTCAAAGAAACAAAGTTTCCAAAGACAGCAGAGCAAGTCTGTTGATGATGAGGAACCAAACAAAGATGTAGTTTGCTTCGAATGCAAGAAAAAAGGGACACATCAGACCCAACTGTCCTCTTCTGAAGAAGAAAGGAGGAAAAGCTGAAAAGTTTCGAAAAGCTTTCAAAGCCGAAACCTGGAATGATATAGAGTGTGAAGAAGGTGATAATGAATATGCCAACATATGTTTGATGGCACATTCAGACTCAGACTCAAATTCCGGATCGACTCGATAGTGAATTTGAGGTAAGTGATTTTAAAATTCCCGTCAAGGTCTCTAAATACATTGATGAACCGTGTTTCGGTCTTAAGACTTCTCTCAAAAGAATTTCCGAACTTCAAAAGGAAAACTCAGCTCTAAAATAAAAGGAAAACATTTTAGAAGAAAGAGTTAAAAGTTTAGACTTGAATGTTTCTACTCTTAAAGAGAAAGAAGATAATCTTTCGAAAGAAAATGTTTTTTTAAAAACTAACTTATCAAATATTTCAAAGAAATTTTCGATAGGATCCGAAAAACTTGAAAAAGTTCTTTCGGTTCAAAGACCTTACTTCAATAAGTCTAGTTTGGGTATGACAGCAGAAACAATTCTCTTGATTGATTTTCCTAAAGTAAAAGAAAGAATTAAGAAAAGACCGTCGAGAGAGGCTTACAAAAATCATTTTAAGAAAGTTTTTGTAAAGTTGTAGGTCGAAATGCTCTAATGTGTTCAAAGTGTAACAATCAGATCACTTTGAAAAAGAGTGTCCTATGGTTTGGAAGCCTGTTAAGAAAGTATGACCTAATAATATTTATCCTACTAACACCAAAGGACCCAAGAAAATTTGGGTACCAAAGAAAGCTTGAGACTCTCTTTTAAATGCAGGTCTCCGTCAAGAAAAAGGTAAAGTGGTATCTTGACAACGGTTGTTCAAGAGACATGACAGGAGACTCAAATTGCTTCATAAAGCTTGTTCAAGTAAATGGTGGAAATGTTTCATTTGGAGGAAACGACAAAGGAAGCATTGTGGGATTTGGAACTGTGAATATTGGAAATCTCACAATAAGCAATGTTTCTCTAGTGGAAGGACTCAACTATAACCTTCTCAGCATTAGCCAATTGTGTGATACTGGAACGTTTTTGCACTGATACCACAGATGGATATGCGCAATTAACAGCATACTTCTATTCGAATCTTAGCTTCTTAGATGCGAATAAAATATCATTCAGTGTTAGAGACCAAGACCATGTGGTAGACGTGGACATGTTGGCGGACATAATTGGAGTTGAACGAGGACGCTATCAACCAATCAAAGTCTCAGTTGCTCGTGCCTCATTGGAACTTGTAAAAGATAGAGATGTAGAGGGAAGAATCATCTATTCAAGGATGCGTGCAATCAATATCGTGCTGCACAAAATTTTGATCAATTGCATCAGGCCCAAGTCTACATCAAAGACTGATGTGTCTAATTCAGAGGCAAAATTGATGTATGCAATTAACTCAGGGATGAAGTTCTCTCTTCCTCACACTATTCTCTTTCACATGTACAGAGCAATGTCAAAGGACAAGGGACAATTGCCTTACCCAAGTCTGGTGACCAAGATCTTCAGACACATGAATATTGAACCGCCACATACACTTTGTGTTCGACCGTGCGATAAGATGGTGGTAGGTTTGAAGATGTTGACGAAGATGCGTCTGAAAGAACTTTCCAAGACAATGGAGAAATTCAGAGTGAAGACTCCAGTACCGTCTGCTTCAAAGAGAAAAGGGAAGGAGGCCATTGGTGCCCCATCCAAAAAGAAGAAAACTCTCATCTTGGAGGATGAAGATGAGGAGGAAGATCTCACAATCACTGCCTTGATAAGGACCAGACGTTCTGTACCTCAATCGACAGAACTTCAGAAGAAACAGAGAGAAGAAGAGGAGCAAGCCAAGAACAGAGAAGAAGAAGAGCAGAGAGAGAAGGAGAAAGAAGCTGAAGAAGAAGGAGAAGAAGAGAAAGAAAAGTCTGCAGCTGAATCTGGAGAGAAGGGGAATCAAGATACAGAAGAGCATGATCATCACTCTTCCCCTTTTGATGTCCTAGAGACAGGGGGAGTTGGCGAGCAAGAAAGGTCCACACCTCATGTTGCCAATAGTAAAGGTCTAAGACAAACTCTAGCAGATCCAGAAGAGTTTCAGGCTTCTCAATTGCCTGAAAAAGGACACGATACGTCAACACCAAATCTGCAAGATTATACAGAAGTGCCATCGTCTGCATTCACTTCATCTGAGAAAGCAAATGCAAGTACACAGACGGACAATTCTGCAGATTTTCGTCGTATTCTCGATGTTCTTCTGGAAATGCGGGGCCAAATCTATGCTCTAGACTGTGAGATTCAAGCCATGAAAAATGCTGGACAAGCATCTTCAGTTACCCTGGAGGACAAAATGAAAGACCTCGCTCTACAACTTCAAGCCAATGCCAAAGGAGAGGAGGTAGCTAAACTAAGGGAAGACTTGAAGAGGCTAGAAGGCATAGTCCAATCCATGGGAGATTTCTAGATCGTGCGCATTTCCAAGGAAACCTGACTCTTTTCTCACCTTTTTTAATGATGACAAAAAGGGGGAGAAGCAATTTGAACCAACCAACTTTAAACTTTCACTTTAAATTTGTTTCTGTGGTTATGTTTGTTTTTGAGTATGACTTGACTTGAGTGAACTTGAATTTGACTGAATTGGCTGTGGATTTTGATGCTTGACTATTTGCATTTATATCAAGTGTTGTCATATGGTCTTACTCATGAAAGACTAACCAATTTTCTCGGATGCGAGTCGGGTTGTTTTATTAATCTTTATGAGATAGCCATATTGCTTGAGAAATGTTTTTACGGTCAAAGTTGTTCAAATCTACAGAAAGTTTTGTCACCATTAAAAAGGGGAGATTGTTGGAGAAATCTTTCCATAATATTTTGAAGGCGACAAAACGTTTCTATCGGTCTAGTCTGGATATTTGCAGACCGTCTATTTAAAGTCTCAAGACTTTCGATCACCAGACTCAAGACTCAAGACTCAAGACTCAAGACTCAAGACTATTCTCATTGATAGTCTTTCTGATCTAGTCACAAAGGAAATCCAAAGCCGAAGTATATGGTTGAGGATTTAATCCTATCCTCTGGAGAAGATCTCTTGGTTGGATAAAAATATCGGATTTTTTTATTTGTATCTAGATCAATTGAAGATCCGGTGGTCGACGAAATATTCTTGGAATGTTCTATTCTTGGAAACCAAGATCCTAATTGTATGGGCGAACATGATTGATGGGCTATCGTCAGGTTCCTTTAATAGCTCGAATAATCTTCTTAATTGATTCCGTCCAATAGGTAGATTGGAGAAATTCCTTTGGTAAGTGCCAACGGTATGATGGCCTAAAGGAGTATAAAAAAGAAGATGTTCTAGTTGTGTTAAAAACGTGATCGATAGAGAAATTCCAGAGTCTGAAGCACCTTGATTATTAGTCGATTCATTCTGAGCGAAATTGTATACACAGAGAGTGTCTATACTTGGTGATACCTTGAGCGAGTGTGGTAGATCATCTACACCTAGAAATCAAGGAAGATCAACGCTAGTAACATCTCTTTGTTCATAGTGGAATCCAGCCAATTGAGTCATTAGTGCAAAAGTGGACGTAGACTTGAATCAAGCCGAACCACTATAAACCGCGTGTTCAATTCTCTCTTTTCCTTTACTCGGTCTTATGTTGATTATTATTTGTCGCAAATCCTTCAACTTGTCTAAGTATTGTGCAATCATCAAGAAAAATCTTTTATATACCTATTCACCCCCCTCTAGGTACTCGTACTAGCTATATCAGCTGACCATAGCCCCTTCGATTTGATCCAGTTCATGTTTGCACCGAAGGATCTTCTCTTTTAAATTCCAGTGAATGTCGGCCCGGCCCAAGAGCTGGTCAACAGCGGGGGAACAATCACTTTCGCATATCCAGCAAAGTGTTTGACTGCGGAAGTCGCCCACGTGCCGCTTCTGTAAGTCCTTGATATAAAAGAGTCCGTGTGAGATGGCTTCAACTTCTGCCTCTTGAGATGAAGAAACCCTAGCTGTACAGGCGAAGCCCTCGAGTACTTGCCCCAACGAATTCCTCACGACACCAGCAATAGAGCATAGAAACTCGCCCGGTATCCAAGAAGCGTCGACATTCATCTTCAGTTCACTTCGATCAGGAGGTTTCCATTGCCCAGGTAAATTGCAATTAGGGTTAGCGCGATTCTGGATTTTCTTTCCTTTGATCAGGGTAAGGTGCTGATCTTTTACGATTTGCAGGAGATTTGTAGATTTCGGAACTTTTGATCGAAAGATCCATTCGTTTCTTGCCTTCCAGATGTGCCATAGAACCAGACCGGTATATTCTCTTTCGGGTATGTCTGTATGCTTTCGGAACGCTTCCATAAGCCATTGTTCTGTCCGTCTGATCTTGTTTGTGGGATTGATACCTCTGCAATTTGGGTCTTGCCATATACCTTTTGTCCACTTACATAGAAAGAATAGATGTTCAGACGTTTCAACCTTCGTATGACAGAGTAGGCATAATGGGTCATTAACAATTTTTCGTTTGTATAGGTTTTCTCTCATGGGAAGGGCGTTTTGGCAGAGAGCCCAAAGGAAAGTTCTGTGCTTTGGGGGCACAGCAAGGCTCCAGATTATGGTCCATAAGGTGCGTGGTGGTCGAAACGAACATGAGGCCGTATTGTGGTTGTGATTTGTGATTGATGAGATTGCTTTGTTGTAGCCGCTCTTAACAGAATATTTCCCCGAATTATTACCTGTCCAAAGTAAGGAATCTGGTTGCGATTGTGGGCTCAGTGAGATAGCTAGAATTTCCTCGATTGTATCTGCAGTATAGAATTGTTGAATCTTCTGTGCATCCCACTCTCTGGCATCTGTTTGTATTAGTTCAGAAACCATCGTAGGTTCTGTTTGATTCGTGTGACCTCTAATGACCCCTTTCATTAACCATTTATCTTCTTGAATGCATATAGATTGACCATCCGCAACTGACCATTTGATGTTTTTTTTTTTTTTTTTTTTATAGTGTCTCGGCCTATTAACAGACTCCTCCATCCCCATGAGGGGCGTAGGCCTGTGCTTGCTGTCCAAAGATCCCCTGTAGGAAAGTAGATTCCTTTCAACACTCTACTCCACAAGGCAGAAGGGGACGTTGATAGCTGCCAGACTTGCTTGCCTAACATGGCATAATTAAAGGTAATCAAGTCTTTGAAACCCATTCCTCCTTCATCCTTTCTAGTTTTCATTACCTACCATTTTTTCCAATGAATTCCCCTCTTATGATCACCTTTTTTCCACCAAAATGATGCAATTCGTTGTTCTATTGCTTTGCAGATTGAAATGGGCAGCTTGAAGATGGACATAGCATGCATAGGTATGGACTGAACAACACTTTTGATCAACACCTCCTTTCCTGCCTTAGTAAGTAGTTTTTCCTTCCACCCTTCTAGTTTTGTATTAACCCTGGCCAATATCCATGCAAATAGTTCTTTTTTTTATTGTCCCCAGTCTGTAGGAATCCCCAAATACTTCCCTTTTTTTCAAACACAGGGACCCTTAATTCTGTGGCCATGTTTCTCTTCAAGGGTAGGGGACAATTTGCACTAAAATACACCCCTGATTTGTTTAAATTGATTGCTTGTCCCGAAGCATAGCAATATTGCTTAAGTATCAATGCTAGATTTTGACATTCCAAAATAGTAGCATTCAGAAAAAAATATTGCATCGTCTGCAAACAACATATGTGAAATTTTATGACAAAACCTGTTAATCTGTATGCCTTGGATACTGCCATCAGTGATTGCTCTGTTCATCAACCAAGTTAGGACATTTGAGATCAAGATAAATAGATAAGGCGAGAGGGGGTCGCCTTGTCTAATTCCTCTCGAAGGATGGAAGAAAGGGGTGGATTCTCCATTAATCTTAACACTAAAAGACACTGTAGACACACACTGCATAATGAGTGTTACCCACTTTTCACAAAACCCCATATGCAACATACAGTCCCTCAAGAAATCCCATTCGATTCTGTCATATGCTTTCTGCATGTCTAATTTTAGTATGGCCTGATGTTTTTTCTTCTTTTTTGTGATGCGCAGTTGGTGCAATACTTCTTGCACAATGAAGATGTTGTCTTGTATCTGTCTGCCTTGAACAAATGCACACTGCTCCGGTTCAATAATGGATGGCAGCCATTTCTTTAATCTGTTTTCTAGAAGTTTTGAGATTACTTTATAACTAAAGTTGCATAAACTGATAGGTCTGTATTGGCTGATGTTTTCAGGGTTCTTCACTTTCGGGATTAAGGAAAGATGAGTTCAGTTAAGCAGGGGATCCAGAACACCTGTCTGAAAAAACTTCTGAACTAACTGAAATAGGTCAGTTTTCACAATATCCCATGAGTGTTGATAAAAAATGCCACTGAAGCCATCTGGGCCAGGTGCTTTAAGTGCTCCCATTTGAAAAACAGCATCCTGAATTTCCTCCATCAAAGGTACAGCCACTAGCTCTTCATTAATGTGTTGTGTTATGGGTGATGGACACTGGTTGAGGATTGGTTGATAGTGCCTTAGACCCTCTGATTTGTATAGCTCTTTATAAAAAGATAGGATATGATTGCGAAGTATCATAGGATCTCTGCACCAGTTTGAATCTTGTAGTTTCAGCATTGTTATTCTGTTTCGCTGCTTTCTCTGTATGGTTGATGCATGAAAAAAACTGGTATTTTTATCTCCCCATTGCATCCATTTAATGCGTGACCTCATTCCCTGCAATTGTTCCTCCCTTCGCGGTTTTCAATCTGGAAAATAATACTCATTTTTGCTTTTTGCTGGTGTGCTTTGTTCGTATCGATTAGTAAGCTTTATTAGGGCCATATTCAACTCTTTGATCTGCAACCTTGCATTGGCAAACTTCTCTTTACTCCATTGTACTAGTACTTTTGATGTCTGCTGCAATTTTTCTAAAAGCGTGCATGGTTGGACATGTTCAGATTTCCATGTTTGTTGGATAACATCATGATACTCTTCATGCTTTGTCCAAAAAACCTCCATTTTGAAAGATCTTCTTGTCTTCTTCTTCCCGGGATAGAGGCTAAGAACCAAAGGACTATGGTCGAACCAACGGCTGGAAATGCTTGCACTTCACCGGAAAGGTAAGTCTCCACTCCAAAGTACATAGTACTCGATTTAGTCGTTTCTTAACGAGCTCCTCCCCATCTCTGTTATTCGCCCATGTAAATGCACACCCATGACTATCCATATCCATTAAAGAAAGTTCATTAATCATGTTTCTAAATGCTGCTATGCGACTGTTGTCAGCTTCTTTTTTCCCAACTTTTTCCTAGACATACAAAATCTCATTAAAATCTCCCATGCAGATCCACGGGCAGGAATTATGAGGCTTGAGATGTTCCAACATCTGCCATAAGGTCAGTCTCTCTCCAAAATTAGTAGATGCATGAATAAAAGTAATTTGCATATGTTGCCTGCTGTCTGGATCAGTACAATCCACATCAATATAGTGCTTTGAACTGGTTTTCACCTTTAAAGATACTTCCTCATTCCACAGAAGTGCCAAACCCCCTGCTATACCTGCTGGATTTACTAGAAAAACGTTCTGGAATTGTAATTTTTTGCAAACTTTAGCCACCATTGCTTCTTTATTCTTAGTCTCCATAAGAAAGAGTAAATTGGGCCTTTCTCTAGCCGTTAAGGCTTTGATTTCTTGGATTGTCAGGGGGTTGCCCAGCCCCTGACAATTCCAACTCACTATTTTCATGGCATCATTGATGGCTTATTAGGGCTAGCCACCAAAGCCCGTACTTGTTCATCTTCAATCAACTTCACAGGGGTTTCTAGAAGTTTAGTATCATCAATCAAAATAGGGGTTTTCTCAGGTATGCACTTCTGTTTTTTTGCCTTCTGAATCTTCATATTCTTCTTACTACATTTCCCAACTTTTGAGAGAACTGGTTTATGGTGTTTAGAGCTTTGTACCTATTTGCCATGTTCTTTGATTATATTAACAGACCCTTCATTTTCTTGGGTTATCTCAATGCCATAGGAGCTGTCGATTCTTCGTTTGTTGCAAGTTACCATCTGCATATTTTGAGTTACCTCGTGAGCTGCAATCTCCATGCCACTGTCTGGGGAAGGTGTTATAGGTACAGTCTCTTCCACAGGAGTTTCTTCTTCGATTTTGCCATAAAATGTTTCCCAATAAGGGCTGTGTTCACTTGCTTCTGTCTTCAGCCAGGGTCCATATAGCCCTACTTTGTTGTTTCCCCAAGGTGATTGTGCATAGGGAATGTCAGTACAATCAGAAGCATAGTGCCCTATTTTCCCACAAGAATAGCAATAATGTGGGAGGTGCTCGTACTTAAATTCCACCCAAAGCCATTTGGATCCAATGTCCAGAATTGCGCCCGATTTTAATGGCTCATTCAGGTCAACTTCTACTCTCACTCTTCCTCCTTTCTGTTGATGGTAATCTGCTGTATCGAGGTGAACTTCTATAACTCGACCGATTCTACTTCCCAGATCGTTGAAGACTTGCTCCACTCTCCAGCCAGGAGGTACACCGCCAATACGCACCCAGAAAGCAGCTTTAGAAAACTCATAACAGTGCTCTGACACGTTCGACTCGCACTGTTTCAACACCAGCAAGTTACTAGCATAGGACCAAGGTGATAACCTCATGATCCTTTCTTTTTCCTCCTCCGTTTGAAAGATAAAAGTAAATAGGCTAGGTTCTTTTTGTGAATAGGTAACAGTTTTAGTTTTCCATGCTTTCTTCATTATGGATACAAAGGCTGGGTAATTGACGTTGGGTTTGGAATAGAGTTTGCCAAGGAGTGTACGTTTACATTCCTCCTTTTTTTGCGGAGAGACTTCAGTGGGTGCTTCAACAATGTCCTCATCTGACCAAAGGTAACCCAGACGTTTGCAAAGTGCTGCTACTCGCATTTCATTTTCTTCTTTACTCTCCATGGATACTAACTTAATATGTGAATTGATTAATCTACCTGCTCTGAAATAGCAATAATACTCATCTTTCTCAGGCACATAAAAGCAAACACTCAGTACTCCTTCACTACTGCCAAGACTAGGCTTGAGACACTCAACCAGTGGCTAATCAAAAAACCGACATCCTCTACTCCTCCACAACCTTCAAGAGCAGAAAAATTAAGCAAACAGCCCGAGGCGAAAGATCCAACAAAACGACAGTTTTCTAATCCCCAAGAGTGAAATCAAAGACAGAAACTGCTGAATCCAAACCTATGCAGTCCTCGATGGCGAGATCGGCTCAACCCATTCGTCAAAGCTGCTCAGATGACTGGATCGGCATATCCCATTGTTTGATTAGCTATTCAGATTTCGACATAGCAACATTTGTAGATTTAGTATGATCTTTTCTCTTCTTTTTTTTTTTTTTTCCTCCCAATGGATGCTTAAAGGAAAAGGACAGTGAAAATGGGCAATGGTTATGGAAAGACAGGGAGATCTTAGGGTTTGGAAGAAGGAAACACTACCATGGCGGTAGAGAGGCGCTCGCACAGACGAGAGAGAGAAAATCCTTTTTGGTTCTTGAGAAAAGGTAACACAAGCGAAGTTGATTAGAAGCACTTCATAACAATGTTATTATGGTAATCAAACCTAAGCCACTCGCCCCGCTAAGCAATTGGGCTTAATGGGCCCGAATCGGGCTAAAATTCTCAATAGGCCCTACGCAAGAATCGGATCGGAGCGCGACATTTCGTTGACCCCCGAGCCTCTGTCAATCGAAATTTTGGTTGCTCGGGCCTGAGGAAACCATGATGTCTGTAGTTTAAAAGTGCAGAATAAGTTTGGCGGGAAAAATAAATGCTAGATGATGAAACAACGGCATTTTCGATTAAAGATGGAATTACACTATCATTGGCGTATTGGATCCCGGCATTTTCTTTTCTAGAAACACATGATGAGTTTGCTAGTAAAATTTGGGTGTCAACAAATGCAATACTCTCTCTCTTATCTATGTAATTTGTCATGCAACCTTGAACTAACGCCACGCGTTATAATAGAAGCAACTCTCTTCAATAGAAATATATTGAAGAGTGACGTAAGTTCCTCTTCAACATGACATATGTTACCTTTTTTGACTAATTGTCGTCTAAGTAATACCGTTACCGACATGTGACATGCAATACGACATGGCATGATACGTCAATATGTCGTTTCTAAAAAAATAGAGAATTTCAGCACATTAGGACATGCATATATGCATGACAAATTATCACTTTTATGATTATTTAATCAAATTAATTTGATATAAATTCAAAAATGAATAAACAAATAAATAAATAAATAAATAAATAAGATTTTAGAATGAATTTACACTAAAAAATTAATCCACCATATGTTTATGTCATTTATTGTTTCAATTTGACAAATTCAATTACGTGCAATAATCCATTAAATTTGAAGGACCAAAAAGCAAGCAATCCATATTTTGAACTCCCGTGCTAGAGTATATCGGAAGAGAAGAGGAAAAAAAAAAACTTGGGGGATGAATTTTATACCATAGGAAGTGAGAATTGGAATAGAAGAGAAGGCTATATTTTTCTTCTTTCACCATTTTTTTAAAATTTTTTTATTTTTTTATTTTGATACATATTTACATTTTGACTCCTTATTTATTCAAAATTTTTAAAATTGACCCCTACATTCAGAATTATGTGTCAGAATTTCGAAATCACGTATTAGAATTCTGGACACAAGTATCAAAAACTGTCAAGAAAGTTGATCAGATATCAAATTTTTCGACATATATTAAACAAATATTGGAGAATATCGAACATCTCGACATGACAAGAAAGTTTCCAAAGAGTGTCGGTGCTTCATAGATTGTTACTTTTGTGCATATATTAGTGTCATTCTCGTGGAAAATCAAGAATTCCCTTCATTTTAATAAGTTCACTAGTGTTATTATTTGTTATGATATTTTTATTATCCTGTAAAAAGAGATCGATCAATTGAGTATAGGTTAGTTTATCACGTGATATGACAATCACTCTAAAGTACTTTAAATCTTTTTCTCGTAGCAAAATTGCTAGTAGTTAATTAGATTCTCGAAATACAAGCATCAAATGACTCCAACATTGTATTTCCCTTGGTAATTCAAGCTCTCTGGAGCTATAACAAATCAAACATGCATGCAAGCAGCAGCAGTAGAGAATACGTTCATATTCTTGAAGGTACACAAGCTTGCGAATAGGTTATTATTAGAAAATCCAACTAAAAAGCTTAAGATAGTAGGTGCGGGGAGATTATAAGCATATAACTAGTATATAAACCATATAGTCAGACGTGTGAAATATTTCAACATATATCCTCTTTTATTGTTCAAAATCAAGAATCTGTCTACCCGAAAATTTAAAAAAACCAAATGAATATATAAAAACAATGAGAGGAACCTAACATAGAACGTGCAACAAATAGATAATACAAAAAGAACAAATGATAGACCGACAAACACAGTAAACACCAATAATGGACTATTTCCAATTATTCCATGCTTCATCATGCATCCTCCTTCTAGACTTTTAGTTAACCTTTGCACACACTTTCCTGACTTCACCAGCCGTTCCGGTGAGCGCGCCGATCCGACCCATGTTCACCATTGACACTCCAAAGTCCTTGAAGAAGGTGGATCCACCGGTCTTGATCTGGAGGTCAATGTACGCCTTGGTTTCGCTATCATCAAGAAGTGCGGCGTCCGAAGTGAAGAGGCCTCTTCTCTTCGGGATCAGCTCGAAGTATTTGATGTCGAACGTCCTCACACTTCCTGGGTCCATCTCGGCGAGGGTGGTTTGGTCATTTGGCTTGCACTTGAGCTTCAATCTTGCTATGTAGTTAGAGTCGAGCTTGGGGTCGGTGTCGCCCTTTCCGGTGAAGTTGTAGAGGCGGTTGGAGAAGGAGGAGCAGTGTGAAGTTCCAAGGGTGTGGCCACCTGGTCAATAGAAATCAGAATTAGCATGATCTGACTTTACAAATTACGTTTTCTCCTTGCAGTGCAGACTGTTTATGAATCTCGTGCTCAAATTATAGGTTCCTCCTATTAATCTATGTCAATTTCCACAAAATAATTGATAAAGCATATGAAGCAATGATTGAAGATTAAGTGTTACCTGATAGGACGACAAGGTCCTTCACACTGAGGCCTTTCATTGCAAAATCTGCTTTCAGAGTTGTAATGTTTGCATTAGGTGGTATTAAGTTGTTAAGCGCCTCGTTTAAACTAGAGACGTTTCCATCTCTTCGTCCAGTTTCCACATCATAGGAAAGTCCTCCGGTCTGAAGTGACAACAAAAAGAAACCCAATTCCTATATAAATATGTTTTTCTCTTATGGAAAAATCATTGAGTTTCATGATGCACGATGCGAAAATAATCTCGGTTTTGACAAGTAGTAATTAGATCCGAAGATACGTAGGGGCGGAATTTTTTTTCCAATGAGAGAGCATGGATTGTTTGTGAAAATCGAGATTTCCACTGATGTCATATGTCAATGAGGAACATTAAAATAAGAATGAATAAATAATGCAAGTGACATATGCATATGCGCACCGCGACGACGACATCTCTTGCGACGATGGCCAAAACGTCAGCACACGAAACGGTGCCGGGACATGCCTTCTCCAACGCCGTTTTGACTCTATCGATCACCTGGTAACCGCGAAGGCTGAAATTCGGTGGCGCGTCCCTCTCGGCTTGATTGGTCGAAGAGTTCAAGAGTATTGAACCTTCGCAACCCTGTGGAAAAACCCAGAAAGAAACACTATTCGACTGTGAGTTCATGCAGAAAACAGTTCGTATCCACGGATGAATCTAGAAAAGTATGTTGAGGGGCTAAACACCATTCGTTAGATTATAACCTGTTCTAATTGATGTTTAGCAGATGGTTCGACGAAAGTAAAACCATTCTCTTCAGTCATTATACAGGTGCTCATAAGATAGTACTCTTCCCAAGCACAAGTAGGAAGAGAAGTACGTGCGCTCATTCATTCACTTACCCTAACGAAACAGTCGTGAAAATGCATCCTCAAGAGAGGGCCAGAGAGACTCGGGGCGACGGACATGACTTGATCCATGACCTTCTTCACGATGGCCTCTGCATTTGGGCATGTCTTCTGGTAAAACCCTACTTTGAGACCCTGACCATGAGCGACCTCAGGGACAAGGAACAAGAACATCAACTGAAGCAACAAACAAGACAAGAAGAGCTTCGGACAAGCCATTGCTTTGTGCCGAGAAGAACGATGACTACTATCGCTTGATCTTAGTGTTTTGGTGTGGATGTTTCCATCAACAAACCGCTTTGGCCTTTTATATACTTCGCACCAGCTTCTTAAGCTATGATTTATGGGCTGTCATTCGCACGACAGTTTAGCATGCTTTTATTATATGCGATTTGCATCTTCGCATGAGCCAACTTGGGAGCTAACTCCTCCATGATTTTGTACGGATCCACTCTCTTAATTAGAACATGCGTTGAGACTTTGACTTTGGTTTATTTTAAGGGCTTGCTGGATTTACCGCACCGAATCGATATTGAAGAAACAGGATCATGATCTACACATGGGAAGATGAAAATTCCATTATATCTTTGCCAACTTACAATGAAGTGTGAGACAAAAAATTTTATCATGACAGTGGACAAACGATAAAGCTCCTTACGCAAGCACGATGAGTTCATTAATGCCTGATGACCGTCACAATTCGGGATAGTGCCTTCCAAGTTCTTCCAACCAGGCAAAGAATCCGAGGATTTCTCAACTAGAGAACCTACGAAATTGTTAAGATAGAAAATTGCCGTGGGAGTTCTTTTGGGATAATTATCAAAAGAGTCCTAAATTAATTGTAATTGTGCCAATTTAGTCATAAACTATTTTATTTATCAATTGAGCATAAATGTTTGGCATTTATGCCAATTTAATCTATTCAACCAATTTTGAGAGGAATTCGCTAATATGGATGTTAGCTATTCTACGTGGCGCAAATAGTGCCAGCATGGACAAGTTTTTCAATTTTTATCTATTTTTTGAATTTTTTTGAATTTTTCACATTTTTTCTTCCTTCTTTTGTTTACCATTGTGGCCAACAAGAGTCACTAGAGCTTGCTAGGTAGTAGGCGAGGCCATACCAATCGCAGGCATGTTTGCCTTGGCACCTTTGCCTAGATGCAGCCAGTGCGGCCATGGCAAAGTTGCCTTTGCCTAGATTTGAGCAAGGTAGATTTGGGCGAGGCAAACTCGCTTATGGCTGCTACAGCCTCACCTAGATCCAGGCCAAGTTGGGCAAGGGCCACAACCCTCACCGCCAGCTAGAAAGGGCTTGGTGGCCCTCGCTCAATGGTTGGCAAGCTCTAGTGATCTTTGTCGTCCCCAATAGGAAACAAAAGAAGGAGGACAAAAGAAAGAAGTTAATTAATAAATAAATAATTTAAAAAATATATTATGAAATTGTCCACGTCGGTGCCGATGCACCATGTAGGACAGGCAATGTTCATGTCTGCGATTTCCAATCAATGTTGGTTGGATAGACTGAATTGATACAAATGTTAAAGGTTTATAACTTAATTAACAATAAATAAAGATATAAGAAAAAGAAGAAGAAGAATATTTAGGACTAAATTTGTACAATTATAATAGGTCTAAGACTTTTTTGATAATTTTCCCAAATTATTTCACAAGGGCTAAAGCTTCGAGGTGTTCTTCCTCGAGAGTGTCGAATTTTAAACATTTCTATGCATTTGTCATGCCTTTTTACTACTTGCCATTCATCCCCCGAACTTGTCCAGATATAATCCGATGACACCTCAACAGTAACATATAAATAGCCTCAATAATTGCCCACTCCACGTGAAACCTCAATAATTGAACAATAAGCTGTGATAACAGCTAATCGGTTGTTTGAACCATTTATTAATAAGCGACGAATACACCCATTGTGTAATGTAGATTTGTTTGAAGAATATATTATGACGTTCTAGAAATGTGAACAGAAACATCGAGGAAGTGCTAGTTAATTTAATATTGTTGAGCATGTCTTGAGTGTTGGCCGACGTCTCGAGCGAGAATTGAAACTTAGAGACCGACGACTGAAGGACGCGAGAAGGCAGCCTGCCTAGCATGTGTTTTAGACCCTACTTTAGTGAGTTTTTCATGAGAGAAAAGTTCACTACACACCATAACCTCTTGAGAGTTTTTCTAGGGGTTTTCTTTGAGAGTAGATTCAGTTAACACCAGGTGAGGATTGATTGGGAATGATTTGGGGCTTGGGTGTGAGAGAGCTTTCGTTCTAAGATTGTTTATCCATCGTTCATGGTGGATTTATTGCCGCTACTCTCCCCGTTGAGTTGGTTTCGAATCTCAAATAGAATCCCATAGATAGTGGTGCGTGTTTTACTCTATTTCTTGCTTATTTCTCCATTTATCTCGCTATTGTGATTGATTGTATCATCCACCTTCCGCAACACATATTTATTGACTTTTTGGAACATGCCATATGTCCTACAAAATCCTTAATCTACATCCTAAATGCCTCATTAGCGTGTTGGGAGCACAAGTAGATATCCAATACCTTTATTTGAGGAGATTGGCTCCAAGTTCGAGTCTATCAATGCATTTGTTGGATTTATCTTTACTCAACAGTTTAAATGAATAAGTTATGAACAAATTACTATATATTAACTATTTCACTCAACACCAATTCTCTGTATGAGACTTTTCTAACATGATTTACATGTGCATCTCAACCATAACCCCATCACATGTGAGCACAATGTTATATCTGCTCCATCTTGATTCAAGTATCATTATACATTTACATGTCTCAACTTGAATCTACACAATGCCCACCTTCACCCCAAGTGTCTTTTGCATGACCAAATCATGAATACTATCGAAACCGTGTTGGTCACAAAATTTCTTACTTAAGATGGGGTGCTTGAAAATTGCATTGGTCACAAGATTCCTTTCTTGATATATTCATCAAACACTAATACACATGAGTCGTAGACTACCAATCAACATTGGCTTTGATACCATTTTTTAAAAACACGCAGTGAAAATTTGATAGCTTCATTCGGAGATATCACCGAGAGAGAGTCTAAGTTTGAACATGTCAGAACATGTCAACATATTTAGTTTTTTTTTTGGTAACCGAGGATCCGCTAGTGGCACTGTCGAGTCTCGTGCTAGGCACTATTTAAACGTTAGTACCTTGGGGGGGGGGCTGGCCTAGTAATCCACCCAGAGACCCCCACTTAAGTCGTGATAGCAGCGCGGGGATTTGAACTCTCGACCACGGTGTTACAGGAAAGAACGAACACCAACGCGACTGCCCACGTGTGGGTTGTCAACATATTAGTTCAATTCACCTATTTTTTTTTCCCAAGAAACTTAAATTAATGAGTTATGGATCAATTATGACATATTATGCTTCACTTATTATAATTCTTCAATGTAAGACTATTTTAATGTAATTGACATGTGCATCTCAATACATGAAACTCATTTGGACATAATTTTTTTTAATGAGAAATGTGCTGTGGTGATTCACTGTGCAATGAGACATTACAATTCTTAGGCCCTTTCACTTGACTGTCGACTAGCTAGAACAGTCAAGCGCATTAGGTGGCCATTCCCAACGAAATTACAACTTGGCAATTTTGAAAATGAAAAAAGAAATCAACTAATGATAAAATGAATTAGAATTCAATAGAAAAGCAAAGAAGTTCGGTGCCATGACAGGAAGAACATGGGACATTGCCAGTACATATTGCACGTGATCGGAATTATTAAATCGGTAGACCATCAATCGGAGACAACCATTCCGATTAGGAGCACTTCATATCAACGTTATTATGGTAATCAAACCCAAGCCACTCGCCTGGTTAATCTTGTGTGCACTCATGAACTACGCCATCGATCTTACTTTCTCCAATATCCATAAGAAAATACTATACACAGTATTCATACCACACAACATGCCGATGACCATTCATCCAGCTGAATGACATCAATAGACCTGTCAAAATGAGTCATAGGCCAATTTATTAACCCATATATAACAGACTGAGTCGTTGAAGTAGGTCATAAATAGATTAACAATTTACTTAGATCCAACCTATCTTCATAATTCTCTTCTTATTTTCTCTCGCCCTCCTTTGATATTGCGCTCATTCACTCCACATTCTCATCTCAATTTGGGTTTGGGTTTTTGGAAATTATATTGAATATATAAGTATTTTAGCAATATGGGTTGGGTCGAATATGTGTTGAGCATGAGTCGAGTTAGGTATGAATCATTAGATTTGCATTGCATAAAAATAGGTTAAATGATCTATTTGGCTCGGATCACATTTGATTCGACCCAAACCCGACCCATATGTTTAATAGGTTTAATAGTCATCTCTTATGGCTTATTTTTCTGGCAGAAGTAATGAAGCGTTTGCATACATCTGACATAGCATAACGAATTAGATACCTTAAAAATGAGTTAAAAAAGTTGAGTACCCAACATAAGAAATGTTTTAAATCACTGATTGACCAATAACAAAAGACCGAGATCTCATCAAAATGAGGTGTCCGATGTTCAAGAAGTCAGAGCTCCCCGTAGTTATCCATAGCACGTGGAAATTCGACCTCGTCATGTGCTTGAATTACTTCAAACCTTAAAGTCAAAAGCGGTTCTTATTCTTTGCTGGATCTCACAACGTGTAGGAATAACCCCTGGTGATTCTTATTCTTTGCTGGATCTCACAACGTGTAGGAATAACCCCTGGTGATTAGCATATACTTAAATTTCTCGCTCTCTCTCTAGGGAAGAAAACGAAAGATGACGATTCATCCGAATGATGGCACACTTGCCATGGCCTACGGAGATGAAAGCGGGAGCTTAATTGCAGTACAAATTCGATTTGTCGTCGCTGAGTCTTGGAAAAATCAATTGTCGTACGAAAATCCATCTGCAATTTCTCTGAAACACAATGGCCTCAAGGCTTTCGCGAATGTTGCTTCATTGACACGATGGTGGTTTGTGCGTTTCTCGCCTGAAACTTTCATGGTCATAGTACCCAAAAAAATGAGCCGATCATATGAACTACCGATGGATAATTGCGTGCCGATTCTCTTATTTCATCATGCATGAAACAAAATCACAATGAGTCGTAAATTATATAATACTTGCAATTATATCTTTCTTCAGGCCATCCCAGGTTGACTTTTTCATTACTGAGAATTTAAATTATCAAAGTGTGTTAGATCAGTTTAGTCATGGGTTGGTTGCATTTCATTAAGTTAACCTGACTTATTTGATGTGTTATGCTAATGCAAGCAAAAATAAGTTAACAATAGTTTAGACGAATCAGCCCAACTAGGTGAAAAATCTATGCTTTCTGTTATATATACGCGGGGTCTTTGCGCTTAATAGTGACCATCAAGGGTATTCACCAAAGCTCTTTGTAATTTTCTAATTTTCCCCTTCTCAGTTGGTCTCTTCAGGTTATACAATTTTAAATCCGAGATTTTTTTTTCTCGGGAAATTCATTCCTAATGAAAGTCACGATATCGACTTCTCATTTCTTTCTTAATTAAGCAAAACGTTTCCTTTCTTACAAGCTTTAAAAAGATGTATCGCGGCCTTCTCAAAGGTGAACCACTAGAGGCAAGGCTAATAGATTACTAAACGGGAACAAAGATTCCTCTCACAAAGTCATTGCTTGTGTTTAGCGCAGGCTCTCCCGAGTTCTACCAATTGCAATTTGTTACTCAATCTGATATGTAATTAATCTCGCATTTTGTCACCACCCCAAACCAGTTATGGGTCAATTAGAGACCTTTGCGAGCTAGAGATTAAATGGATTTAGGACTTGGTTACGATAGATTAATTTAACGCCATTTCAGTACATTTTCTCTCTTTTCTGAAAATGTTTTGTGTGCAGTTTTTATATCTTTTTATCTGATGCCACTAACATGTAAGGAGTGATCATGCATATGTGTATTCAAGAAAGTAACACTCAATAATTAAAGTGATAAATAAATTACAGAAAATTTGAAGAATTTGGATGCGCTAAGCAAAGCATGTCACTATCAATCACCATGGAAATTTTACGAAGTGTTGATTTGGAAAAATATGCAGTATGCCTAAATGTCATGCACGATTGTTCATGAAATGATTCCTAATCTCACATCTACATTATTAGTGAAAATGCAATCTAAATCCTAGTTTGAGATGACATAGTTTTAATTCAAAGATAATGCATGCATGATATTCTAAGTTAATTAACACGCATGAATGACTTAAGAGAAGCCATGAATTTATTCTATAACGCAAGCTATATAATTTTATTTTATTTTATAAAAATAGCAAGATTAAAACCTTAGACTGTAATGTGGCTTAGTGAACTATCCACTATTATTGAACTATATGATTATTAAAGCTTAGTTCTGAATGACATTGGTCTAATTTACCCTAGGTCTACATGCATTCCAAATGAAAACTAAATAACATTTTCTAATGATATATATATTATGAATTCTACAGACTAACCTGAATCTACGTGCATTCTAAAACTAGCATATCCTAAACTTATAAGCATTATGAGGTTAATCATGCATGGCTCTAAATATGAAAACCCTAAAATGTAAATTATGAATGTACTCTAAACTCTAAATATGCATGATACAACGACTTGCAATGACGATGTTCGAATTATTCACATCATTGATAACATATTCAACCATAATAATCTACACAAGACAATATTGGGGTTCCATCTTAGTGTCCAAAGGCTTGAAAGCCGAATATGTCTTTGTTGATGCACGGAAACAAGTGAACTACGGTGACCTAAGAATTTATCAACCAAAAACATGCGCTTAAAATCCCATATTGGGACCGTCTATCATTAACCCAAACAAAACTCATCCTCACCTAGACTAGAATTGGTCTAAGGCAATGGGGACCGAGACGACACGATGGGGTGTGGTCGAGCGGTGGCAAGATGTGTCCGCAGTCTGCTGGCTCTTTGCTGCGAGGACGTTGGGAATTGGTTAGGGGTGCTCCCGTGGACATGCGTGGAGGTTAATGGCTTACTAAGTCTAGTCTTCGTTTGGGCTCTCCAAACTTATCAATTCACGACTTATGATTCAAATTTTTAACTTGCAAGTAATTTTTAATTAAGAATTGCCACTAATTGGTTTGTGGTAGATCAAATAAAAGCCTAAGTAAATTATTTGGAGAAATTAGAGAAATTAAGATCAAAGACTTGATTACACTTATATCAACTAACTTTTTGATATCTAATCTTATTTCAACCTTGAGATCTCGATATTCATTTTTTGAGAAAACTACTCAAAAACTAATTTTTTTTCATCATTCGTAATTTTAGAAATTTTTTTAAAAACTTTTTGATATTTTAAATTTTTTATTTTAAAATTATTTTAATAACAAATAATAATATCTTATAAAATCGGACGGACCCGGGTCGGACCGACCGGGCCCGCCGGGCTGAGTCCTCGGCTGGACTGGGCCTGATGCACAAAACCAGTTCAGCTCAAAATTGAGCCCCCATTCGTGAAACAAAAACGGGCATTCTGGGCCCAGTCCAGATGTGGGACTGGACTCGCAAAAGGCTCGGGCCTGATTCTACGGCCCACTCTTCCAAAAGCAGCACCGAGCCCACCTTAGCCAAACCCACGTCTTCTCCCTCGCGGCTTCACAGAAGCACACTCTCACGCCCCAGCACACGCTACGCTCTTCCCCAAGGACCAAGAACATTGGCCGATGCGAACGACGAAAAGCACTCAAGTTTGAATCAGAGTTGTTCAGGCGCAATACAAGCCGCGGCCAGCCACCACACAGCTGTCATGGGCGGCCACAACCGCCGCCTGCCGCCCCTTGTCTTCACCGACCGAGAACCGGTTGCCCGTGGGAACTTGACGCATCCCGAAAGAAACCGTGACACTAGGGCATTCAAAGAAAAAGGGTAGCGGTGGAGGTCTACCGGAACGCATTTGACAAGCCACGAACACAAAAAACGAACGGAGGGCCAAGAATAAACGTGCGCACTTCAGTCAGACATTTCTTTGAACATGCGGAGGGCGTCGGCTAAAAGGAAGCTTTGAGCTTGTCCAAGACACGAACTGAGACCAAAATCAGCAAGCAATGAACGAGTAAGGCTCATCTTCGGCAAAGGGACAGCTCGATAATGGTTAGCATGAACAAAAGACTGAGGGGTGAGAAAGGGGGACGACCGAGCCCGGACTCGAGCCGGGATTCACAGCAATCGACACCCAAGATCCCGCGACCGAGTCACGCACTCGAATGAGACCGGAACTCGCTCGTACCAAACAAAACAACCCGGCCCAGCGAGCCCGAAACAGAGCACCAAAGGGAGCCGAAGAGGGGCGGTCAGCAATGTTCCCTACCCAGCTTGGCGGCGTCGGACAGGGGACGAGCTCGATGGACCGGGCTACGTCTGCTTGTCTCGCAGATCCCCGAGCCAGGATCCTTGGGAGACCAACCGCAAATAATTAAAGAAAAAAAAGGAAAAAAGAAGAAGGGGAATAAACCAGGGACAAAATCTCCTAGCTTTCAAGCAAAAGAAGTGGCAGCGGTCGTCGGCTGTGGTTCGAGGATAGTGACCGACCGTGGCTCTCTCAGTGGCGTTCTCAGTGGCTCGTTGCTCTCTCTCTCGGTCGCAGACCACGCCGGGGAAAGTTGAAATAAGTAGCTCACTGGAAAGCCACCGAGAAGCTTGCTTGGTGGACCGAGACTCTGCCAGTGCGCGAGTGCAGAGTGATGTCGTGAACACAAAGACTTGCTAGTACCCCTGGGGATGGTCCAAGCTGAACACCAAGGATGTTGGTGCTCGTTGGAAGAACTTCGGACACAGTGGCGGCACGACGAGACGGCACTTGCCAGGCCCGCTAGAAGCTTCTTGATCGATGGCCGGAGGATTGGGTCCACGGCAGCAAGATCCTGGGAGACGCGGAGGCAGTGAGAGGTTCTGAGGCAACGACATGAGGAGAGCACTTCGTTCTCTTCGCTTTTACCACTTGACCACCGCTTGGCTTTTTCCCCATTTTGCTCAAGATCGCTTCTTCCTTTGAAGACTTCCACGCTCATGCAGGATTTTTCTTCCACTCGGCTCCATGTTGCCTTCTGTTCATGACAATATTAAGAGCAAATGTGCTCTTGATGATGGGCGTTATATGGAGAGTGGCAAATTGTGAGAATATCGAGGAAAGTTATGGTGGAGACAATGGGGATGGCTGTGAGGGCTGCGAAGAGTTGCGCTCCCTCTCTCCCTCCTCATATTCTACCGATTCTTGTCATACATGACAGTGACCAATTAGAAAGGCATGGCATGGAGACAGACTAGGGATGATGGATGAAGTGGAAGAGGTGTCCTAGAGAAATTATGTGCCCGTGATGATAATGAGATTTTCGTGCATGTTTGGGGAAATCTCGTGAGTGTACCTTCCCCCAAAGTGTGCGTCTGTCTCCTTTCATAGGGCCCAAAAAAAAAAAAAAAAATTTATGTATCATTGGAAAGTCTGGATCCAAAGCCGATTGATGATTCACTGAATTTTAGCCTTGATTTGTCACCGAGAATTGACTCTGAATCTCTCTAATTCACTTTCAAATTAGTGCTCGCAATCTTTTAATTTCCTTTTATGCTTCTATTCATATTGCCTTGAATGTGTCCCATTCACTCGCCAATGCATCGGCCAACCTATTCCATCAACCTCTTCCCGATGCCATTTCTTCCCCAGCGTCTTATTCTTTCCTCTTCCACTCTGATGGATGGCCCTTACCAATCTCTACTATCGTTTCCTTTTTATTCTCATCACTTAGTCGGCCTTCCTTATTTTCTCTTCCATTCTCACAGCTGCCCTCCATCTTTTCCATAATTAGATTCAATTTATCTCTAGAACTCTTGCTTAGACTGGTAAGTTTTTTTTTTTTTTTTTTTGATGACCCAGGGAACCTCCGAACGCCGCTTCGCGGGGAGAGTAAACCCTGGAGCGCCGGGGGCCCCCACCGCGGCCCCCCCCTGCAGGTAAGACGCGCGTTATGCATTGAAGCATCGCTTCCACGGAGGTTCGAACCCTTCCCCCTGCGTTTGGGGTACCAAGCCCTAACCAACGCTTCCACCGCGGGCGGTGGTCTTAGACTGGTAAGTTTGTTAGTTAATTATCCACCAAATCTCCAGTCAACATCAACTCAATTCCAACCTTGTGGAGAGGTAATCGGATGATCGTCCGTGGAGGGGTCATACGATAAGGAGTGATCTTACACGTGATGACTTGAGTAAATATGCAAATGCGAGTGAGTTGAATTCGATCCCTAATTTTTCATGTAGTAAATGACTAGGTGGAATAATCAAAATTTAAGTATCAATAGTTGTTCCTCTTGAAAGGGAAGCTCATAGAGATTTCCTTCAAAAATAAATGACACTTAAATTTAAACCATGCAAATGCAATGCAACAATCTTTTCTTGTTGGGAATGGACTTCAAAGAATATGATCCCATTATCAAAATGTAATGATGTGTAGTAAAGAACGTGATGTAAAAGCTAATGATTTAAACTGCGCCATGCAATGATCTTTTTGTTAGGAATGGACTTCAAGAAATCCCATTTTCATAGATCATATAAATGTCGATGCTAATTAAGATAGATAGAATACATACCCGTCGCTTCTTAATTGGGGATGGGGGTAAGAAACAATTTTTGGGAGTCTTGACAAGTATCTTGAATTCTTTTCGGATATTGAAAAGTCTTTCAAAATGTGATGAGAATGATGCTATTTCAGAGGTGGAATATGAACCTGTTACCGCTAACCTGGATGGTCCTCAGAAATTTGAAAGGTTATGGGAAAAGAGGCACTTGGATAGTCTTCAAGGCTGCCGATCGTTAAGAAACTTGAACCCAAGATGGCCCTCAGATCTTCGAAGTAGACTTGGCAAACAAGCATCCCGATGGCATTCAGGGCTTGGAAATAACAAACATCTTAATGGTTCTCAGATATTTTAATGGTCTGCTCAGATCAAAATGATGGGGTCATGGCGAGGAACAATAGCTTCCAAAGCAAGACCGCCAAGTGGGGCCGGGATGGGCCCGAAAATAGGTCTTGATGTCCACAATCCCTACTGGAAATTGCTTCAGAAATTGGGTCCAAAAGTGCTGCAACGGGGGCTGATTCGGGCATGGCTTGGGCTTGGTTCAACGGCCGCAGGTGGTGATGCAGGTCGAGTTTGGAACAGCCATGAGTCAGGCCGAGTTATGGCTGCTGGACGTGCTAAAACGGCTGCTGTTTGGGCTTCGAAGACGGGCTCACGTAGGTGGATGAGAAGGCGGCCTCGATGCAGCGGAGACGGGCCTGATGGGGGTCAACCGAAAGAAGACTGCTGGGAATCTAGACCAAGGTCCTCGTGGCTGAATGGAGGAAAAAAGGTGGGGGCGTCCGCGGGAGAAAATGCGAGGGACATGGACAACAGAAGAGAATAAAGGAAGAAGGGACCGCGGCTTCTGTGGGACAGCGATCAACAAGAGGGAATTAAATGAGAGAAAAGGATAGATGCGGCCAGAGAGGAAGGACCGACGTTGGCAAGAGAGAGAGGTAAGAGATAAACATTGACTCAAGTCAAAAGAACCAAGGCAAAGGGAAAAAGGGAGACCACGTGCAGGAACTGTCGATTTGGGAGGGGATGTGCGAGAGAGAGAGAGAGAGAGAGAGAAAGAAAACGTGTGGATTGGTTGGGGGGGGGGGGGGGGGGGGTGGGTTTCGTGCGTTGAGGGTGTGGGTCCAAGGAAAAAGAAGAAAATAACATAAAACTAAAGTTATAATTTGTTCAACTTCAAAACAACTTGTCAATTAGTCATCCCAAGGCCAATTTTTTCACCATCTTGCACAAGTCAAAGTCCAATTAAAGACCAAAACAAGACGGTCTCTCCAACCTACAAATTCCCCAAATTCCCTCAATTTGAATTCTATTTCCTTTTTCTCGAATCCGATTTTTAAACAAACTTCTCCGATTGAGGTCCGATTAATGCGGAAAAAAGTCCATAAAATTTTCTTTCACCTAATTACTCACATCGATGCCAAAAGTCCCTTTAAATTGGCCAATCCGAATTTCTATTTGTTTTCCGAATCGTCGTATCGATTTTTCGTAAAAAATTCCCAAACTCACTAGAAATTCCTAAAAATGTGAGTCAACGTTCTAGAATGACTCATGACACAACACGACTTTCAATTTCTGAAATTGAATTCAAATTTGTGGTTAATTTCAATCATATGTGGTTTTAACTTGACCTAGTCTATTGAGTAGCTTTTAAGAATTTTTTTTACAATTGACCCGTGGTCAATTTTCTTTGAACCACAACATATCTCTTCGACACATTGGCGACTCTTGATGGTCGTGAAAATCTTGAGATTTCAAATACGGACACAGGGTATCCAAAACGAAAGAAAATTGGTCTAGTGCCGATCGACAAGAATTTTGCAATTAGATGGAATCACCCATACTTTGATCACCTTCTCAATCACATCGATCTATCTCTTGTCTCGATCGATTTTTAATTATGCCGTAATGACCCTTGTAGACTAGTACGGTTAAGTAGTCGATTCCTGGTCGAATTCTCAAGTCTATTGTATTAAAATCTCTTAATGGCTTCACTTGATAGGTCAGTTATCTTATAAATGGCCATCTCAAAGAAAAACACTATAGTCGCATTGATGAAAGGCCCGTCTTATCCAATCAAAATCAAAACCTGAAAATTAGGATGTCACATTGCCGGTCTGCAACATTTGGACTTCAATTTGGCTTGCTTAGGTAGTTTTGGGAGGGAAAATGGCTGCTGAAGATGGCTGAAGACTTTAGGGGCTTGTACTCAAGTGTTTAGATATTTATGGTGGACTTCTAAGGTTTTTGTCCCCCTCTTGTTCCCCCTCCTTTTTAGTAGTAACTTCTTCTTCCTCTTCACTTCATCTTCCTCATTCCCCCATTGTTGTTGCTACACCCCCCTAAACCAAAGTTGCCACCCTCTCGCCGCCCCTTTCTCCGTGTTTGAGCTAGCCCGAAGCCGCGAGCCAAGCAGCCCTCGAGCCCATCCCCATCCGTGACTCCAGCCCACTCGACTGCCTCATGCCGCTCTTGCACTGTCCACTAGCGCTACTGCCATTTCGCCGCCTCAGTTGCAGTCACCACCACTTATCACTCCAGCCATCCAACACCATCTCCAACTCACTTTGCCAGACCAGCCAACTCGAGCCCAGCCCACTCCAGTCCCTCGGTCCCCTTGACCAGCTCCAAGGCAGAATTGGATTTGAGCCCTTGGGTTGAGTAGTGTTAGACCTTTTCTGGCCCTTTCCTGACCTCACTTGGTGTTGCCATAGGCCTAGGTTTTGGCTGCCGTTGTCGTGAATCGGTTTTCACGCTAAACTAGTGAGTTAAACTCCTAAACTCTAATTATGGGTTAATTGCACTTATAGAGAATTACTTTAGGCTTAAGCTTGGTTTAGTAGTTGATTTAGTTAGAGTGACTGTGAGTTAGTAATTTAGTTGAGTGAACTAGGCAGTTAAAATAGTTAGGTAGATTAGTTAGAATATTTAGTTAGTCCGTTAGATTAAATTAGTTAGGTTGGTTAGATTAATTAGTTATTTCAATTAGATCAGTTCGGTTAGGTTATTTAATTTAATTAAGTGTTTTAATTTAAATATTTTGTAACTTATTTAATTATTTATTAATTAGTGTAAATTATACCGGGATAGGCGATTGTTAGAATTTCGTGCCGATCGTCATAATTGTATTGGTTTGTTTAATTATTGCAAATTTATGCAATTGGATACGAGTGATAAGTTTTGAATTATTATTTCAAAAATATGAATTTTTTGTATTTGATAGAAAAATACTAGGTGTCGGGTTTTAATGTCAAAAATGTTTTAAGTACTATATAAAATCGTGAGATTTTTAAAAGAGAGGATATCATGTTTTATGGTTCAATCTGATCATGTGTCCACACACAATTATATTACTGAGTGTTTTTTAATATGAAGAAAATAGGCCAAGTACATTATTTGAAATTGAGGTATTTGAGTGCAAATCACAATGTCCTTGGTTGAGTACGGATGTGCATGTGATCACCTAATATCATGACATGTTTACGTGGGGTAGTGAACCCGCCCTGACGCGGATTAAGTTCAGATGCCCTGACAATGGATGCCGGATTGCAGTAAAGGCCGGACCAATGCTCCTTTGGGAATGCTGTCTAAATGTGGACGTTGTTGTGCTCAATGGGGCGAGACGATGTCCAGTTATGTCGAATGACTACCGACTATTGAGTTAGACATGGCCAATGGGTCATAATAATTGGGACATGTGTGAATGATTGGAATAACCACACTTGATTATGGGACAAAATTGTGTGACACGGAATGAGACGTGTCATAACGATTTGGCCTTATAATCAAGATCCCTGTGATTGTTTGATAGAAGAAATTGAAGTGTTCCAGTTAACGTTTACGCTTGTTGTGTATATATTTGTTATATAAACTATACTAATGTGCAGGAAGGCACTGAGGCGAGATAAGTCTTATATGATGTGTGTTTAGGCTGCCTCTAGGTGAATTTTCATCTTAATTGAGGTTTATGGTGTAGACTCACTAAGACATTGTGACACCCTATCATGGTTCAATATTTTCAAGTCCTTAGATGAAGGTCCGACCCGTACGTTTTAGGTGGCCGTGAGAGGCAGAGACCGAGCGTACCATCTTCCCTATCCAAGGGTCTACTTGGACCCGCAAGCTCGTAGTTACCACCATTTGGGTATATGAGGGCCTACCTTAGTTGGGACCTCATCGATTCAAAGCATGGTTTCATCACGGGCCTAATAGAGTTCGAGAGGGTCCCTTGGATGGCTTTGATGGACCTACCGTCAATGATAGGTATGTGGAGGAACTTGACCCTATCGTGGATGCCGATATTATAGCTAATATCAAGGCGAACCAAGTGCCCGATGCTAAAGAGCCTACAGTAGAGGTGGCTGACCCTTTTAACATCGACATCCTTAATGGTGTCGTAGTAGACCCGGATCCCAAGTAGATAGGGTCTAGGGTAGGGTTAGCTTAGTAGCTTGTTTTGGGTTTCGACTTATGTATATAACTTGGTTTGTTTATAAAATATGTTTTGTGAATTGATTGTCTTGTTTTTCTATCCCATGTTTGTTTGTTGTTTGGAGTTTGTTTAATTCTCTTTCGTGTGTAATAAAATAAATGGATCAGCGATGCATCTAGGAACATCGCAACTTGATCGACCACCAAGGGATATGTATGCGCTTGAAGTTCAGGGCGTGACAATGTGTGTGCCAAGATGTAGTGCTTAAGCATTTAAAACAAACACAACATTTATATGATTCATACATCGCTTCAATGATGAATTAAAGCATTCATTTGCAACACCTCCATACAAAACAAGTGGTAGCATACACTCCACCCCTTATAACTTCCTTTTGCAAAACTATTTAACACCTAACGTTGGTGGCATACCTAATCTCTCCACTGCCAAGTGAAAACATTTTCCGAAAAGAGAAATCTGAGCCTAAGTCCACTATGAATTTCAATTCAAGGCCCTAGCGGATCACCAAACTATCACAACCTTCTTGCAGCACAATCTCACATAATTCCTCTCAGACACCTCTTCCACTTCATTTATCATCCATAGTCTCTCCCCTTCATCAGTCATCTCCATGCCATGCCCTCTTAATTGGTCACTATCATACATGACAAGAATCAGTAGAATATGAGGAAAGGAGGGAGGAAGCATCACTCTCCGCAGAATGCCTAGCCATTCTAATTATCTCCACCATCACTTTCCTCGATAATTCAAGTCTCCAGCAGAGTCCCCTGGTATGACAGTGACCAATTAAGAGGGCATGGTGGGAGACTATAGATGACGGATGAAGCGAAAGGAAGTGGTCTCCAAGAGAAGTTATGTAGATGTGATGATGATGAGATATTTGTGAATCTTTGGGAATCTTGTGAGTGAACTGCCTTCCCCCCAATTGTGCGTTTGTCTCCTTTTATAGCAAAAATCTCCCATGTATCATTAAAAAGTCTGGATTCAAGGAGCTGATTGATGATTCTTGGAGAATTGCTGAATTTTGACTTTGATTTGTTATTGAGAATTGATTTTGAATCTCTCTAATTCACTTCCAAACTAGCACATGCAATCATTTGGTTTCCTTTTACGGCTTCTACTCACATTGCCTTGAACGTGAGCTATTCACTTGCCATCAGCTAGCCCATTCCATCAATCTCTTGCTGATATTCCATTAATTCCCCAGCTTCTTATTCTTTCCTCTTCGACTCAGACGGGTGGCCCTTACCAATCTCCACAATCGTTTCGTTTTTATTCTCATCACTTAGTTGGCCTTCCTTATTTCCTCTTCCATTCTCACGACCTACCCTCCATCTTTTCTATAATCGGCTTCGGTTTTGTTGACACCTAAATTTTGATTAGGTTATTAATTAAGCCTTAATTTAATTTATTTTTCCTTTTAAATAATAAATAATATATAACAAAAACAGCAAAAAAATCAATAAAAAAAAAAAAATTGGTAGCCTATCGAAGCCGGGCCTTCGTGCTTAGCCCCCCTCCTTTTTCTCTCCCCTCACATGGGCCCCTATGGCCCAACCTACTTCTCCCCCGGCCCAGCCCCCTCTTTCTCCTTTGTCTTCTTCCTCCCATCTTCTTCTTCCTTCCTCCTTCTTCCGCCTCTGCAGGTCACGCGTGACGATGAAGACGCGCTCGAGCACAACCTACAACAGAGAGAGGAGCGTAGGCCAGTGGCTGAGAGGACGCAACATTGAAAGCGAACATGCCTTCGTGGAAGGGGGAAGATTTGATGCCAGTTCGACCGCACCCAGGGCCGGTCGACATGCGAGGGCTGATGGCTGAACCTCCGTCGACCAGCCTCCTTCTCGCCTATAAATAGAGGAGCACCTCCGTCAATGAAAAGACACGGAAGCAGCAAAGGATCGAGGGATGCATATCTTTGAAACATCCCACTGAGGACGAGCAAGCCGAGATCTGAGAGCTCGCAGTCAGAGAGAGAGAGCAATCGAAAGTGGGCAAGCATCGCAAGCTTCCCTTGAGAGACTTCAGGGGCTCGAGCACTCGCATGCCCAGATTTGAGGGAGGGGGAGAGATCTGAGCAGAAGGGGTTGAGCGAGAGAAGAATCAGAGGAGAGAGGGTCGAGATCTGGGCGCAGATATGGAAATCCACCGTGTTGAGTCGACCCGAGCCAGGCCGCCGCTGTCGCTGTGACTGAGCACCAGTCTTAACACTGTCAAACCGTATTGTCACCCTCGTGCCTCGCCGCTGCTATTTTTCCCAACATCGGCCGCTACTTCCCTGACTCAGATCTGCAACTGTTCGAAGACTCGGCCAAACCAAAGCCCTTCATCGCAAAATGGTCTTATGCAGCTCGCTGAGACAGGTATGAGTTCAGTCGTCGTCTGCCACCGTACGCCATTGTCACCCTTGCTGCTACCGAACGGAAGCTCCCCTCCCTCTCAAAACCCTAATCGTCATTTCACCTTTCGTCTCAACCCAGCGATTGCCTTCATCGCCGCCATTCAAAGGCTTGCCCCTTTTTTGTCGAGACCTTAGCCTCCATCGCCGCCGAACGCCAGACCGCCGCCGTTCGACCTCCTAGCCCCTCCATCGGTGCTGCGAATAAATGAGGAGGGAGGAAGCATTGCGTCATACCCAGCTCGGATTGAATCCAAGCCACTGTTTGGGTAGGGTTTCGCGAATTGGGGGGCGGATGAAAGCCGAGTCGTCGGGTCAGGTAGGGTTTTAGGAATCAGGTCGCGGTTGCAAGCCGGGTCAACGGCTGAAAACCGGGTCGGGCGTGGGTTCGAACCGGGTAGGGTTTGGCTTCAAAGCGAGGCCAAGTTGTGCGCGTGCGCTGGGAAGATGTTAGGCTGGAGGTTTTTATAAAGTGGGTCAAAATTGGTATGGGCCTTTAAAAAAAAAAAAAAGAGAGAAAATCCCGAGTCGGGCCCATGTTGTGGGTCCATCCGGTCTCACGGGTCACGAACCGGGTTGGTCCCAACCCGGAATCCGACCCGTGTCGATTTTTTTTTTAAATATATATATATATATAATATATTTAAAATAAAAAAATATTTTCTAGAAAAACCAAAAAAAAAAAAAAATATCTGTATTTTCCCAAAAAAACCAAAAAATTCAGAAAAAAGTCAAACATTGATTTATATTTTAAAAAAAATCCAAAAATCCCTTTTATTTTCCAAAAAAAGAAAAAAGTCCAAAAAATGTTTTTCTTCCACAAATGCATGAAAATCCCTAAAATATCCAAAATGCCTCAATGTTTAAACAAGATTAGGTACCGGAAGGGCATTAGTGATTAACTAGTGTAATCAAGTCCATAATCCTAATTTCTCTCGGTTGCACAGAGCGAGTATTTCTCTCGATACTTCGCTTGAGTTTCTAATTGACTCACCCCAAACCGATTAGTGACGACTTCGTTTTAAAATTAATTTATAGGTTAAAAAACTTGGACCATTAAGTGGTGAATTTGTGGGAAAGTCCGAGCTAAAATAGACCTAGCCAAACCATTAGCCTCCACAAGGTGCCCGCCCCTAATCGGGCGTCGAAAAAAAAGAGGTCACGATAGCTTGGCGACTCCACTGGGGAAAATTTGAGGACTTAGGCCATTTTATCTTGTTTAAACACTTTACTGACTTGTTTTTGTTTTTTCTTTATGCAGGTTAGTAGCTTAGAAGTTTATCTTAATTTTGGTTAAAATAAAATGTTTTGTGATCATAAACTATTGTGCATGTTTTATTGTTTTGACACTACACATGACACACACAACCCGGCCGCCAAACTTGGACCGCCATAAGATATTTAGGATGGTGTCAAGAAAGATATGGCTTTGAACGCGAGATTGCATTGTAGATGTTGCCTTTCTTTTCCCTGAATTTCTTTAGCCGAGGTTAGGAGGATATACTGCTAATGCGAGACTGTGACGGGAGGATACAACCCTGAAGACTACCAGTCCCTAGGATACAATCCCAAGGACTACCGGTGTTATACAGATGAAATTGACCATGCATCGTATAACTGATTCCTACCCACACACAAGGTCGAAAGCCTGTTGAAAGAGGGAACATTCGTCCTTATCCATTATGATCCCAATGAACTACTAAGCTTGTCACATGACCATGAAGATAGCTTAAATGCCTTATCCTCATTTGGTGATTTTGACCTGGAAGAAAGCAATGAGATAATCTCGGTAGAGTCCAGTTTTCCTGAAACAGAAAAATTCACCATTATAATGAATATGCAATGGGAAAACTAATGGCCTAACCATGATACATCAAGCCCGTTTTGCACTCATAGGATCATGACCCCTAGAGAGATGTGGATACCTAATCTCCACAAGTATAATGGCACGACTTGCCTCATGACTCATTTGCAATATCTCAACGCTGAAATAAGTCGGTACTATAACCTGATATCATTCGCAACTCGGGCCTTCCAAGAAAGTCTTACAGGGCCTGCGTTGTAATGGTTCATCACAACAGATATCTACCTCATGAGAGATTTGAATGAGCTGTCTTCTGCATTCTTGCTTCAGTATCAAAGCCAGATTGGAACTAAACTGTCTTGTGAGAACTTGATTCACTTTAAAAAAAGACCAATGGAGGATTTCCGAGCATATGCAAGGAGGTGGAAGGCTTTTATGATGCAAACCTACCCTCAACTAGCCAAAAAAGAAATGATGAAGCTGTTCATAGAAGCTTTACGTCGCAAGCATCATTGTTGGTTACATGATTTGCACTTCCATAGTTTCAATGAAGTGGTCATCTCATGCGAATACTTCGAGTCTACTGAAGGCAAGGAACTCTCAGGCGCTTGATTTCAGAAACAACACTATCAAAGTGCTCCTTTTTCATAGAAGTTTTCATGGGTTTCACTTGTTTTTATAATTTCATGTTTCTTATCTTGTCTAGTGTGCTATTGTTGCATTTTCAATTCCAGTAATCTAATGTACAGTTCTAATATTTTGTTTTGAGAGCATGAGGCGGTATTCCAAACCAACCCGGTGATGCTATCCAACCATGAAAAGAAAATATCATCCAAGGAGAATACTGTGGGCTAGGCTTCCTCATGCTTTTTCTCCCCCAAAGACATATTTTGAAAACATAAAATATTTTATTACCAAAAGCTTTTGTCAAAATAAGATGATTAAATTTAATCATGTTTGTCTTTCTAACTCACTCACTTCGTGTCTCAGAATATCATCCCCATCCCCCTTGACTTAATGTGACAAGGGGCATTTGAAGCAAGCGCATCATGTGAATTTGCCAAATTCAAAGACACTCTTCCAAGAAGGCAGTGGGGCAAATAGAAGAGAGCATCCCACTTCAAAGAAGGTAAGTTTTATTATCTAAATATAATTTTAGAAATGATATTTTCTATTTTCTATTTACAGGAAACGAAAGATGGGATGTAATAAGTATAGGCATACGGTTGAAATCGAGCCGTCCCTAGGAGCTTTATGCACTCCACCTCACTCCTACCCAACTCCTTCACAAGCCGGAGCAATATCTTTTCCCCACAACGTGCCTGAGCAACTAGATGATGTGATTTCATCAACGGGACTTCCAGTTTCGACAAGCCCAGAAGCACAAGGAAGGGATCTGTTCTCTTCCTTTGAATTAGCTACTGTCAACAGAGATGAAATCTAGATAGTTGAGGCATTCTCTAGCCCCTTATTTCAAATGATGACTTAGGGCCTAGAAATCTGACTTCTTGTTCCAGATGCATGCTCTCGCAAGAAGTAATTGCCATTAGAGAATTGAAGATTTTGATTGTCCATCTTAGATTCCATAGAAGTTTGAAGTACGTGACTTTGCTCAATGTTGCTAATGGTCATATGGTCAAAGACAGAATTCCACAAAAGGAAGGTGTTACAAATCATCAATCGTGTGCACAGGGCCACAAATGAAGAGGGCTAATCAAAAGAGACATTGAACTATGTCAAAGACAAAAGGCCGTCATTGACATTCAAATATCCATAGGAATCAACAAATATAAACTTTGGGGAAGAGTAATTTGGTACCGTTTCCAATACTCCTAGTATCTAAACTCACTTTTGACATATTTTTCCCCTATTGACAGGTTGCATTGGGATTCAAGAACCTTGGGCAAATCAAGTGACCCATATCGATTTACCTAGCTTGGTATGAAAGGACGTGTCGTCCAGAAGCCGGTTCGGTTAAATAAAAAAAGAGTGCCCTATGGACACCACCGGCGCTTTAGCCTAGTGGTGACCTAACGGAGTGAAAAGTGCAGGACTTCATATCCTCCTAATGCCTCAGATATATCCAATCAATTGAAAACCAATGGAGGGTAATGTTGTATCATTCCCAGTTTTTCAACTCCTGAGAGAATTCGTGATCGACACGTTCTTTCCTATCTTTTGTAAGATCACCTGACTATCAAAAACAATGATAACAAATCAATGAAAGACACGACAAACTCTCCTAAGCGAAATGGTGTCTTGAGTAATCGCCAAAGCAAATGATAGAAAATCTTCAAGCCTCAACTCACCTTTAATTTTGGCCCTGTTGATTGATTCATTTACATCTTCTCTTGTGCAGGAGCAAAAGTAGAGATGCTCGATCAGATTCCCAATCTTCAGTTGATCATTCATTTGTCATATCCCTAATCAATAGGGACAACCATCGACACCCCTTTGTAAATAACCCTTTTGATATTCAAGATTTAACATATTTGCCAACACCATTCTGTTGACCCTTAAAGCTGCCAGCAAGGTCTTTTTAAGCAAAAACCATTCATTTGTTTTAATAATACAAACTCTCTCATGTTTAAAATGCTGCATGCCTTTTCCAAATGGATTTTTGCATGATGATTTTGTCTATATAGATCACTAATCCCGTTGAGGATTATTAGAATAGACAGCTAAGTGAAGAATACAAGATTGATTGAGCATGCTGGATGAGGCGCGTCAAAATGATGACAGGCAAACTATATCCTATGCATAATCCCTCCCATCTATACACTTATGAGATGAGTGTAGAAAATTCCATGACTGCAGGGTAAAGAGTTCTCTCGCGAATGGTACGATAACCAAAACATTGGCGAAGCTTCTCTCATTCTCCCGTCAAGAACCACCCCACACTAGGGCAGATCGGAGGCGAAGCAGCATCACAAGGTGAGAAGAGAGATAGAAATTTTATTGCTCGCACTTGCATCAATCTTCAAGTGTCTTTATTGCATATGAACACTCGTGTTAATTTAAGTGCCCTAGAATGACGAAGAGCAATTCTTTCTCTACGCACTTATACTTATTGTACAACCCAATTGAGTTTGTAATTCCACCCTTACATGGAGGCAAAATAGAAGTTACTGCCATTCAAGCAACATAACCAGGAGCACCGACAAATGATGAAGACTCAAAAGTCTAACAAATAGTGTTGTGCCTGGACTTGCCTAAGCCAATTCCTCTAATGACAAAAAACAGGGGCATAAAAAAGCAGTGTACTTGGTAAAAGCAAGGTCAATGCCCATAAACGAAAAATTGGAATAAAAATAGGGGCATGAAAAAACAGTGTGCTTGGTAAAAGCAAGGCCAATGCCCCCCAGTCAAAAATATTCCCAAGAGAAGTTGCTATTGCGGTTCGATTGATAGAGCCTCCATTTGATAGTGAGAAGAAAGATCAGTGACAAGTGCCAAGGAAATCACCAACTTTCACCCTCTTACATATGAGCCAAGTCTACGTTATATTCCCTTGTAAGAGTCTCTTTAGACTAAGGCATTTCAATTAATGTAGGATTTCATGTGTACATAAGCATCGCTCGAACAAGTACGAGCAAGATTACTCTATCTCTTTTCACAGGATTCCTGACTTGTAAACCCGGAGATGATCGTGAAGCATTCCATTCATAAGCCTTAACCTCGACGGTCCCATTTGATGAGCCACCGACCAAGACTTCATCACAAGTTTCAACAAAGACCTCTCACATTGGTAAAGTCGTACTGTTTGTAAGAATACTCGGACCCCTATTAACATGGTAATAGTGAGATAGTGTGGTTCTTATAAATCTTGCATCAATGGTCAGGATAGCCTTTTTCATGAGAGTGAGTGGAAAGTCCTTTCAGACTGAAAGTCCCTCATATGGCATGCTCAAGACATCTACATTATAAATAAATGTTGTCTTTCAAAATCTTCCCCAGTGGAACTCAGATGATGCAAAACTGACAAAATTGTCATGCATAAATCATATTTAAATTCATGAATTTACAGCATAAGCACTTAGAGGGGGGTGAATAGGTGCACAAACACTTTTTCGAGATACGGAAACGATTCTAGGCAGCCGATAGAAAGGAGTTCACAAAATGATTTACGATCAAAGTAAAGAGAATAAGGGAGAGAATATTGAACATAGGTTTTATAGTGGTTTGGCTTAACCTAAGCCTATGTCCACTCTTCCGCACTGACAGCCCACCGGCTGGATTTCATTATGAATAAAAAAGAAGTTACAGCTCAGCTTTTCCTTGATTCCACAGTGTAGAAGTTCTATCACACCTCCTCAAGGTTTCTCACAAATATAGACTCTCTTTTGTATACAAGTATTCGCTCAAAGGAATTGTCTAAACAACAAGGAGCTTCAGACTTTGAAATTCTTCTATCGCGCACACCTCAACAACATAAAACGTCTTCCTTATATACTCCTTTATGCCATCACACCCGTTGGCACTTACCAAAGGAATTCCTCCAATCTACCTGTTGGACAGAATCAATTAGGAAGATCATTCGGCTACTAAAAGAACGTGTCGATAGCCCATCAATCATGTTCGCCCATACAATCAGGATCTCGGTTTCCATAAGTAGAACCTTCCAAGAATGTTTAGGCAATCATCGATTCCTTAATCTTCGAGTCAATCTCGATCAATCAAAGAATTCTGTTGTGGCTATTCAAACCACGAGATCTTCTCCAGTTGATAAGGTCAAGCCCTTAACAGAACATCCAGTTATGGGTAACCTTTCTTCTAGAGACTATCAATGAGGATAGACTTTGAGTCTTGAGTCTGGCTGTCCGGAGGTCTCCAGACACAAAAACAAAGTCAAACAGATCAAAACAATCCACAAAATCAAACAACCAGTCCAACAAACCACACGATTAAAAGTCAAATTGTTCAAATCTTGCATCTCTCCCTTTTTTGTCAGCATTAAAAAGGTTGAGATGAAAGTGGAATAAAGTCAAGATTGCTTGGGAACGCGGACAAGCTGGAAATCTCCCATAGACTGAACGATGCCTTCCAGCCTTTTCAAGTCTTCCTTCAGTTGTGCGATCTCCTCACCCTTGGCATTGGCCTGATTCTGAACAGTGAGGGCTTGGATTTTATCATTCAATGAACATGAAGAAACTTGACCCGCAGTTTGCAAGTTTTGAACCTCGCATCCCAAGGCATAAATTTGACATCGCATCTCCAAGAGAATATCCATGATTCTGCGAAAATCTGCTGCATTATCAGTCTGAGTACTTGCTTCAGCTCGATCTGATGGAGTAAATGCATATGATGGTAGATCAGCATAATCTCGCAGGTTTGGCGATGAAATTTCATGACCTTCTTCTGGAAATTGAGAGGCATAAACGTCCTTTGGGTCTACAGGAGAGCGATTGACTCCTTCACTTACGTCAGGATATGAGGACTTCCCTCTTTTCTCTTGATCTCCCCCTGTTTCCATGCCTACAGGTGGAGAAGAGTGTTTGTCAGGTTCTTCTTCTTCTCCTCTTTCTTCTTCTTCTTCTGTCTCAACTCTTTCCTTCTCAGCTTCTCTTTCTTCCTCTTCCTTCTCCTCTGCTTCCTTCTCCTCTGTTTCTTTCTCCTCTGCTTCCTTCATCTCTGTTTCTTTCGCCATTTGTTTCGATTTTTTCCCTGGAACAGGATGACTTAAGTTCTTCAAAGCCATTACAGAGATGGTGAGATTTTCATCTTCATCTTCAATAATAAAAGCTCTTCTTTTCGGTTTTGAAGCAACCAAGGGCTCCTTTCCTTTCCGCTTTGATGAAGAAGAGGGTTGATGAGTTTTGAGTGGAGTCTTCTCCTTGAATTTTTCCAACGCCTTGTTCAATTCCTTCAGACGCATCTTGGTCACCATTTTCAGTCCTACCACCATATGATCGCATGATCGAACACAAAAGATTTGCGGAGGCTGAATATTCAGATGTCTGAATAACTTTGTCACAAGACTTGGGTAAGGAAGTTGGCCTCTGTCCTTCATCATGGCTCTATACATGTGGAACATAACAGTGTGAGGAAGAGAAAACCTTTTCCCAATGAGAATGGCATACATCAGCTTTGCCTCTGAACTTGAAACATCAGTTTTGGAAGTTGATTTTGGTCGAAGGCAATTGATCACAATCTTGTGAAGCAAGATGTTGAATGCACTCATCCTTAAGTAGGAAATCTTTTCCTTTATTCTCCTGTCCTTGACAAGTTTCAATGTAGCACCAGCAATAGAAACTTTGATCGGTTGATATCTTCCCCTTTCGACTCTCAACACATCTGCCAGCATATCCATATCCACAACATAGTCTTGATCTTTGACACTGAAGGAAAATTTGTTCACATCTAAAAAGCTAAGATTTGAATAGAAATATGCGGTTAATTCAGCATAGGCCTCTGTAGTATCGGAGCAGAGCCTTTCAAGTTGAAGATATCCGAACTTTTCTCTTAAGTTCACATTTACAGCATCCAGAAAATCAAAATCCACACTCATAGGGTTTATTACCCCACGCTTCAGCAATTTTGAGTACAAATCCCTTTGTTCCTTCAATCTGAACAAATCTCCTCTTTTTCCTCGACTTTCAGCCGCAATACCCATTCTCGGTTGAAATTGACTGTACAATTTGTCATCATCATTTTCATCTACAGGATTCAGTCCCCAATCACGAGGATCACTCGGGATGTTCGCAAGAGTTTCCTTAGCCAACCCTTTACGAGCAATTCCCAAACTTTCCATTCTTCGCAGAAAGATGTATTCATTTCCATACCCCTTCTCTTTAATAAAATTATCGACATATTTCAAGGGAGTACGCGTAGCTTTTAAGGCACGATACAACTTATAAATAGAAGCGGGCTTTTGAACTCTTACAGGGTTTGCATCCTCGATGATTTCGTCCTTTTGTTGATGATCAACGTCTTGAGGGCTAGATGGAGGAGAGTGACGCTGCTGAGAATGTTGTGGGCTCAATTGCTATTTTGGAGCCACATCTTCTTCAGTGAGATCGAAGTGCGTAGGCCCCTCACTCATTCGCCGTGGTCCCCTGCTTGCGATTCTCGAAGACTTTCTTGAAGACGACATCTTTCTTAGTTTTTTGAAGATTCCTTGCTTGACTTTCTCAAGAAAGATGACAACTTTTTCAAAGATTAAAAAAGGGAAGAAAACGGGAATGGAGGATCAATGCTTTCTAGGGTTTTTGAGAGTAAAGTAAAGAGCGATCAACAGTACACGATCGGTTTAAAAAGAAGGATAAACGAAGCGTCACAAAGGAAAATAAAAAAATGCCTTTTCAACATAACTGTCTTTTTCCGCGAAAATAGTCATTTTAAAAATAACTTCCCTTTTTGAAAAAGAAACGATGCAATAATTTCGTCGATTAAATATAGCAACAATTTAAACACAGTCTGACGATCGTACCTCTTCAAGATAAGATTCGAGAGAGAGAAAGAGAGACTTACAGTCTGACAGTCGTACTAAGACTAATTTAAAGTTTTGTATAATTGAGTCTGAACGTCTCTAGACTTTGATTTCCTCATACCTCAAAATGTTGAGTCTGGAACGGATAGACTCAAATTGATTTTTCTCCAAAGGCTTTGTGAATATATCCGCCAGTTGATTCTTTGAGTCAACAAATTGAATTGAAACATCTCCATTTTGAACATGATCTCTTATAAAGTGATGTTGAATCTCTATGTGCTTTGCTCTTGAATGGAGAATCGGATTTTTGGTGAGATTTATAGCGCTGGTGTTGTCGCAATTAATCTTCGTGCATGAGTCTTCAATTCCAAAGTCTCTTAGCTGTTGTTTTATCCACAAAATTTGTGAACAACAACTTTCGAGAGCTATATACTCGCCTGAGTGAGAGAGCTACCGTACTTTGCTTTCTTGAAAACCAAGACACCGTCCCGCCTCCAAGTAGTTGACAAGTACCTGAGGTGCTCTTTCTATCGACCTGCACGCAGCAAGGTCTGCGTCTGAATATCCAAGAAGAGTAAAGTCTCCCCTTTTTGGATACCAGAGACCAAAGCTTGATATTGATGAAATATACTTGATAATACGCTTCGCAGCATTCAAATGAGATTCTTTTGGGTCTGATTGAAATCTGGCAAAAATGCAAACACTAAACAGAATGTCAGGTCTAGAAGCAGTAAGATAAAGAAGTGATCCAATGATACTCCTGTACAGCTTTTGATTGACTTTATTTCCTCCTTCATCTTTGTCTATCTTCAAGGAACTTGACATTGGTATGTCAGCTTTTTTGCAATTGTCCAGTCCAAATTTTTTGACAAGATCATTTGCATACTTTTCTTGGTGAATGAAAGTTCCTTCCTCTAGTTGTTTCACTTGGAGCCCAAGAAAGAAGGTTAACTCACCCATCATGCTCATTTCAAATTCATTCTGCATAGTCTTAGAGAATTTCTTGCACAGACTTTCATTAGAAGATCCAAAAATAATATCATCCACATATATTTGAACAAGTAAAAAGCTTTTGCTTTCTCTGTTAATAAAAAGGGTAATGTCTACTTTACCTTTAACAAATCCATTTCGAATTAAAAACTTACTTAATATGTCATACCAAGCTCGAGGTGCTTGCTTTAAGCCGTACAAGGCCTTTTTGAGTCTGAATACTAAGTATGGTTTCTTTGGGTCTTCAAACCCTGGTGGTTGTTCCACATAGTCTTCCTCACGGATAAAACAGTTTAGGAAAGCACTTTTGACGTCCATTTGAAATAACCTGAAATTTGTATGACAAGCAAATGCAAGTAATCAACGAATTGCTTCTAACATTGCTACCGATGCATAAGTCTCGTCATAGTTGATCCCTTCTTCTTGGGTGTATCCCTTGGCCACGAGTCTAGCCTTGTTTCTTATGACTTTTCATTTCTCATCCATCTTGTTCCCGAAAACCCATTTAGCTCCAACAATTGATTTACCTTTTGGTTTAGGAGTCGGCTCTCGACATCATTAACTCGAATTGTCTCGAGTTCTTCTTGCATAGCTTCAATCCAGCTTTCATCGGATAAAGCTTCTTCTATGCTCCGGGTTTTATTTCGAAATAAGAGCCACAAAGACTATACTCTTCTCGCCTTTTGGATCTTGTGCGAATTCCTTCATAGATGTCGCTAATAATAAAATCTTTGGGATGACTTGGACTTATGTTTCCGATTGCTGGTTAATTTATCGATTGATAATCACTTCCGTCACTAGAATCTTCAACGATCACTTGTTGCTGGTCCTTCAAAGTCTCGAGCCGCTTCTTGAGAATTAGACTTTGTAGAGTCTCGAGAGCAGATTCGATCTCTTCAAAATGAGTCTCGAATAGATTCATTTTGTATAGAATCTTGGAATTTTACATTCATTGATTCTTCCACAGTTTGAGACTTTTTGTTGTAGACTCTGTACGCTTTGCTTGTGGTTGAATATCCAAGGAAGATGCCTTCATCGACTTTTCTTCAAACTTACCAACTTGATCATTTGCATTTTTCAATATGAAACATTTGCATCCAAATATATGAAAATATGAAACAATTGGCTTCTTTACTTTGAATAATTCATAGGGGTTTTTTTTTTTCTAGAATAGGTCTTAGAAAAACTCTATTGATAATATAACATGATGTTGAAACTGCTTCAGCCCAAAACCGTAAAGAAATATTGCTTTCAATTAAGAAAGTTCTGGCCATTTCTTGAAGAGATCTATTCTTTCTTTCCACAACTCCATTTTGCTCTGGAGTATATGGAGAAGAGAACAAATGCTGTAAACCAGATTCGTCACAAAATTTAGCAAAATCGTGATTTTTAAATTCACCTCAATGGTCTGTTTTTATGCTTGAAATAACATACCCCTTTTCATTTTGAACCTTCTTAGCAAATTTTTCAAAGTAAGAAAAAGTTTCAGACTTACTTGTCAAGAAATATACCCATGTAAATCATGAGTAGTTATCCACAATTACTAGGCAATATTTCTTACTCCAATGTTATGCGTTCTTCTTGGTCCGAAGAGATCCATATGCAAGAGCTGCAATACACGGTTAGTCGAAACTTGATTTATTGGCTTAAAGAAATTTCTTACATGTTTTCCCAATATACATGGTGTACATAGATCAGACTGTTGGTATGATAAATTAGGTAGACCACGAACAAGCTTCTTTGCTGATATTTTGGCTATCTGCTTCATGTTGATATGCCCAAGCTTTTTGTGCCATAAGTTCGCTTCGTCTTGGATTGAGATTAGACATTGCGATTCATTTGGTTTCACATCTAAGAGGTAGATATTCCCATGTCTTCGACCCATGAAAGACTGAGTAGAGTCTTTACTGGTTCCTGAACAAATACCCTCTTAAAAGTTGATTTTGAAACCGGCATCACAAAGCCGATCGACATCGAGCGATTGTAATTGAGCCATTCAACTAAAGAAACATTGCTTATTGTGAGGTTCCCAATCATTACAGTTCCAAATCCCACTATTTTTCCTTTGTCAAGTTTCCTCTAAATGAGACTTTCCACCATTCACTTGAACAAGCTTTATGAAACAATTTGAATCTCCTGTCATGTGTCTCGAGCATCCACTATCCAGGTACCATTTCACATTTTTCTTGATAGTGACCTGCATTTAAAAAGAAACTCAAGTTTTCTTTGGTACCCATATTTTCTTAGGTCCTTTTGAGTTAGTCTGATATACGGTTTTTGCCCAGACTTTATTGACAGGTCTCCAAGCCATAAGACATTCTTTCTTAAAATGATCTACACTATTGCATTTTGAACATCTAAGAGCATTGCGATCTACTGGTTTGACAAAGGTCCTTTCAAAATGGTTTTTGTAAGCATTCCTTGTTGGTCTTTGTTTAAATATTTCTTTTACTTTAGGAAAATCAATTAAAGGAATGGTTTTAGCAGTCATTCCTAAACCAAATTTATTGAAATAAGGTCTTTGAACAGAAAGTATTTTCTCCAGTTTTTCAGATCCTAGAGAAAATCTTTTGGAAACATTTGAAATATCATTTTTCAAAAATGCATTTTCTTTCAAAAGATTATCTTCACTTTCTTTGTGAGAAGAAACATCCCGGTCTAAGCATTTCACTTTTTCTTTTAAAACGTTCTCTTGTTGTTTCAAAACAGAATTTTCCTTTTTGAGTTCAGAAATTCTTTTAAGAGAAGTCTTAAGACTAAAACATAATTCATTGATATATTTTGAAACTTTAATAGGGATTTTGAAATTACTTACCTCGAATTCACTTTCTCGAGTCGAATTAGTCTCGAGTTTAATTCTGAGTCTGATTGTGCCATTGGACATATGTTGGCATAATCATCATCACTATCTTCACACTCCGTATCACTCTAGGTTTCAGCTTTGAGAGCCTTTCGATACCTTTCAGTTTTTCCTTTCTTCTTCCTTAGAAGAGGACAGTTGGGTCTGATGTGTCCCTTTTTCTTACATTCAAAGTAGACTATATCTTTGTTTGATTCATCGTCTTCAACAGACTTGGTCTGTTGATTTTGAAAATTTTGTTTCCTTGAATTGAATATTCTTCCTTTTCTATTCAGCTTTCTGAATCTTCTTATCATGAGAGCAAGTTTTTCATCATCCATGTCGTCTTCGTAATCTGTTACATCGAATCATCATTAGATTTTAATGCAATTGATTTCTTACCTTTGGGATCTTCGTCTTCGTTGATTCGTTCCGCTTCATAAGACCGAAGGGTCCCAACCAGCTCATCGACAGACAGTGGCATGATTCTTTGAGTCTCTCTGATTGAGATCTTAATATGATTCCAATCCTTGGAGAGTCCACGTAGTAGCTTGTTTACTTTCATGGGATCAGAAATTGGTTGACCTTAATTTTCAAGACCGTTCACGATTTCTGTAAAACGACTAAACATGTCAGTTATAGATTCTCCTGGTTTCATTCTGAAGGCTTCATATTGACCGAGAAGAATGTTGATTCTTGTTTCTTTCACTCGATTAGTTCCTTCATAGGTAATGTGTAATCTATCCCAGACTTCTTTGGCTGTATCACAAGAAGATATTATGTTATATTCAGTAGATGATAAAGCACAATATAAAGAGTAAATTGCTTTTGCATCAAGAGCTTGTCTCTTGATTATCTCTTCCTGACTCATTTCGCTGGACTCAACAGTGTCCTTTCCTCTTTCTGAGACAGATGCAGCTTTAGGAATGATTCATTTTCCTACAACGTCCCATTCCAGAGGATTCTTTGATCTTAAGAATGCCTTCATCTTGTTCTTCCATATGTTGTAGTCCTTTCCATCAAAGTAAGGCAGTCTGGTATTGCTTTGCCCTTCTACCAGCCCTGGAGCCAACATACTAGCAATGGATCTTTGTGGCATCCCAAAATTCATAATGATCTCTAGTTACGTTAAAGTCTATGAATAGATGATGGAAGTACCATCAAGTTATTTTATGGCCATTTAATCCATAATTTGCAATAAGAATTATGGCCAAGCTTTGAATGGATAATTATGTGATAGGAAAGAAAATCCTATCATCGGCCATGTGTTTTATAAATTGGGATTTATGGAACTATGATTTCAAGATTTTGGCCATGTGGAATTTAGTAATTAAATTCTTAAAAGAAAGAATTAAAGATGAATAATTGAAAGGTGAAATTAGGATTTAAATTAGGTTTGGGCCTTAAGCCCAAAAGGTGGATTTTAATGGGCCAAGTTGGCCGGCCCATTGAAGCCCACAAGGGGGCTATCGACCAGCCCATTTGCCGGCCCAATCCAAGCCCACAAGCCTTGCATGCGAGCTGCCAAGTGGCATGGGGGTTGTGCAAGGTGTGGCTACCCCCATTGGCCATCTTGGGCGGCCACATGCAATATAAAAGCCACTAAAAAGAAAGAGAGAGAGAAAGAGAGGGAGAGGGAGTGGTTGTCGTTCAAGAGAGTTGCGAGAGAGAAGGGAGTGTGGCCGAGAGAGGAGAAGCCGAGAGGAGGAGAAGGAATCGCCGTCCGTCCGCTCGTGCTGTTCGTGAGGTTTAGAGGCAAGTTGGGAATCCACTTTCTACTCTTGCACCAATGTTTTCGCATGAACTGTTTGGAGTCAGAAACTTTTTGAGCTTTCATGTGTGTTTAGAGTCCGATTTTGGTTTCGATTTCTTCATGAAAGTTGTAGCTAACATCTTTTACTACAACATACTAAAATTTCGTGGAAAATGATGGAGATTTGTGGGGTAAAACTCTCATCCTACGGAGATGCTAGATCTGGAATATTTTCGTGTGAACTGTTGGAGTCAGAATGTTGTGAGAACTTGCATGCATGTTTAGAGTTCTATTTTGGCTTCGGTGTCTTCATGAAAGTTGAAGCCAACGTCTTGTAATATGACATACTAAAAATTCGTAGAAAACTATGGAGATTTGTGGGGTCAAAAGTTCTATTGTACGGAGACTTTAGATCTGCGAAATTTTCACTGACCTCTTGTTGATTTCTTGGTTGCATGTTGATTTCTGTTGGATATATCACTTTGTTGTCTTCTTGAAAGTTGTAGGAAACACCTTAAAATACAACATACTCAAATTTGAAGCAAAAATAACAAGTTTAGCTTGGTGAATCGGCTAGATCTTTGAAATAATGGTTCTGGTGAAGTATCTCGAGACACCCGAGACTTCATGGACTAAAATGGTGACCATAATCTGGTTATTTGGTCTAGATCTCTTCATGAAACTTGTAAAGGACACCTTGTTACATAACATACCCAAATTTCAGAAGAAACGAAAGAGAATTGATGGGTGAAAATTAAGAAATTCCGAGGAGTGTGTTCTGGACGACGCGGTCGTGGTTCCAGAAGCTTCGTAGGGTTGTAGAAATTAATCTAAAAATAATTTGGCTTAGAGTTCTTCATGGAAAGTGCACGAAAATGTCTTGGATATCACCCTGTAAAATTTCGTAATTTTTGGAGACCGAATGGATATTTTAATTGAATTTATTCGGAAACTGTGCACTGGGTTTAAATCCGAGAATTTTAGGATGTTTTTGGGAGAAATTGTGAAATTATGAGAAATTCAATTTGGCCATGAATTTTGTATGAAATTGTGATTCTATTTGTTTGATTAATGATTGTTTGAATATCATGATTTTGGGAAAATCATAGATATTAAATTTAATATTTATTTATGGAAATAAATAAATAAATATAATAATATAATAATATAATAAAATAATAATAAAATAATAATAAAATAAAATAGATTTCTATTTGGCCATGGATTCAACTTCATTTGTGTGGCACCTGTGTGATGAGGTCTTTGTACATGTATTAAGTTGAAATGCATATGTGATAAAGCTTTGGCATGTGTATGACATGTGAATTGAAATGCAAGTGTGATTTGTTTGATGCTATGCCAATTGCCATGTTAAATCGAGATAAAAGGATAAATGTGGATGAGGAAGAGGTTGTGGTGGATGATGATGTCTGGTGGCCGAGTGGCATAATTCCAGAGATTCCCCGGGAGTGTCGGGATGCCCGGTGGTATACGGTACGTAATTCCATGGGAGGCCTGGTGGTATGTCGGTACATAATTCCGGAAGCCCTGTCGGAGGTTTTTGCCCGAAGGGAATGCCTAGCGATGCCAGGATTTGGGTGCGGGATGCCTGGCTAGAAGGGTAAAGGCCGGAAGCCCTATCGGAGGTTTCTGCCCGAAAGGAATGCCTCGTGATGCTAGTTGGGATGCGAGATGCCCGGAATGTGGGGGGCCGGATGCCCGGTTGTATCTTGGATACATGCGCGAGGTTTTTCTCGCATGAGATGCGAGTGTAAAATATGAAATAAAATTGATGAATCGAGGAAGGGTGATGTGGTGATCAAATTTAAAGATAAAGATGAAAATTAACTCATGGCATGATATGGCATGATATGCATGATGATATGCATGATGATGGTGATGATATGTGATGTGATATGATGATCACCCATGGTATGATATGCATGATGATATGCATGATGATGATGATGATGATATGTGATGTGATATGATGATCACCCATGGTATGATATGCATGATGATAGTGATGATATGTGATGTGATATGATGATCACCCATGGTATGATATGCATGATGATATGCATGATGATGATGATGATGATATGTGATGTGACATGATGATCACCCATGGTATGTTATGCATGATGATATGCATGATGATGATGATAATATGTGATGTGATGATGTCATGATAAGGATGACATGTATGATATAATGATGCCATGATGATGATTATGATGATGACATATGATGATATGATATGCATGATGATAAGGCATGATGATGCATGATAGTATTACGCATGGCTGCAAGGTAAGTTACGCTTGTAATGCATGTATGATTTGTATGATGCATTGAGTGGTTATTGGATTCCTTTACCTGCTGAGTGGTTGTACTCACCCCTTTTGGGGACCAACATTTCAGATTAGTAGATGGTTTGAACGGTTGAATATGACCGCGGGGAGAAGGATAGGAAAGGAGGGAACCTTTGGACGCCGACACTGGTTGATGGACCTTAAGCATACGATTGTGGGAGGAGATGTCGGTCATCTTTTAAAGTATAGCCGAGTATAGAAACATTGGCATTTCGATGTACTAACTAAAGATGTCCATATGCTTTATGTAAATAAACGTGTCCGGCTTTAACCTATATAAGATGTTTAGTAGGTGTGCATCGATTTCTGAATGTAGGGAAGGGAATTGTTGGATATGCTTCCGTTATGTAAATTGTGCAAGGGACAGTTAATAAAAGATATAAACCCCCATTGTTGTATGGACCCGCTGCAACTAAAAATGGTATCAGAGTGACTTGTTATTTGGGAAAGAAAAAAATGAAAAGCGAACTGTGGTGACTCTAGCGAATCGGGGGCCGTCGAGAGGTGCCACAATCTTTTACTCTGAAGTAAAACACTTCAAACAAAGTGAGTACACGAGCTTTGATACCAATTGAGATAGCTAGTATAAGCACCTAGAGGGGGGTGAATAGGTGCACAAACACTTTATCGAGATACGGAAGCGATTCTAGGCAATCGATAGAAAGGAGTTCACAAAATGATTTACGATCAAAGTAAAGAAAGTAAGGGAGAGAAGATTAAACACAGGTTTTATAGTGGTTTGGCTTAACCCAAGCCTACGTCCACTCTTCCGCATTGACAGCCTACCGGCTGGATTTCACTATGAATAATAGAGAAGTTACAGCTCAGCTTTTCCTTGATTCTACAGTGTAGATGTTCTATCACACCTCATCAAGGTTTCTCACAAATATAGACTCTCTTTTGTATACAAGTATTCGCTTAAAGGAATTGTCTAAACAACAAGGAGCTTCAGACTTTGAAATTCTTCTATCGTGCACACCTCAACAACATAGAACGTCTTCCTTATATACTCCTTTATGCCATCGCACCCGTTGGCACTTACAAAAGGAATTCCTCCAATCTACCCGTTGGACAGAATCAATTAGGAAGATCATTCGGCTATTAAAGGAACGTGTCGATAGCCCATCAATCCTGTTCGCCCATACAATTAGGATCTCGGTTTCCATAAGTAGAACCTTCCAAGAATGTTTAGGCAATCATCGATTCCTTAATCTTCGAGTCAATCTCGTCAATCAAAGAATTCCGTTATGTCTATTCCAGCCACGAGATCTTCTCCAGTTGATAAGGTCAAGCCCTTAACAGAACATCCAGTTCTGGGTAACCTTTCTTCTAGAGACTGTCAATGAGGATAGACTTTGAGTATTGAGTCTGGCTGTCCAAAGGTCTTCAGACTTTAGATGACAGAGTCTGGAAACCTTCAGACTAGACTGATGGAAACGTTTTGTCAGCTTCAAAATACTTCAAGAGAATTTCTCCAACAGATATTCCCATTACTAGGAGGTGAGAGACCTTCATGAATATGCGGGCACGCCCTCAATATTCCCATTACCAGGAAGTGAGAAACCTTCACGAATATGCGAGGCACGCCCTCGATATTCCCATTACCAGAAGGTGAGAGACCTTCACGAATAAGTGGGGCACGCCCTCGATATTCCCATTACCTGGAGGTGAGAGACCTTCACGAATATGCGAGGTATGCACTCGATATTCCCATTACCAGGAGGTGAGAGACCTTCATGAATATCCAAGGTACATCCTCGATATTCCCATTACCAGGAGGTGAGAGACCTTCACGAATATCTTAGGTACGCCCTCAATATTCCCAATTACCAAGAGGTGAGAGACCTTTATGAATATCCAAGGTATGTCCTTGATATTCCCCAACTGCCAAGAGGTAGGAGACCTCTATGAATATCCCAAGTATGTCCTTGATATTCCCATTACCAGAAGGTGAGAAACCTTTACGAATATCTTAGGTACGTCATCGATATTCCATCTACCAGGAGACTTTAAAAAATGACCAAGTATTCTCCAGAGTTTGGTACTTATGATTATCTAGGTACCCCTTGATACCTATGAACGTCTAGGTATCCTCTAAAAATTTGTACTTGTGATCATCCAAATACTCCTTCGATACTCGCGAACGTCTAGGTACCCTCCAAAAGTTTGTACTTGTGATCATCCAAGTACTCTTTCGACACTTGCAAACAATTAGGTACTCCTTCAACACCTGTGAACATCCAGGCACCCTCCAAGAGTTTGTATTTGTGACCATCCAAGTACTTTTTCGATACATGCAAGTAATAAGGTATTTTCCATCATCTAGCACTTGTGATCATACAAGTACCTCTTCGATACCTGTGAACGTCTAGGTATCCTCCAAGAGTTTGCACTTGTGATCATCCAAGTACCTTTTCGACGCCTGCAAAGGCCAAAATATCCTCCAGGTTAGTACTTGTGAATATCCAAGTACTCTTTCAAAATGCTTATAAATGTCCAAACACCCAACAAACAGATGCCCCGAGAAAGGTTGGCGCATCCCTCGAGAAAGGTCGGGAGCCATCTGGTGTCCTTGACGAAGATCACACACCAAAAAAGCAAGATGCCTTGAGAAAGGTCGGCGCATCTCCCGAGCAAGGTCGAGTATCAACTGGTGTCCTCAACTTAGGTTAGGCACCCCCAACAAATTGATGCCTTAAGAAAGGTCGGCGCATCTCCCAAGAAAGGTTGGGTATTAACCAATGTCCTCGATTGAGGTCAGGCACCCCCAACAAATCGATGCCCTAAGAAAGGTCGGTGCATCTCCCGATAAAGGTCGGGTACCAATTGGTGCCCTCGACTAAGGTTAGACACCCCACAAATCGATGCCCTGAGAAAGGTCGGCGTATCTCCTGAGAAAGGTCGGGTATCAATTGGTGTCTTTGACAGAGAGCAGGCACCCCACAAATCGATGCTCTAAGAAAGGTCGACGCATACCCCGAGAAAGGTCGGGTAAACAATTTATTGCTCTAGCAGGTGACCAAAGAATGGTTTGGGTCCTGCAAAAGCAATTTCCCATCAAGGCGATCGAAGAAAGGTTCAGGTCTTGGAGGAGCAACCTCCTCATGTCACCAAGTAAGATGACACCTTGATACTTGTCAAACTCGGGGTTCACACTTTATCTCACTCACTCTTGGTAAGTAACGACAAGTATCTTCTTATCTATCTTAGTATGTGTAATGTTATATTGCTCATTTTTTGCATAGGACAATAGGTCCCAAATAAAATATAATCTACTGCATATGAACAGACAAAATTTAGGTATCAGTTTGTCTTTGAATGCAATATCTACAAACTTACATTCAAAGAGGGGCACGTTAACACCTAAATTTTGATTAGGTTATTAATTAGGCTTTAATTTCTTTAATTTTTCCTTTTTTAAATAATAAATAATAAATAACAAAAACAGCAAAAAAAAAATTCAATAAAAACAACAAAAAAAAAAACAAAAATTGGCATCCCATCGGGGGGGCCTTAGTGCCGAGCCCCCTCCTTTGCTCTCCCCTCACATGGGCCCCTATGGCGCAACCTACTTCTCCCCCAACCTAGCCCCCTCTTTCTCCTTTGTCTTCTTCCTCCCATCTTCTTCTTCCTTCCTCCTTCTTCCGCCTTTGCAGGTCACGCGCGACGATGAAGACGTGCTCGAGCACAACCTACAACAAAGAGAGGAGCGTAGGCCAGTGGCTAAGAGGACACAAAATTGAAGGCGAGCATGCCTCCATGGAAGGGGGAAGATTTGATGCCGATTCAGCCGCACCCAGGGTCGGTCGGTGTGCAAGGGCTGACGGCCGAACCTCCATCAACCAGCCTCCTCCTCGCCTATAAATAGAAGAGCACCTCCATCGACGAAAAGACACAGAAGCGGCAAAGGATCGAGGGCTGTAGATCTTTGAAACCTCCCATTGAGAGACTTTAGAAAGGGGGGCCGAGGATGAGCAGGCCAAGATTTGAGAGCTCACAGTCGGAGAGAGAGCAATCGAAAGTGAGCAAGCATCGCAAGCTTCCCTCGAGAGACTTTAGGGGAGGCCCGAGCGCTCGCACGCCCAGATCTAAGGGAGGGGGAGAGATCTTAGTGGAAGGGGCTGAGCGAGAGAAGAATCGGAGGAGAGAGGGTTGAGATCTGGGCGCAGATTTGGAAATCCGTCGTGCCGAGTCGCCTCGAGCCAAGCCGCCGCCATCACTGTGATCGAGCACCAGTCTCGACGCTGTCAAACCATACTGTCGCCCTCGCACCTCACCGCTACTATTTTTCCCGACACCGGTCGCTACTTCCCTGACTCAGACCTGCAATTGTTCAAAGACTCGGCCGAATCAAAGCCCTTCATTGTGGAATCGTTTGGTGCAACTCGTTGAGATAAGTACGAGTTTAGTCGCCGTCTGCCGCCGAATAGAAGCTCCCCTCCCTCTCATAACCCTAATCATCATTTCGCCTTGTGTCTCAACCCGCACGGCCACCTCCGTCGTTGTCGTTCTAAGGCTTGCCCCCCTTTTTATCGAGACCCTAGCCTCTGTCGCCGCTGAACGCCGAACCGCCGCCATTCAACCTCCTAGCCCCTCTATCGACGCTGTAGATAGACAAGGAGGGAGGAAGCATTGCGTCGAACCCATCCCAAATCGGATCTAGCCACTGTTTAGGTAGGGTTTTACGAATTGGGGGGCGGATATCCAGGTCGTCGGATCGGGTAGGGTTTTAGGAATCGGGTCGTGGCTACAAGTCAAGTTAGCAGCTGAAAATTGGGTCGGGCGTGGGTCTAAACCGAGTAGGGTTTGGCTTCAAAGCGGCCAGGTTGTGTGCATGGGTTGGGTAGATGTTGGGCTGGAGTTTTTTTTATAAAGTGGGCCAAAATCAGTTTTTGCTTCAAAGCGGGCCAGAATCCGACCCGGATCAGTTTTTTATAATATAATATAATATAATATAATATATTTAAAATAGAAGATAATAAAAAATAATTTTTTTTTCCAGAAAAATCAACAAAATCAAAAATATCCGTATTTTCCCAAAAAAGCCAAAAAAGTCAGAAAAAAAATTCAAAAAATGACTTATATTTAAAAAAAATCCAAAAATCCCTTTTATTTTCCAAAAAAAGAAAAAGGTCCAAAAAATGTTTTTCTTCCACAAATGCATAGAAAATCCCTAAAAAATCCAAAAAGCCTCGTAGTTTAAACTAGATTAGATACGAAAGGCATTAGTGATTAACTAGTGTAATAAAGTCTCCGATCCTAATTTCTCTAATTGCACAAGAGCGAGTATTTCTCCCGATACTTCACTTGGGTTTAATCGACCCACCCCAAACTGATTAGTGGTGACTCCATTTTAAAATTAATTTATAGGTTAAAAAACTTGGACCATTAAGTTGTGAATTGGTGGACTTGGGAGATCCGGGCTAAAATAGACCTAGCCAAACCATTAGCCTCCGCAAGGCACCCGCCCCTTATTAGGCGCCCAAAAAAAAGAGGTTGTGACAGGTTTATCTTGAAAGCTCTTGCTCAGATGGGTAAGTCTATTATTTCCTTATCTGCCAAATCTCGAGTCTACATCAACTCAATTCCAACCTTGTGGACAAGTGATTTGATGTATGCTTATTCGTGGAGGCGTCATAAGATAAGCAATGATCTTACACGTAATGACTTAAGTAAAAATGCTGATGCAAGTGATTTGACTTTGATCCCTAATTTTTCATGCGATAAATGACTAGTTGAAAAAAATTTGGGCATTAACAAGATGTCTATCCAAATTCTTTAATTTATCATAATGTATTCCTAGTTTTTTTTCTTTTTTAATCAGGTCCTCCATTATTGGATAGAAATATGGTTTTGGTTTCTAAATTATTCTTTTTTCTCCTACTTTAATACTTTCCTCACTAATGTAATGGTGTGTGCCCTGAGTTGTGACAACTTCAGCATCTTCTTCAACTTTGTTTGGGACTTGGCTTAAAACTTATAAGTTTGTTTGCTATAGAGCTTGTTAGGGTTATGTCCCAAGTTTGAACCCGTCAAATGGAACACGACTCGGAATATGTGGACCACGTGAAAGTGATAAGCCCGGATACATGTAACTTGGTCTTTAAGTCCTATTCGGAATCCTATTCCTAAGCTGAAGTCGATGTAAATTGAAAAGGAAAAGTCAACTTTGGAATTTTATGGTCGCCCTGGTGTTTGACTGAATTTCCATTTTGTGTGGACGTCGGAATGTCGTGCAAGGAAACGTGAATGAATTTTTTTCCTAGTAGTTGGCTACTTGTCCGTTTTGTTAACACATAAATATACAATCTTTCATTGCCATATTTTCTCCTTGAAGGGTCTTTCGTGCGGAGGTGTGTGCTGTGTTTCTAGCTCGTCGTGTGCGACATCAGATCAATTAGATGAAGCTAAACACTGTGGGTATGAGTGTAATCTAGAGTTGAGAAACAAGTGATTATAATTATGTAATTCTCCAATTAATTATTGATCCCTTGAGGCTGGTTCTCTTTGTCGTGACTTTTGGCTTGTGGCCACGACATTCGAGTAATTACATAAAGCTCAAAACTACGGGTATTAAGAAATATTTAAGTAAGCGAGTGCAACTCTATAATTAGTGGATACTTTGTGGTTGACTTGCTTATTTGATAGCAATGCTCAAACCAAACTGCGAGAAGTCATCCTATTATTCATTGTTCCTCGTTGTTTTCCCTGATAATTTCGTTCTGTCGTGGTGAATAGCAAGATTCATGACTTTCCGCATTATTTCACAACAGAGCATGCATAAATTGAGTGGCTATATAGGCTCATACTAGTGGTCCTCTCAAATTGATGCGTTGGCGGATCAGGAACTTTCTGGGAAACGTGATTGATCCTTCCATAAAAATGACAAGACAAGGGCATGAACATGATGGTGGTCCTGACATCACTTTTGCTCGGCAGAGGACGGGACAAAGGAAGAGTTGGATTTGGTTTAGTCATTTGCTATTTGCCATAATGTCTCAATCAGAGATTAGAAAGGCAGCTAACCAGATCTAGACTTTTCAATTTCCATGTCGCTCTTCCCTTTTACAGTTCCAATAAAAAAACTAGAATCTTTTCTTAAATTGTTTGCATGGGCATAAAATCCCACGGTTGATTACACAAAACCGCAGTTGAAAATTATTTTTGTGATATAACAATTAACAAAACTGCTAGTAATAAAGATGCTTAATATGAGATTATAGTCTCGCATATGTGAGATGATGGATAGAGGCAGAGCAACAACTAAACTATTTTCTATCATTTTCTATATACGTGGTGGTTTCTCTTTCGGTAAATGCTTGATTAGCTTTGCTAATGAAGAAAAAAGTGACCACGAGATTAATGGGCATTGTTTAAGTGGAAAATGAGTAATTGAGAAAATATTTTCCAAAAAATGATTGCTTATATTGTCTAAAAAATAAATAAATGGATTTTTTTATTGCCCATAAAAATAGTTAGGTTCAGATTATTATCAATGATGAAAATATTCTCTATTGACTATTTTTTTAAACAATAGAATTAATTATTTTTTGGAAAATGCTTTCTAAATCACTTATTTTTGGTGAAACAAAATGAGTAGAATTAGTACTTCCAACAAATTTTTATTTTATGGAAATTATTATTGTTGTTGTTGTTATTACTACCACTGGTGATAAATAATTACCATAAAACGGTGCAAATATGTTTGAATGTAACTTTCTTTCACAATTGTAAAGCGAGTGAAAGTGTCGCAGAAAATCAAGTTGGAAAGGAATAAGATCTGAGTATTGACGTCACAAGCTCAGATCTTGAAATAATTAAAGATGAATTTAGATTACACTAAAAAATCTTACTTGAAACTAGCTAATATTATCATTATTTAATTGATATACATCAATAGGAGAAAAAAATTCTAGTTTTTGGCACGAAATAATAGAATTCTGCTTATATCCTGATAAATATGGTTAACGCCGTACCAGGTTTGTAAGAGAGAAGATGAGGAAGAGAAAAACCAAGTGATCAGGGGCAGCTAATCAGAATTTATTTCTTTAGCAAATAGGGATAGGAAATTCATAATTTGACCGTTTCTTAACTACATCACACATAACGATTAAAACGCAGTGCAGATTGAATGAAACATTATATTTTTAGTCTTTGAAAAACCTTTACATGGTTCTTCTCCTAACTATTTATTAATCCACAGGTCATTCTCTCCAGAAACTAAGATGGGACCATGAATTGTGCATCAATTCATGGTCCCATCCTAGTCTCTGACGTTGTAATTGAAGGGTTATTTCCAGGAGATTGCGTTTGAGTCATCTTATAATATTTAGGAGAAGAGTGATAGCTATCAAGAGGCTCTCAAGCACCGACCAGGGTACCGAGGAATTTAGAAATTAAGTCTTGCTCATAATGGAGCTCCAGCACACAAATGTCGTTAAGCTTTTGGGATTTTGTGCCGATAATGAAAAGAAGATTCTCGTCTATGAATACATGTCCAATGGCAGCCTGGATGTCATCCTTTCGGTTTGTTGAATGAAACAGCACGAAATTTTGGGCCATCAATATCTAACTTATCTTTCTAAAATGTTCGTTCTTGTTTTTACTGCCAGATCGAGAGAGACGGGCAAAACTTGACTGGAGAAAACGCATCGACATCATAAATGGAATAGCACGTGGGGTTCTTTACCTACATGAGGATTTCCACCTAAGAATCATTTACAGAGACCTGAAGGCAAGCAATATATTATTGTACTCTGAAATGAACCCAAAAATCTCAGACTTTGGAATGGCTTGAATCTTTTCTGGAAATGAGGGGGGAGCCAACACTGCTACCATAGTAGGAACATAGTGAGTCCAGTGTTTTGGGTTTGTTGTGTTTATTTCCTTAATCTACTGGTTGATGATATGAATATTTACTCTGTAGATGCAAATTTAAAGACAAAATTGTCATTGAAACGATGTTATAGCCCTATAGGCCACTTCAGTTGACAATTCTCGTTGAATGTCTCAATTTATCTCACATTTTCTTTCTGATTATCTGGAACGAGGGATACATGGCTTTGGAATATGTTATGTGTTAAATTATGACTCGAGTCTGAGGAGCATTTGTAAAATGCGATTCGCTTGGACAAGTAAAAGTTCGTGAGATTCCATGAAGATTTACAAAAGAAAAACGAAATCTGCGGAAGCCTGCTGAAGCTGAATTATTTTCGTGGGCCCAAGTCAAGACTTTGACTTCTTGGGCAAACACACATGCATGCGAAATTCCAAGGCAGTGTTACTATTTCGTTTTTTTTAGCCGATGAAGTTAAAAGAGGAAGCTTCTACACGTAAAGCCTTAACGTGGTGGGCTCAGGTCAAACTTTGACGTGGGCACGTATGAAAGCAAAGAAAAAGAATTGCAGGTCTTCTTTTTCCCTACCGATCAAAGTCCGCCGAAGCCCTACGTAAGAAGCCACGTTCATGCCACACGTCCGCTGAAAAGGAACTGCATGAAAGAAAGAAAAGGAAACTCGAGATCTTTTCTTTTTGGCTGCTGGCTCTCCCTGTGGACGTAGGTGTGGGAAACACTCGAGCGTGAGAGCAATTGTAAACTTTGATTCTCTGATTATAGTTGATTATTTGCTGTTGGCTCTCTTCGTGAACGTAAGTACCGATACTCAAACTGAACCATGTAAATTTCTGATGTCCTTATTTTTCTCATTTATTTCTTAATTGTGATTTAGAGATGTTCCTTATTTGATTATTATTTGGAAATTCTGTTACTTTAATTATGTCTCGAGAGGAAATCTAAAATTGAGAAGTTTAACAGAACAACTTTGTGTTATGGAGTATCAAGATGCGAGCTTTATTGACAACCCAAGGTTTGGCCAAGGCATTGGATGGTGAAGATAAGTTGCCGATTATAATGAAAGCCTCAGAGAGGGTAGAGCTATTGGAAAGAGCAAAGAACACAATCCTGTTAAATTTGTTGGATGAGGTTTTAATAGAGGTTGCTGAGGAGAAGGATGCCGCAATATTATAGGCAAAACTTCAAGTACTCTATGTGAAGAAAGGTTTGAACAATCACTTGTACATGTTGAAGAAGATGTTTCAATTTAGATATACTGAAGGTACGCCTATTATAACCCACTTAGATGAATTTAATAAACTCATCATGGATTTGAAGAGCGTCGGTAAGATACTTGATGATGAAGAACAGAGCATGATGTTATTAGCCTCTTTACCAAAGTCATGAGAGCACTTTACTGATTCACTATTGCAGGGGCATACTACGATTCTAAGAGGTAAAGTCCGTCTTATTCTCTAAGGAGTGGCAGAGAAAGTTGCGAGATGATGGTCTAGCGCAAAGAGTAACGCAGGCATTGACGATTCGGGGTAGAGAACAACATCGATGGCTTAGTAGCAGTAGAGGTAAAAGTATATCGAAATCATGCCATAGAAAGTCCAAGGGATGCATGAAGTGCTTTGAGTGTCACGAGGAGAGGCACATCATGAGAAATTGTCCAAAGTGGAGGAATAAAGCTTATAGGCAAAATGCCACAAGCAGTGTGGCAAACGTTGCTAAAGGGAGCAATAGTGATGCACAAGCTATTTTATGTGTTGCTACTTCGTCAAGAGACAAATGAGTGTTAGATTCGGGGTATTCTTATCATATGACATCTCATAAGAACCGGTTTACTACTTATCAGATTGCAGATGATGGTAGAGTTATTTTAGGGAATAATATAATCTATAAGGTTGTGGAGATAGGGACAATTCGAATTCAGATGCACGATGAGGTGGTGCACACATTGATAGATGTGAGGCATGTACCAGAGTTTAAGAAAAACCTTATTTCTCTAGAGACACTCAATGACATCGGATGTAGGTACACCGCTAAAGGTGGAATACTGAAGATGTCTCGAGGTGCTATGACAGTGATGAAGGGGAACAAAGTTAATACTCTTTATCATCTAATGGAGAGACCATGATCGAAAACGATGTAGTTTCATCGGGTAAGTAAAACTCTAACTTGACTTAATTATGGCATATGCGTTTTGGGCACATGAGCGAGACATGTATGACGATGCTGAGTGAAAGGGGATTGTTGAAAGGTCAGAAAATAGGGAAGCTGGACTTATGTGAACACTGCATCTTTCGGAAGCAGCACCAAGTTAAGTTTACTACAGCTATTCATTCGACCAAATGACCAGTAGAATATATTCATTCAAACGTCTGGGGCCCGTCTTGGGTTCCTTCGAAATGAGGTGCCCAATATATGCTGACATTTATCGACGATTATTCTAGGAAGGTATGCGTTTACTTTCTAAAGCACAAATATGAAGTGTTTGATCGGTTCAAAAAATTTAAGACATTGATTGAGAAGCAGTTAAATGAACAAATCAAGTGTCTAAGAATCAATAATGGCATAGAGTTCTATGGTAAAGATTTTACCGAGTTCTATGAAGAATGTATTGTGAGATATTGCATAGTACCTAAGACACCACATCAGAATAATGTGACAGAACGGAAGAACAGAACTTTGCTTGAGCTAGCTTGATGCATGTTTTCGCATGTAAGACTTAGCAAGGAATTTTGGGCTGAAGTAGTAAACATGGTATGTTACCTAGTTAATTGATCTCCATCATCTGCTATCGAGTGGAAGACTCTTGAGGAAGTATGGTTGGGGAAACCTGTTAATTACTCATGATTACATATATTCGGATGTCTTGCGTATGTTCATGCGAGTGATGGTAAGCTTTAGCTGAGAGCGAAGAGGTGCATATTTCTGGGTTATTTACATGGGGTGAAAGGTTACTAACTGTGGTGCACTGATCCCAGATCACTCGATTTTCTAATCAGCAAAGATATGAGCTTCGATGAGACTGCAATGCTTCAACAGAGAAGTTTTGAGACACAACTAGCAAAGAAGACAGATCATGGTGTCATTAGTGAGGTGGAGTTTCATATGAAGACTCCGAAAACCTCGAAGGTAATAGAAGTTGAGACTGTAGATGAAGCCGCAATTCTAGAAGTCGGTGATAGTGAACAACTAGCAAAGCCACAACACACTATAGTCGTAGATAGACAGAGAAGACAAATTAAATCACCGGTACATTATGGTTATATAGATATTGCTTACACATTAACTATAGATGATGAGGTGAAGATAGATGAGCTTTCGTCTTACTTCGAGGCGATGGCTAGTTCAGAGTCATCGTAGTGGCTAGAGGTTATGAGTGAAGAGATGGAATCGCTCTATCGAAATTAGACATGGGAGCTGGTCAAAGTACCCAAGAGCCAAAAGATTATCGGAAGTAAATGGATCTTCAAATAGAAAGATGGCATTCCCAATGTTGAGGCAACTATGTATAAGGCGAGACTTGTGGTGAAGGGATATACACATCATGAGAGCATTGACTACAATGAGGTGTTGTCTCCTATGGTAAGACATACTTCTATTCGTGTTTTACTTGCGTTAGTTGTTTCACGGGATCTTGAGTTAGAGCAGCTAGATGTAAAAACTACATTTCTTCATAGTGAGTTGGAGGAGCAGATTTACATGAGGCAATCAGAGAGATTTACTATTTCTGGTAAGGAAGATCATATTTGCTTATTAAAGAAATCTTTGTATGGGCTGAAACAATCTCCTGGGCATTGATATAAACGTTTTGATGCTTTCATGGCTAGTTAAGACTACTTGAAAAGTCGATGGATAGATGTGTCTACTTTAGGAGATTCGACAATAATTATTTGATTTATGTACTCTTATATGTTGATGATATATTGATAATAGTTAAGAATATGTCTAATATTGATATGTTGAAGAGACAATTAAATGCTGAGTTTAAGATAAAAGATTTAGGTGCTACAAAGAAAATATTGGGTATGGAGATTTTGTGTGACAGGACTGCAGGAGTTTTACGTCTATCTCAAAGGAAATATATTGAGAAGATTGTGGCACATTTGAATATGCAGCCGACAAAATTTGTAAGTACACCTTTAACGAAGCACTTTAAACTTTCAGATAAACTATCACCGTAAACTGAGGAGGAGGATGAGCATATGTCCTGTATTCCTTATTCTAGTGCCGTGGGTAGTATTATATATGCTATGATGTACACTAGGCTTGATATTTTACAAGCTATGAACGTGGTTAGTCGCTATATAAAGCGTTCTGGTAAAACTCATTGGGAAGCTCTGAAGTGGATCTTCAAATATTTGAAGGGGACAACAAACGTTAGTATAGTTACCAGAGGGACAAAAATGGCAATGAAACCACTGATTCTGTGGATTCGAATCATGCTGGTGACTTAGATGATTGCAGGTCTTAGTAGGGTACGTGTTTACGCTAACAGGTGGTGCAATTATTTGGAAAAGTATCCTTACATGATCATATTGCATTGTCTTTGATTGAGGCAGAATACATGACACTAACTTTTGTAGCAAAAGAGACAATATGATTATAAGGTTTGCTCACGGACTTTGGGTTAGAACAAAAAAGTGTGAATATGCACTATGATAACCAATGTGTGATATATTTGGCGTATAATCCGGTTTATCATGAGCAAGCGAAGCATATCAACATCAGGTACTACTTCATTTAAAATGTCTTAGTTAAGGATAATGTTATTGTTGAAAAGATTGTTACAGTAGATAACCTGGCAGATATGATGACTAGTTCTGTTCCTTTGGCGTGCTTGAGCTTTATTGGTGTCTATGAAGAGTGAGTGTCCGTCGAGGCGTTGGGAGAGTAGCATGAATGATAAGCACAATAACTTGACTTCAAATATTGAGTCAATGTGGAGAATTGTTAAATTATGACTCGAGTTTGAGCATTTATAAAAACGCATTTTGCTGGACTCTTGAAGAATTACAAAAGAGAAAATAAAAAAATAGATATGAGTTTCCTCATCTGCGATAGCCTGCAGAAGCCGAATTATTTTCGTGGGCCCAAGTCAAGACTTTGACTTCTTGGGCACGCATACATGCATGCGAAATTCCAAGGCAGTGTTACTATTTCGTTTCTTTTAGCCGACGAAGTTAAAAAAGGAAGCTTCTGCACGTAAAGCCTTAACGTGGTGGGCCCAGGTCAAACTTTGACCTGGCACACGTATAAAAGCAAAGAAAAAGAATTGCTGGTCTTTTTTTTTTTAATTTTTTCTGCCGTTCCGCCGAAGCCCTATGTAAGAAGCCGCGTTCACACCGCTTGTCCTCCGAAGAGGAATTACACGAAAGAAAGAAAAGGAAGCTTGAGATCTTTTCTTTTTGGCATACGACTTAAACGCGTGGTATTTTTGGATCGTGAATTTATATTTAAATGAGTTATTTATTTATAAATACTTTGGATTTTTGGTTAAATCTAAGTGTGGAAAACACTTTGTGTGTGTGCAATTGTCTCGATTCTCTAATTATAGTGGATTATTTCTTCTTTCTCCCCGCGCACGTAGATATCGATACTTTTAATCGAATCACGTAAATTTTTAATGTCCTTATTTTTCTCGTTTATTTTTCTAGTGATTTCGAGTTGACGTAAATTGCAAGATTCTGTCGATTTCGTGTATTATATTCCAACACTATGGAGGGATTATATTCAACTAAGTCTGATGTTTTCAGCTTCAGATTCTTGTGCTTGAGATAATAACAGGAGAAAGAAACGCTAGCTTTCATTTATCGAGACAAGCACTGACCCTCGCTACATATGTATGAACTTTGACTCATTATAATTAGCATTTGTCTTAATTACTAGGAGAGTGAGGATACTGATTAGATCTTGAATTTGCAGGCGTGGCATCTGTGGCAGGATGAAAGAGAAATGGAGCTGCTGGATCCATTGATAATTGACTCGTGCTGTGCAGAAGAATTTAGGCGATGCATGCAAATCGGACTGTTATGTGTTCAAGAAGATGCATATGACAGGCCTACAATGTTATCTGTGGTTGTTATGATGAAAAACGAGAGCAGAACTCTTGCAAATCCTTGACGACCAGCTTTCTCAGTGGAAAGATTCGCCCAATATCGGCGACTAGTCACGGATAATTCCTGTTTTGTCAATGGCGTAACTATTTTGAATATTGATACTGGGACTTCGCGAGTTTACGAATCTCAAATAGTCACTCGTGCATTAAGAACTTTTGACGATCGTCGGTTCATATAAGATGACAAGTGATCATTTAGTACGGCAGAAAGTCTCCGTATATATTTTCCTGAGTGAAATTTGTATGCCCTGTGGGTTTGCGTAATTGTCAAATTGTACTGATGACAAATGCATTTTGTTGTAAATTATAATCGGCTTCTGCAGTTTGAACATATCGGAATTGAGCTGATCAAATGCATTCGCTTCGCCGTGCAACTGAAGGAACATAGCTAAATGAATCTTTCTGGTCTATGACCACAAGTTCGGAGCCCCGTACAGGATTTGACTCTTCCATAATTCCAAGATTTTTACAAAAAAATTCCTGCGACTGACGTAACTTGGGCAATGCAATTCTTCTCTTGCTTCTTTGAACAAGCAATGTAATTGATCTAAGAAAAAGCTAAGTACTATAATTTCAGTAAAATTACAGTTCTCAAATAAAATTTTTTATAGAGAAAGCACATTTGTATGTTTGTTATTTTTCAAGTACAAAATGCCAGTGGAAGAACTCACTCGTAAGTAGCCGTGATGGTTGGGCTTTACTATCTCATTATCGAGGAAACGGGTTCTAATCTCCGAATGCTTGCAACTTAAGTGGGGGTCCTAGGAGTGGCTTACTAGGCCAGCCCCCATGATTTACGTTAAAATAGCGGCTTTACGGTGAGACTTCACTAGTGTTATCGAGCACTGAAGGGTTATATAATCTTTTAAGGATGATCTCCAACAACCCTTTAATCATTAAAAAAAATAAAAAAAAATAAATGCCGGTGGAAGAACTGCAAGTAGACAACTTTCAAATTCACTTTGTTATTATCTCTAACCGCCTAGATCTGCTACCGTGTGCTAGAGGGTTTGACAGAGTAAATGAAACTGACATAAAAGCATTAAAATGTTGTCAGAGTCCACAGACCATGAATTCCACGTGCAATGAGTTTACCAGTGATGTAAACAAATTTGAATAGTTACTGATGGTCCACTGAGTTAGACTCGCTAATTAAGGTACAAAGAATATTACTGCTTAAGTGCACAATAATGCCATTTAACAGCTTTCTCCGGAAAATGACTAATTATATCTGCAATTTATTATTTATCTATAGTTTTAATCAAAGGGAATAGGGAAGTTGGATTATATTATTTCTTGAATATGATTTTTTTTTAATGAAGTAGAAAGGGATATTAAATACAATCTTATTTTGTGACTTGTTGTCACAGGCACTCTCTGTAATCATAGGAGTAAACAGTCTTATCTATTTAGTATTCAAAAATGTTTCTAGCCTTGTGACTTTCGGATAATTTGGTCAAATAACATTTTTTTTTTTTTTTTTTATAACCGAAGATCCGTCGGAACATGCCTTTTTGCTTATGCTAGTCGGGGTCTCACGGGCCTCCGCGATGGAGGACCTATAGCGCCTATCCTATATTTCAGAGGAAGCTAGCCTAGTAAGACACAATCAAGGCCCCCACTTAAATCGCTAGTAATGCGGGGTTTCGAACTCTTGACCTCCATGTGCTAGAAGAAGTTGATCTTAATCAACTGCTTTGCCCATGGATGGGTATCAAACAACAAATTTTGGCCCTTTTTTTTTTTCAAGGAATTCCTTTTTTATCAAGAAACCCGTTATTTGCTCAAGAATCCAAGGCCAAGCAAGAAGTTTACTTTTCTTGCATTGGCTAATGTGCATAGCCCTTGAAATGATCAAAGAACAAGTCAAATTTATGACAAAAAACCACTTTCTCCCCGGTAAAACCCCGAATGATTCAGCGGTTTGATAGAACGCCTTACGGAAACATCTGTGTTATTTCATGCAGTAGGTCCTTATCGACAATCTCGCTTCTTCTTCATTTGTCATTATCAAGTATGAACTGGTCTTATGTGGGTTTTAAATTTCTTGGGGACTAGTAGCATCTCATTTTCCATGAAAAGGCTCTACTTTTCAGGTTCTCTGAAGTTCGGTGGCAACGTAAGTTCTTGCCAATCTCCATCAGCAGACAGCATATACGACTGATAACATTTTCACGAGACTTTACAGGTTCATTAAGATGTTTCTTATACGGCTTCATTTGATCTCTAGTCTATATGCAATGCTAATATCTGTGATATATGTTTAAATTACTTTCCAGAAACTTGTGTTTGTTCATCGTGAATTGCTGCTTTACACAATGAATTATCTGGGCGAATGTGAAGATTTGATGTGCCGGAGAGGTCCACATTTTTATTTTCTGTTCACGTTCATATTACTGTCAACACGAGGCCTTCACATGAGTGTTGAAGCGGATTATCTTACAATTTCTTGTCAGTATGAGTATGGAAATTACTCGACCAACATCACGTTTAAATCAAACCTGAAGCTCCTTCTTGATTCACTGTCGTACTGCACCGCAACAATGGGATTCTACAACACTACTGTCGGAGAAGGCCTTAACCGAATTAATGGACAAGCTCTTTGCCGAGGAGATGCCAGTTCCACAGCGTGTGAGAGTTGTGTCAGCAATGCAAGCCAAAGGATCAGGAAGCTGTGCAATGCTAAAGATGCACTAATTTGGTATGAATTATGCCAAGTGCGATATTCCTTCCGAGATTTCTTTTCAAACACGGCTTATACTGGTAAATACCCAGATTCAAATAGTCAGGACAAACTTGCATCGAACCCAGCTGATTACTACACCTACTTGATGTATCTAATGAAGAACATATCCACTGAGGCTGTTAACTCTACTCAAATGTTCGCAATGGGGCAAATAAATTATTCTTTGAGCCAGACAATATATGGGCTAGTCCAGTGTACTAGGGATATGTCAGGCAATGACTGTTACAATTGCTTGGGCTCTGCCTTGGGGGATCTAAAAGCATGCTGCTATTTGCGGGAAGGTGGAACGGTTGTTAGCAGAAATTGCAATGCGAGGTATGAGCCATACCGCTTTTTCAATGGCTCGATAACCTCTGTGTTATCTTACCCTGCTTCCACAGGTAAGAACATGCAATCTATTTGAAGTTACGGTTAGTAGGAGAAGAAAGCTATAGTTCCTGCCATTAACTTAACTTCTATGCTTATACAATTTGAGCTATGGTCCGAACAAAATAGAAAATTGTGGAGAAAGTTAATCTACATAATGGGTGTTCTTAGACTTTTATAGTTAAAGTCCTCTTTCAAAATGACAGAGGAGATATCTATAAGGGTCAAGATCTTAGAAATTTGTGTACATCATAAATTCATTCACCTCCAATGAAGAATGCAACTTTTAGCAAAGTCATTTTTCTAGTCTGGCCCTGTTTTCTCAGAAATACTGTTAGTTGTCTACATCGCTTTTATTCAGTCAGGGATAGCCTATAGCGAAACTTGTAACATAGAGAATCCAAGAGACTTAGCTTACATATCCTTGATTATGGAAATAGCCAAATATGCAGAAAAATTACTGAGGTAATCAGCTCAAGCTGAACATTTCTAATAAGCCTCTTTATTATTATGGGATGCAGTTCACCATTAGTGTAGACATCTCTTCATAGCCTATTGATATTCCAGAATATTCCATTAATCAAGATGTTTATTTGACTCATAAAAGGAACGGGGGATAAGTGGAAGAAAGGAAGGATTGTCTTAATTGTTGGTATCCTGGGACTGCTATTAGCTGTTCTTGCTGGATCTTGCGCTGTCTACTTCAACTGGAGAAAAGCAAAACAAGGTATATATGAGAAAATGTCCCACTTAATTTATATTTATAGGAGAGCTAATCCAAACTTGGGTACCTTTAGACCTGGAAAGAAGCCCGCATGCTGTCCTCCATGATTTAGTAAATCCAGTCAGTGTGGAAATTACTGAAGAAGGCAACCTAGTTAGTTCTGAGGAACTTCCTTTCATGGATCTAGCCACAATAAAGGCCGCTACAGATGACTTCTCAAGTTCAAACAAGCTTGGGCAAGGGGGGTTTGGTACTGTCTACAAGGTAGTTTATCTTTTGCTGTCAGTTTGCGATTGTTGGTGGTTGAAGTCCAGTAAGTGGAGGGCCTAACCGAATTTGCTTTCAGGGTTTGCTTTCTGATGGAAAAGAAGTGGCAGTTAAAAGGTTGTCAAGGAAGTCTAGGCAAGGTCTCGAGGAGTTCAAGAATGAGGTCATCTTGATTGCAAAGCTCCAGCACAGAAATCTAGTAAGACTTCTAGGATGCGGCATAGAGGGAGATGAGAAGCTGCTTGTATACGAGTTCATGCCTAACAAAAGCCTCGATATCTACATCTCCGGTTCATTTTCTCGTGTTCTCCAACTTTAAGAAATAACTCGTTTACTTAGAAATTGCATGTGTTAAATTGTCCTCATCACGAACGTTTTTGCATGATGCCTTTATCTTCAGATTCAGACAAACGTGCACAGCTTGATTGGTACACATGCAATTATATTATTGATGGAATTGCTAGAGGATTAGTTTACCTGCATGAGGACTCGAGACTGAGGATTATTCACAGGGATCTGAAGCCTAGCAATGTTCTGCTGGATCATGACATGGTTGCCAAAATATCAGATTTTGGGATGGCCAGAATATTTTGCAAAAACCAAAGTTCAGCTAAAACCAGAAGAGTTGTAGGAACATAGTAGGTCCTTGCATCTTCTGATTTTGGTCAGCTGAAAAATCTAGGAATTTCTTGCTCTTGCCAAGGAAAACTCTCTATTTGGTTTGTCAATAAGAAGGTACTACATAGGAAAGACTAATGTGAACTTTAATACTTGTGACAGTGGTTATATGGCCCCGGAGTATGCAATGGGGGGACTGTTCTCTGTGAAATCAGATGTGTTCAGCTTTGGCGTAATTTTGCTCGAGATCATCAGTGGAAAACGGAATAGCGGATTTTATCTTACAGAACAGGCTCAGACACTTCTTGCATATGTATGTTCCACGGTTCATGGGAATCAAAATCTTGCCTTATAATCATTCATTTTGCATCACAATTAATTTAATCTTGCAGGCGTGGAAACTATGGACTGAAGGAAAAGAGTTGGAACTCGTGGATCCTTCTTTAGCGGAATCAGGCCAAGCAGCTGAAATAGTCAGGTGCATTCACGTCGGCCTTTTGTGCGTCCAGGAAGATCCTGAAGATAGACCGACAATGTCAGAAGTAGTGACACTTTTAGGAGGTCAAAAAGGAACTCCTCCGGAACCGAAAAAACCAGCTTTTTGGGTTGGTAGAGCTGCCCAAGAACTCTATCGATCCTTGGCACCTAATCTTTCTGCCAATGACATAACTGTTTCCAGTATCTCACCTCGGTGAACAAGCACGTATTCCAACTAATTAAGGTTCCATTTGCCCATGGTTGTAAAATTTCATGTTGAAAATAGGAACTTGTCATGTTTGGAAGAATTACTCTGCTCATGAAAATCACTGTATAAACAATCAAGATTATGGCATATGGAGAAGGTTGATTTGGTAAGCGAAAGGAAGATGCAAAATTTTTTAGTGACCCGAGTGAACATAGGTGGATAAATATGCAAATTCTATAAACCAGAGGCTGTCACGTCCCGATTCTCCGAGCACGTACTCATCCCTGCTTGGTCGATATAATAGCAATGTCCTAGTACATATCGCCGATCCATTCAATTGATATACGCATGTGGAAGCAAATATAAATCCCCAGACAATAAAACAATGGGATAGGAAAGTAGGGCCAAACTTTTAAAACCACAATTAGTCTTTTATAACAAAACGGATTTATACACAAGATCAAACTGGTTACAAAAATGTCGGCTCATAAAAAAGAAACTGTCCTATGACTAACTAGCCATATAGGTTTGCCGATTATGCTTCTGCCACCTTCCCAAACTTTGGGACTCTCGGCTCTTCATGGCCGTCACTTAGGGACCTGAAAATGTGATTTCACAATGGGGTAAGATTACGTCTTAGCAAGTTCAACCCCCTAAAACCCATTTAGGAAGAAAATTGCATCCTAAGGGTTGCCTAAGCACAATCAGGCGTCAGAGGACTTACTTTGGCCTTAGTTCATTCCTGTAAGTCAGTTCAATTCATAATTATTGACAATCACATTATCCAACCAAACTGATTGAATCATCGATCAATCGATACAGTCAATTGCATGTTATCGAGACACGGTCATTTCAATTATTCATTCTCAACTCTTAGTCATAGCCCAACAGACATAATTTAGATTTAGTGGAATCATGACCCCATTCAGCAATTTTAGACTTAGTGGTATCACAGCCCCACTCGGCAAATTTAGATTTAATGGTGTCATGGCCTTACTTGGCAAATTTAGACTTAGTGGTATCACGGCCTTACTTGGAAAATTTAGACTTAGTGGTATCACGGCCCCACCGGGCAATTTTCTAAACTTGGTGGTAATCACGGACCCACCGGCACTTTTTTTTTTTTTTTTTTTTTTATATTTGGTGGTAATCATCTCCATAATTTTCTATACAAATACCCGCATTATCCAATTTTTGGAATAAATCTCCATAATCACTAATTCACTCAATTTTCACAACAGGCTTGGACTGGATCAGCCTAACAAATCTCAGGGACTGAATCGGCCTAACAAATCTCAGCCCAATTGAGTTAGGCTGGGCTTGCTTTGCGGGCTTGGGCTTAGAACTAGGCTTGACTTTGTGGGCTTCAAATGGGCTTGACCAAAACTGAAGATGGGCCGAAGATGGGCTAATTTTGCTGGACTGTTCTGGGCTCGTGAAACTCGCTGGGCTGCTGCTTGGCTCGGTGGACTGCTCGATGAAATTGGAGAAGACACGAGGAAATTCTGGCGCTGAGGACCAGGTTGAAGCAGGCGAGATGCGGGCGTGACCTCGAGGGAGGCTTCGGTGAGCTGAAGATGCGTGGGCGAAGGAAGAGGAGCTGTTTCGGTCTTGATTGCTGGGAGTCAACAAGGGAGAGCTGCATTGAATTTCGGTAGGTTTTCAGCATTTATGGGGCAGATAAATGGAGGGGAAGTGGGGTGATGGGCTACGGATGATGATGCTGAAAGAGAAGGAGGGGAAATGGACTTGTGGCAGGGGGTCTTCGGTGGAGAGTTGCGTGGGCGTGGGGTTTCGGTTGGGGGGCAGAATTACGTGGGGTTGCTCGAAGTAAAATGAAAGAGAGAAAATAAGTAAATGAAAGGAAAGCAAGGTCAACTGGTTCGGTGGGTTGCAGGGTCGAGGGAAAAGAAAGTGAAAATCAAAGCGGAAACCGCTTGAGATGGAGTTGGCTATGGAAAATTGCTCGAGAAGATGGGAAAAGAAAAGGGGAAAAGTCAAGATTAAATATCTCAACTCATTAATGCAAGGTCCAAAAAGCCTTCAAGCTTATCCTATGGTCCTCCTATTACTTTCTAACAAGATAAGTCCAATATAATTCAATTTTGATGCAAATAATGCACCCCCAGCCAAAGTTTCGAATTTCCCGACCTTGGCTTCAATTTCTTCACAAATTCCCTAAATCAATGTCCAATTTTGATGAAGATGAAGTCCACAATTTTTTTACAAGTCTTCAACACTCAAAGGCTCGGTTTGGAAGTCCAAATTTCCTTTAATTTAGCCCACCCAAATTTCCGTTATTTTTCCGCAAAGTCCAAATCGATTTTATGTAAAAATCCCGAATTCTCCGAAAATTCTTCGAATGATGAGTCGACGTTCCTAAAATAAATCGTGACGTGATAGAACTTTCAATTTCTGAAATCAGGTTTAAATTCTCAGATAATTTCAATCCAATGCGATTTTAGTGTGACATATTCTACCAAGTAGCTTTTAAGAATTTTTAGTGCAATTGACTCGTGATCGATTTATCTTGAGTCCCAATGTACATCTTCGACACATTGGTGACCCTTGATTGTCGTGAAAATCTCAAGGTTTCAATTACGGATATTGGGTACCAAAACGATAGAAATATTGGTCTAGTGCCGATAGATGATTATTTTGCAATCAGGTGGAATCACTCACACTCTAACCACATATCTTAGTTAAGTCAGCCTATCTTCGGTCTCTGATCGATTTTGACAGTGCCGTAATGTCCCTTGCAGACTAACACGGTTGAGCAAACAACAATTCGTGATCGAATTCTCAAGTCTATTGCGTTAAAATCTCTTAACGGTTTTCCCAGATAATCCATTTATCTCGTGAGTGATCAGCTCAGAAAATAGCACTATCGGCATGTCGACAAAAGGCTAGAATTATTTAATTAAAAACTAATTCTGAAAATTCAGGTTATCACAACTTTTCTCATCTTATAAAAATTTCTTCTTCAAAATTTAAATCTATTATAATCTTTACACAAAAAGGTGGGAGTATAATCGTTTCATCGACTCTTCAGTCTCCCACGTTTCTCCTTCAGTACCGTAGTGTTGCCAAACCACTTTGACCATCAGGATAGTCTTTGCACGCAGAATTTGTTCTTTTTTGTCTACAATCTGAGCTAGGCTTTCAATGTATGACACGTAGTCATCCACGTCCAATTCCTCAAAATTTATTATGTGGGTTGGGTCAGGCTCATATTTCCTTAATATCGACAAATGAAAGATGTCGTACACTTGCGTCAATCTTGGCGGCAACACAAGACGATACGCTAGAGTCTCGATTCTCTCAAAAATCTCAAACGGACCTATATACTTCGGACTTAGTTTTCCTTTCTTGCCAAAGCACGAAATTCTCTCATTTGTGACACCTTCAGAAAAACATGATCATCAACTTGAAATTCCAGAAGCCTTCAATGCTTATCTGCGTAGCTTTTCTCACTACTCTAAGCGGTCTTTAATCTGTTTCTGATCACTATGACGACATCTACTGATTGCTAAACCAACTCTGAGCCTGTAATCTTTCTCTCTCCAACTTCATTCCAACACACCGATGTTCTGCATTCTCGGCCACCCAACGCTTCAAAAGAATCCCTGTGGATGCTCTGCTGATAACTGTTATTGTAGGCAAACTCCACAAGATAAAATTGTTCTTCCCAACTTCCCTTAAAGTCCAGTACACAAGCTTGCAACATGCATATCCTAAAGGGTCTAAATTGTTCTCTCAAACTGGCCATCATTCTAAGGATAATATGTTGTACTATATTGAAGCTTTGTACCTAAAGCACCCTGCAAGTTCTTCAAAAAAGCGGCGGTAAATCTCAGGTCTTGATCTAAAGTTATCGTAACTGGCACTCCATGCAGTCGAACTATATGGCGCATGTACAACTCAGTGTGCCTATCCAAGTCAAGATCCTTTCGCACTATAATAAAGTGAGTCGACTTTGTGAACCTGTCAACTATTACCAAAATCAAATCATTGCCTCGTTGACTCTTTGGTAATCCGTTCACGAAATCCATCGTGATATGCTCCCATTTCTACTCTAGAATCTCAAGAGGTTGCAACAGTCCTCCCAGCTTACAATGTTGAGCTTTGACCTATTGACACGTCAAACACTTGGCGATATATCTGGCAATGTTTGCCTTCATACCAAACCATCAATAGTATTGATGCAGATTTTGATACATCTTGATACTTCCGAGATGAATGCTGTAACTATTATGATTAGCTTCTGATAAAATATCCTCTCTAAGCTTTGTATCGTTAGGTACAACCAATTGTCCTCGGAACTTCAATGTCCCATCATAAAAAACCTGAAAGTCAACTTTCCTTTTTTCGATATCCTCTTGTAAAATTTTCTGAACATATGGGTCTGTCAGTTGGAGTAGCTTGATTCTGACTTGGACATCCGACTCAATTCTAAGGGTAGCCATGAGATGAGAAATGTGGCCTACTTCAAATTTGAACAGATTGAAGAACCTTCACATGGTTCTTCTCCCAAATTTTGTAATCCGCAAGTCATTCTCCTCAAACACGTCGCCAAACCTGAAATTCTAGAAAATTGACTCAAAACAAGCGAAAGCAATCTCCTAGAAATTACCCTTAGCTGCAAAGTCAGAGGCTAACACGGGACCATGAATTCTCCAGCTCATAAATCTCAGCTCAAACTTCAACTCGAACTAGAATACAAACCCGGATAGACTAAGAAATGGCTCACTATCAAAGTGTTTCATTGATCATCCCCTTCCTTCTTGCTTATTTGATTCTCCCCAGTTTAGTCCGCCTTTCGCACGCCGATCCTCCTTACCCGCTCTGTTCGGAACCTGGGTATTATGCTGTCAACAGCACGTTCCAGAATAATTTTGACAATCTCGTTGCGAATTTGTCCTCAAATGCTTCCCTCTCAAACTTCTATAGTACCTCTTATGGCAATGGCACATACAGAGTCTATGGTCAGTACATGTGTTTGAATTATGTTAGTAATCAAGATTGCCGAAAATGCATTGATTTGGCCTCACAGGACATATTGAGACTCTGTCCTAATGATGCTGAGGCCATCGTCTGGGAGGAAGTATGCCAGTTGCGGTACTCTGGACAGGATTTTATTGGCCATTTGAACATTACGGGCAACATTTGGAAGGATAACGTGATGAATGTTTTGCAACCCGACCAATTCAAATTAGTTGTCAACACCACTCTGCAGAATCTCACGAAAGTGGCAGCTTTTGATCCTTTGTCGCACATGAATGCAACCGGCGCAGTTGAGTTTAAAGATGCAAGAGCATCGATGCTTTACGCATTGGTGCAGTGTGGAAGAGACATATCTGGAAGCGACTGCAATATCTGTCTTCAACAAGCTATAAAAGATGTGTTGGCGAACTGTTCCTTCTCAGTTGGCGCGAGGATTCTTAGCCGTAGCTGCTATTTGAGATATGAGCAGTACGCGTTCTATGAAGGCAAAACTGCGCCAGAGCCTAATCAAACCACACGGGGAGGTAAGTGTATATAGATAGTTCTCACTTTTTCTACTTATCCTTTGGTACAGTTGTGTACATCAGATTCAGGATGAGCGACAATCGCAATTAAGTTCTGCACGGTGCAGGTAGCAGAAAGAAAGTGTGGTTGATTGTGATTCTTACGATCACAGCTGTCGGATTAGCAGTACTTCTCGTGGTGTCCTGTACTTACTATCTTCGAATCCACAGAAGAGAGAGAAGAGGTAATTTGCTCCAGATAGTGCTTGTTGATTTCTTGGGTATCTTTCTCCTAATTGCCACGCCTGTTTTCTCGTTTCCATAATTCTGTTTTCATCTTCAATTTTTTCAGGGAATAAATCAGCTATCCAGCTTGGCGTGCTCCGCTATTCAGGCTATGCTAGGGATAGTACTAGTTTCATGAACTGGACTTTTCAACGAAGATTTGACAAGAATGTTCCGGATTCCCCATTTTTCGACTTCGCGACCATACTAACTGCTACTAACTATTTCTCTGCTTCAAACAAGCTGGGGCAAGGAGGTTTTGGCCCGGTTTACAAGGTAGCGAGGACATACAAAACAGGGGAAATGACTAAGGATTACTTGCTAAATTTGCTGCAATTTAGATTATGATCCTAAGAAGAAACATTGGCGTCATCTTTTTCAGGGAATTTTAGGAGATGGAAGAGAGGTAGCTATCAAGAGGCTCTCAAGCACTGAGCAGGGTACTGATGAATTTACAAATGAAGTCTTGCTCATAATGAAGCTCCAGCATAAAAATCTCGTTAAGCTTTTGGGATTCTGCATCGATAATGAAGAGAAGATCCTCGTCTACGAGTACATGCCCAATGGCAGCCTGGATGTCATCCTTTTTGGTTTGTTAACAGCATGATATTTCAAGCGATCAATCACTTATCTAACTTGGTATTCTAAAATTTGCGTTCTTCCTTTTGCTACCAGATCGTGAGAGACGGGCAAAACTTGACTGGAGAAAACGCATCAACATCATAAGTGGTATAGCACGTGGGGTTCTTTACCTTCACGAGGATTCACGCCTAAGAATCATTCACAGAGACTTGAAGGCGAGCAATATATTATTAGATTCTGAGATGGACCCAAAAATATCCGATTTTGGAATGGCTCGAATTTTTTCTGGAAATGATGGCGGGGCCAACACTGCAACCATAGTAGGAACATAGTGAGTCCAGTGTTTGGGTTTTATGTGTTTATTTCCTTAATCTACTGTTTGATAATTTGCAAATGAACTTTGCAGATGCAAATACAAAGATAAAATTGCTATCGAAACAACATGATAGCCCCATACACCACTTCAGCTGACAATGTTTGTTGAATGTCTCAATTGATCTCACATTTCCTTTTCTAATTATGTGGAGTAGTGGATACATGGCGCCGGAGTATGCTATGGAGGGACTATATTCGACTAAGTCCGATGTTTTCAGCTTTGGAGTTCTTGTGCTCGAGATAATAACAGGAGAAAGAAATGCTAGCTTCCATCTATCGAGAGGAGCACCGACCCTCGCTGCATATGTGTGATATTTTCACTAATTATAATCAGCATGTCTTAATTACTAGGAAAGTGAGGTTACTGAAAAGATCATGAATTTGCAGGCATGGCATCTGTGGCAGGATGAAAGGGAATTGGAGCTGGTGGATCCATTGATAATTGACTCGTGCCGCATGGAAGAATTTAGACGATTAATGCAAATCGGACTGTTGTGTGTTCAAGAAGATGCATATGACAGGCCTACAATGTCGTCCGTGGTTATTATGATGCAAAGCGAGAGCACAATTCTTACAAATCCTCAAAGACCGGCTTTCTCAGCAGGAAGGTCCACCGAATATCACCAACCAGTCACAGATAACAGCTCTTCTGTCAATGGTGTAACTATTTCGGATATCGAAGCAAGGTGATAGGCCCAAGAAAGGAGATATCGGGACTTTGCAAGTTCACACGTCTTGATCGGTTACTCCTTGCTTGTGAAAATTCCTAACAATAGTCTGTTCATTTAGTATAACAGGTTTAAGTGTTCATGTAGCATGGCGACAAGTCTTTCTATATATATTTGTCCGAGTCAAATTCGTATGCCGTGTCATGTCATTGTCAAATTGTACCGATGACAACAGCATTTTGTTGAAGTAGAATGCTATCATCTTCTGCAGTTTGAACATACTGTATTGAGCTGATCAATTGCAGGCGCTTCACAACAGAAAGAACATAGCCAAATGAGTCTTTCTGGCCATTGATGGCTAGTTTGGACCCTCACATATGATTTAACTCTACCACACTTGCAAGGTTTTACAGGAACTTTGGGCGACTTAATTGACTTTGGCAATATTGTTCTTCTCTAGCTTCTTTGAACAAGCAATGGAGCTTATGTAAGAAAAAACATAGTATTTTCATTGAAAAACATTACATTTGGCCAATAAATTTTTTTAAAGAGAAAGTACATTAGTACGGTTGTTACTTCTTTAGTAAATACTAGTAGCAGAACTGCAAGTAGACAACTTTCCCATTCACTTTTTTAATATCTCATACACATAGAAATAACAGACTGTCTGGTATCCGTCATCTGTAACTGGGTGTAGAAGGGTTTGACCGAGAAGAGTCGACTGACATAAAAGATTAAAGATTTGTTTAGGTCAATAGTCAATGGTGTTCTCATAGTGGGTTCACCAATGATGCAAACAAAATGTGAGCCGCTGTTGAAGGTCCATCCATTGGGTCTGTCTCTTTAATTAAGAAAGATGCAGAGAGAATCTTATTGCTAATGGCAGAATAATGCCATTTAACAGCTTTATCGGAAACCTGACTAACTAAATGTTCTTTTTGTTACCTATCTATTATTTTTATGAAAGATAGAGGCAGCTGGAATAAATTATTTCTTGAACGTGATTTTTTTTTCTTTCTTTTATGAGGTAGAAAGGACATTAGGATATGATCTTATCATATGACTTGTCATCACAACCACACACTGTAACGACAATAAGAAACTGTCTTCTTCTCTCTCAGATCTAGAATCCAAAAGTCTTTTAATTTTGTTGACTTTCAAATAGTTTGGTCAAACAAACGATTCTGGCCATTTATTTTTCTCAACATATTCATTTATTTATTTATTTTATTTTGGTAAAGTTCTGAACATATTCATTGTTTCTCAGGAAACCCATTTTTTTCCTCAAGAATTCATGGTCAAACAAAGAAGATTTACTTTTCTTGCTGGCCACGTGCTTATGAGCACAGCCATTGAGAGATTCAAAGGGCAAAGAATTTTTCAAAAAACCACTTATTTCCACAAGAACTCTGGAATGATTCAACTGTTTGATAGAATGCCAATGAGAAAAAATATCTTGTGTTATTTCAAGCTCTTGGTCTTTATACAAGTAATTTCACTTCTGTTGGGAAAAAAACGGATTCCCTAAAAACAATCCGTTATTCAATCAAACCCCTAAAACGAACGTGGAAGACAAGCCTAGGAGTCACATGACACTATGGAATCGAGCATACTTTAGCTTTTACAGATTAAACACCAATGTTGAAGTTCGAGGAAGAATTATGATTCCGTTCTACCGAGAAGTGTACTGTCCTTCCAGGGGAGAAAACTCTAATTTTTAGGAGTACTATTCTTACGTTCTTTTTAGGAAGGGAAGAAAGTGTCTAACGTATGTTCACTCAAAAGGTACGTTCCTTTTCTTTCTCTCCCTAAAAACATCTTTTCCAAAAGACGTATCTCTTCAAAGTAAAATGTTCCTCCAAAAGACATAACCCCTCAAGGTACCATTTCATATCTCAACCCTTCTTCCATGGGCCCTTATCTTGCGGGTTGGGCTTTTAGGCCCATCATGGGTAGACAGACCTACTTAGGCCCATCAACACATAGAAAAACCCATCATCTCCCACTCGCACATGGTGGGCTAAATAGGATCATTTTTATCTCTTTGCAACATTCATACCGGTGAATAATCCGTGCAACTAGCATACTTTGAGAGATCGTTACCATACATCTGTTAGAAATATATAGTAGCTCATAATGGGCATCACACTCTGAGTAAATTTAATATATCGTACCCTAGATTAATCGATTACATTTATATCTCTCTTAATTATTTTTTTATACAATGATATATTGTATTTACAATTATGATTATCCTAAAAACAATCATAATTTGTCGACCGCTGAACATAAAACTAGAATGTGATTCTCCAAATTCGATCTTCCTCTTTCCTTCAAATTCTTAATTTCAGTTCAGCTTCCTATTCTAGAAATGTCGCATTAAATCAAATCAATTCATGATCATTGTCAACATTCTAAGATAACAAACACTGAACAGAAATTTTGAGAATAAGTAATGTGGCACCCCTCGACGGCCCCGGATCCGCTAGAGTCACCACAGCTCGCTTTTCCTTTTTCTTTCCCAAATAACAAGTCACTCTGATACCATTTTTTTTAGTTGTAGCGGGTCCATACAACCATGGGGGTTTACATCTTTTATTAACGGTCCCTTGCGCAATTTACATAACGGAAGCATATCTAACAAATCCCTTCCCTACATTCGGAAATCGATGCACACCTACTAAACATCTTATATAAGTTAAAGCCGGACACGTTTATTTACATAAGGCAGATGGACATCATTCATCGGTACATCAAAATGCCATAGTCTTTCTATACTTGACTATACTTTAAAAGATGACCGACATCTCCTCCCACAATCGTATGCTTAAGGTCCATCAACCAGTGTCGGCGTCCAAAGGTTCCCTCCTTTGCTATCCTTCTCCCCGCGGTCATATCCAACCGCTCAAACCATCTACTAATCAAAATGTTGGTCCCTAAAAGTGAAGATAACCACTCAGAGATAGTGAAATCCAATAACATTCCAATGCATCATGCATATCATCACACGTTGCAAGCATCACTTACCTTGTAATCATGCGCATCAGGCATCATCACATCATATATATCATCATCATCATGGCATATCATATAACATTATCATCACATCATCATTAGGCATGCATCACCATGCATATCACATCATCATTAGGCATGCATCACCATGCATATCACATCATATCATCATTAGCCATGCATCACCATGCATATCACATCATCATTAGCCATGCATCACCATGCATATCACATCATATCATCATTATCATATGTCATCATCATAATCATCATCATGGCATCATTATATCATACACGTCATTCTTATCATGACATCATCACATCGCTTATTATCATCATCATCATGCATATCATCATGCATATCATACCATGAGTGATCATCATATCACATCACATATCATCACCATCATCATGCATATCATCATGCATATCATGCCATGGGTGATCACCATATCACATCACATATCATCACCATCATCATGCATATCATCATGCATATCATGCCATGAGTTAATTTTCATCTTTATCTTTAAATTTGATCACCACATCACCCTTCCTCGATTCATCAATTTCATCTCATATTTTACACTCGCATCTCATGCGAGAAAAACCTCCGGGCATGTATCCAAGATACAACCGGGCATCCGGCCCCCCACATTCCGAGCATCTCGCATCTCATCTAGCATCACGAGGAACCTCCGGGCATGTATCCGCGATACAACCAGACTTCCGGCCTTTACCCTTCTAGCCGGGCATCCCGCACCCCAATCCTGGTGTCGCGAGGCATCTCCGGGCATGTATCCAAGATACAACCGGACTTCCGGCCCCCCACATTCCGGGCATCCTGAAACTCCCAGGGAATCTCTGGAATTACGCCACCAGGCCACCAGACAACATCCTCCACCACAACCTCATTCTCATCCACATTTATCTTTTATCTCAATTTAACATGGCAATTTGGCATGGCATCAAACATATCACACTTGCATTTCAATTCACATGTCGTGCACATGTCGTAGCTTAATCACATAAGCATTTCAATTCACATGTCGTGCACATGTCGTAGCTTAATCACATAAGCATTTCAATTCACATGTCATGCACATGTCATAGCATAATCACATAAGCATTTCGATTCAATGCATACACCAAGACCTCATCACACAAGTGCCACACAAATGGAATTGAATCCATGGCCAAATAAAAATCCATTTTATTTTATTATTTTATTATTTTATTATTTTATTATTTATTTTATTATTTTTTTATATTTATTTATTTTTCATAAATAAATATTTAATATCCATGATTTTCCCAAAATCATAATATTCAAAAATCATTTATAGGATCACAATTTTATATAAAATTCGTGGCCAAATCGAATTTCTTGTAATTTCACAATTTCCTCCAAAAACATCCTAAAATTCTCGGAATTTAACCCACTGCACAGTTTCCGAATTAATTTAATTAAAATACCCATTCGGTCTCCAAAAATTACGAAACTTTACAGGATGATAGCCAACACATTTTCGCACCTTTTTCATTAAGGACTTTAAGCCAAATTCCTTTTAGATTAATTTCCATAGTCCTACGAAGCTTCTGGAATCTCTACCGCGACGTCCAGAACACACTCCTCCGTATTTCTTAGATTTCACCCATCAAATCTCTTTCGTTCCTTCTGAAATTTAAGTATGTTATGTAAAAATACGTCCTTTACAAGTTTCATGAAGGGATCTAGGTCAAATACCCAGATTATGGTCACCATTTTAACCCATGAAGTCTCGGGTGTCTCGATACACCTCACCAGAATCAACCATCTCCAAGATCTAACCGATTCACCAAGTTATACTTGTTCTTTTTGCCTCATATTCGAGTATGTTGTAGCTTAGGGTGTTTCCTACAACTTTCAAGAAGACAACAAAGTGAGATCTCCAACAGAAATCAACATGCAACCAAGAAATCAACAAAAGGTCAGTGAAGATTTCGCAGATCTGAGGTCTCCGTATAACAAAGCTTTTGACCCCACATATCACCATCGTTTTCCATGAAATTCGAGTATGTCATACTACAAGATGTTAGCTTCAACTTTCATGAAGACACCGAAGCCAAAATCTCACTCCAAGTACACATGCAAGCTCGACTAAGATACTGACTACCACAAACCGAACGAAAACAGTCACATAGCTTGAACACATCCAACCCTTACCTCGGTTTTTCGCCCAAATCACACCTAAAATCTAACATGCAAACACCACAACAAACATGCAAGGGAAGTTATGGACTCCACTTGCCTTAAAGATGAGCTAGCAACGACGAACGGCGACGGGATACGGCGAACGAACGGCACTCCCCTCCGGCTCCGCCTTCTTCCCTCTCGGCTTCTCTCCCTTTCTCTCAAACTCTCTCTCTCTTTCTCACCCTCTCTTTGGACGAAATGGAGCAAATAGCTGGCCATTTCTCTCTCCTAACTCCTTTTATATCCCCTTAATCTCATGATTACTTGCCTCTCAAAGGGACCAATGCATGAGGACTTGTCTTGCCACTTGTCATCTTTATTTTTGAATTGATTTTGGGCTTGGGCTTAGGCCCATCTGGCCATTCCCCCTTGGGCTGGTCGAGCTCCCTTCTTGGGCCCTAATGGGCCGACTAGCTTGGCCCACCAAGCTCTAGGCCAATGGGTCCAAGGCCCATTCCAAAAATAACCCTCTTTTCTCCTTTTTTTTTTGAATTCCTTCTATAAATATTTTTAAATTCCAATTTTCATCTTGGCCAAAGTCTTTGGGCATTTTTGTTCATTGAAATTTAATTTATAAATCTTATGGCCAAGCATAGATTATTAATTTATCCTATAGTCCTAAATTCAAAATTTATAAACACAAGCACAATAACACCTAGCCTTAAGAAAACTAATGGCTAGCACATAGACCATAGGTAATTTCATTACCTAATTGTAGGCTTTAATTTCTCTAGAGGATGTCTTGAATTTTGGGATGCCACAAGTAAGAGTTATGAGAGCACTAAATTGAGAAACTCTTTTCCTTAAGAATCTCACATAATATAAAAGTTGAGATCAAACTTTTGCCACTTTTGTTGGTCGTCTCATGCATACGTAGTATGAAATATGTATTACGGTATTAACTTATTTCCCATGGAGTATATGTCTACACCATCAATATTGTATAGATGATAGTTTAGACATATTTAATGTCTAACTTGCGTTCACATATCTATTCATTTACAGAGTTCATCAGAACTCACATTTAGCATCATAGACAAATAAAGTAAAATATGTGGGTTATTTTACTTTCGGACATAGTAAATATTATGTTCTCATATTAACACTTAGTTAAGGTGACATATGTATTTTAAACTTGAACTCTCGATTATCACCTAAATAATAAACTTAAAAACCGTCTTATTTCTATTTATCACATAGTAAACAGAGGCGATTACTTGTGTGAGTGGGTTCATCTTTCATATGTCCGACATACTTTCTCAACTTTACATAATGCACTAAGTATTATGATGCATAAACGTCAAATAAAGATCCATAGGCATTAATAATAAAAAACACAAATTCACTAAATGTGAATGTTTCACAGAAATTACAATATTCAGTACATCAGCCTCTACGCAGTTATAGAGATTTTATATGACTATAAAACACTTCTCTAAGTATTAGCTTTGTCATAGGATCTGCTACCATTCTATGCATAGATATGTACTGTAAATTCATATATTTTAGTGCAACCATATCCTTGACAAAATTATACTTGGTATCTATATGTTTGGTCTTGCCATGATATTTTGGATCTTTGGTGTACGCTATAGCTGCTTGGCTATCACTGCTTGGCTATCACAGTTAACTAATAATGGATTTGCAGCATACCTAATAACACCTAAATGATCCAAAAATCTCTTAGACCAAGCACATTCTTGTAATGCTGCTAACAATGCCACGAACTCAACTTCCATCGTGGACAAGGCTATACATGTTTGTTTCTTACTACTCCAAGATATGACGCCATTATTCAGTAAGAAAGCAAATACAGAGGTAGATTTCCTTTTATCTAAATCTCTTCCCCAATCAGCATTTGAATAGCCTTCAAGTCGCAGATTCTTTCATTGGTAATTTAGCTTGTAATTAGCAGTTCCCTTCAGATACCTTAGTATTCTTTTAACGGCTTTCTAATTTGCTTGACTTGGATTGGATTGGTATCTACTTACCATTCCAACTGCAAAACACATATCAGGTTTTGTACACATCATAGCATACATCAAGCTTCCTACAACACTAGCATAAGGAACTCATTTCATTTGTTCCTTCTCTTATGGAGTTCTTGGACACAGTCTATGACTTAATCCTTAACCTTTTACAATAGGAGTATCTATAAGTTTATAATTTTGCGTATGAAATCGTTCAAGAACCTTATTTATGTATGTTTCTTGCGAATGAGATAATGACATCTTCGAACGATCTCTTAAAATCTTAACTCCAAGAATGTACGCAGCTTCACTCATATCTTTCATCTCAAAGTTAGAAGATAACCAGCTTTTAATATATTAACAAACTCCATATTACTTCCGGCAATTGATCTTTAGATTTTTTGATATATACAAAATGATCTTCATCAATCATTGTAAAATCATATGTCATTATAGTATTATGAAAACGTATATACTATTGTCTCGACAACCGGTTAAGGCTATATATCGATCTCAAAAGTCAACATACCTTTTCTTCTTGGTCTTCCATAATGAGACTAGCAGGTTGTTCTATATATATTTCTTCATCTAATTCTTCATTGGGAAAAACAATCTTTACATCCATTTGATATAACTCAAGATCCATACTTACCACTATTGCTAGAATAATACAAATCGAGGTAAATCTTACTACAGGAGAAAATGTTTCTTCATAATCAATTCATTCTCGTTAATTATACCCTTTCGCCACAAGACGAGCTTTGTGTCTTTATATTGAGCCATTAGCTTTATGCTTTATTTTGAAAACCTTCTTGTTCCTAATGGCTTTGCGTCCTTTTGGAAGATCAACTAGTTCCCAAACATGGTTTGACTTCATTGACTCCATCTCCTCTTCCATTACATGCATCCATTTTTCCTTATTAGCACAATTTAGAGCCTCATGTATATTTTTTGGCTCATCTTCATCTTGTGAAGCAACCATAAAAGTTTCCCATTCAATGTTAAAACGTCGACGAGGAATATGTTTGCGACTTGTTCGTCATACGGAAGATTGTATACTTTTCACATCATTCTCCATCATGCTCCCACTCGGATTAGATAATGACGATATCATTCCATCATGTGATTGTAATTGAGAGTGAGTTGAATTAAATTCATCACTTCTCATGTTACTCCCACTTGGACGAACTCCACTAAATTCATTATCTTGATCCAAGGTTTCAAATAGGGAGTAATCCTTACCTATTTCGCCATTCTTAAGAAATTCATTTTCTAAGAATGTCACATTCTGTGATTCGAATTCAATTATACTTATACTTTTCTGCTTACCTATGAATACATAACCTTTCAAGTGTTCAGAGTATCTTATGAAAATACTTTTATTTCCTTTGGGACCCAATTTCCCAAATTTGTTAGAGGACTTATTGAGATAGCTAGTATAAGCATCTAAAGTGGGCTGAATAGGTGCACAAACAATTTATCGAGATACGGAAGCGATTCTAGGCAACCGATAGAAAGGAAGTTCTCTATTGATTAACAAAATGAAGTACGATCAAAGTAAATAGAGTAAGGAAGAGAAAATTGAACACGAGGTTTATAGTGGTTCGGCTTATTGCAAGCCTACGTCCACTCTTCCGCACTGACAGCTCACCGGCTGGATTTCACTATGAACAAAAAAAAAGTTACGGCACAGCTTTTCCTTGATTCCACATTGTAGATGTTCTACCAATCCTCCTCAAGATTTCTCACAAATATAGACTCTCTTTTGCATACAAGTTTCGCTCAAAGGAATTGTCTAAACAGTAGGAAGCTTCAAACTTTGAAATTCTTCTATCGCGCACTCCTCGAACAACTTAGAAAGTCTTCCTTATATACTCCTTTATGTCATCATATCTGTTGGCACTTATCAAAGGAATTCCTCCAATCTACCCGTTGGACGGAATCAATTAAAAAGATTATTCGAGCTATTAAAGGAACGTGTCGATAGCCCATCAATCCTGTTCGCCCATACAATCAGGATCTCGGTTTCCATAAGGAGAACCTTCCAAGAATATTTAGGCAATCATCGGATCCTTAATCTTCAAGTCAATCTCGATCAATCAAAGGATTCCGTTATGTCTTTTCCAGCCAAGAGATCTTCTCCAGTCGATAAGGTCATATCATTAATGAAACATCCAGTTCTGGATAACCTTTCTTCAATGGATTAGAGACTGTCAATGAAGATAGACTTTGAGTCTTGAGTCTGGTTGTCCCGAGGTCTTCAGACTTTAAATAGCAGAGTCTACAAGCCTTCAGACTAGACTGATGGAAACGTTTTGTCAGCTTTAAAACACTTCAAGAAGATTTCTCCAACAATCTCCCCCTTTTTGATGGTGACAAAACTTTCCTGCAGATTTGGACAATTTTGACCTGCAAAACATTTCTCAAACACATATACATATCTTATAGAGATAAATGGCTAAATGAATAACACTAGAATCTGCAACCATAGAAAATAGGTTAGTCTAGTATGCCATAAAGCCATTCATAAGATATCAATAGTAGTTAATAGAAGCAGTCAAGTCCAAGTCTAGTTTAGTTCTCATCCAGACACAAAAACAAAGTCAAAAAGAGTTAAACATCAAAACAGTCCAACAAAATCCAACAATCCAACAAACCACACGATTAAAAATCAAATTGTTCAAATCTTGCATCTCTCCCCCTTTTTGTCAGCATTAAAAAGGTTAAGATGAAAATGGAATAAAGTCAAGATTGCTTGGGAACACGGATAAGCTGTAAATCTCCCATAGACTGAACGATACCTTCCAACCTTTTCAAGTCTTCCTTCAGTTGTGCAATCTCCTCACCCTTGGCATTGGCTTGAATCTGAACAGTGAGGGTTTAGATTTTATCATTCAATGAACATGAAGAAACTTGACCCGCATTTTGCAAGTTTTGAATCTCGCATCCCAAAGCATAAATTTGGCCTCGCATCTCCAAGAGAATATCCATGATTGTGCAAAAATCTGCTGCATTATCAGTTTGAGTACTTGCTTCAGCCCGATCTGATTGAGTAAATGCAGATGATGGTAGATCAGCATAATCTCGCAGGTTTGACGATGAAACTTCATGACCTTCCTCTGGAAATTGAGAGGCATAAATGTCTTATGGGTTTGCTGGAGAATGACTGACACCCTCACTTGCAGCAGGATATGAGGACGTCCCTTTGATCTCCCCTTGTTTTCATGCCTTCAAGTGGAGAAGAGTGTTCCTCAGGTTTTCCTTCTTCTTCTTTCTCATATCTTTCCTTTTCAGCTTCTCTTTCTTCTTCTCCCTTCTCCTCTGCTTCCTCCTCCTCTGTTTCTTTCGTCATTTATTCCGATTCTTTCTCTAGAACAGAACGACTCAAATTCTTGAAAGCCACTGCAGAGATGGTGAGATTTTCATCATCATCTTCATCTTCAACAATAAGAGCTCTTCTTTTCGGTTTTGAAGCAACCAAGGGCTCATTTCCTTTCTATTTTGACGAAGAAGAGGGTTGATGAGCTTTGACTGGAGTCTTCTCCTTAAATTTCTCAAACGCCTTGTTCAATTCCTTTAAACGCATTTTGGTCACCATTTTCAGTCCTACCACCATATGATTGCACGATTGAACACAAAGAATTTGCGGAGACTGAATATTCGGATGTCTGAATAATTTCGTCACAAGACTTGGGTAAGGAAGTTGGTCTCTGTCCTTCATCATGGCTCTATACATGTGGAACATAACAGTGTGAGGAAGAGAAAACCTTTTCCCAGTGAGGATGGCATATATCACCTTTGCCTCTGAACTTGAAACATCAGTCTTGGAAGTTGATTTCGGTCGGAGGCAATTGATCACAATCTTGTGAAGCAAGATGTTAAACGCACTCATCCTTAAGTAGGAAATCTTTTCCTCTGTTCTCCTATCCTTAACAAGTTCCAATGTAGCACGAGAAATAGAAATTTTGATTGGTTGATATCTTCCTCTCTCAACTCCTAACACATCTGCCATCATATCCATATCCACAACATAGTCTTGATCTTTGATGCTGAAAGAGAATCTATTCGCATCCAAAAAGATAAGATTTGAATAGAAATATGCGGTTAGTTCAGCATAGGCCTCTGTAGTGTCGGAGCAGAACTTTTCAAGTTGAAGATAACCGAACTTTTCCCTCAAGTTCAGATTCACAGCATCCAAAAAAGTCAAAATCCACTCTCCTAAGGTTTATCACCCCACGCTTAAGCAATTTTGAGTACAGATCCTTCTGTTCCTTCGATCTGAACAAGTCTCCCATTTTTCCTCGATTTTCAACCGTAATACCCATTCTCGGTTGAAATTGGCTGTACAATTTATCATCATCATTCCCATCTACAGGATTCACTCCCCAATCACGAGGATCACTTGGGATATTCGCAAGGGTTTCTTCTGCCACCCCTTTATGAGCAATTCCCATACTTTCCATTTTTCGCAAAAAGATATATTCATTTCCATACCCTTTGTCTTTAAGAAAATCATCGACATACTTCAAAGGAGTATGAGTCCCTTTTAAAGCACGATACAGCTTATAAATAAAAGCGGGCTTTTGAACTCTTTTAGAATCTGCATCCTCGATGATTTTTTCCTCTTGTTGATGATCAACGCCTTGAGGACTAGATGGAGGAGAGTGACGCTGCTGAGAATGTTGTGGGCTCGGTTGCTGTTCTGGAGACACTTATTCTTCGGTAAGATCGAAGTGCGTAGGCCCCTCAATCATTCGCCGTGGTCCCCTGCTTGCGATTCTCGAAGAATTTCTTGAAGACGACATCTTTCTCAGTTTTTTGGAAGATTCCTTGCTTGACTTTCCCAAGAAAGATGACAACATTTTCGAAGATTAAACAAGGGAAGAAAACGGGAATGGAAGATCGATGCTGTCTAGGGTTTTTGAGAGTAAAGTGAAGAGGAATCAACAGTGCACAATCTGTTTAAAAAGAGAAATATACGAACCGTCACAAAGGAAAATAAAAAGATGCCTTTTCAAAATAACTGTCATTTTTCCGCGGAAATAGTCATTTCAAAAAATAACTTCCTTTTTGAAAAGGAAACGATAGAATAATTCCGTCGATTAAATATAGCAATAATTAAATACAATCTGACGATCGTACCTCTTCAAGATAAGATTCGAGAGAGAGAGAGAATCACTTACAGTCAAGGTCTTGTATGTCTGAGTCTGAGAGTCTTTAGACTTTGATTTTCTCATACTTCAAAATGTTGAGTCTAGGACGGATAGTTTCAAATTGATTTTTCTCTAAAGGCTTTGTAAATATATCCGCCAATTGATTATTTTAGTCAACAAACTAAATTGAAACATCTCTATTTTGAACATGGTCTCTAATAAAGTGATATCGAATCTCTATATGCTTTGCTCTTGAGTGAAGAATTGGATTTTTAGTGAGATTAATAGCATTGGTGTTGTCACAATTAATCTCCATGCGTAAGTCTTCAATTCCAAAGTCTCTTAGCTGTTATTTTATCAAGAGAATTTGCGAACAACAACTTCCGAGAGCTATATACTCTGCTTCTATTGTAGAGAGAGCTATTGTACTTTGCTTTCTTGAAAACCAAGACACTGTCTTGCTTCCAAGTAGTTGACAAGTACCCGATATGCTCTTTCTATCGACTCTGCATCCAGCAAGGTCTGCATCTGAATATCCAAGAAGAGTAAAGTCTCCCCTTTTTGGATACCAGAGACCAAAGCTTGAAGTTGATGAAATATATTTGATAATACACTTTGCTGCATTTAAATGAGATTCTTTTGGGTCTGATTGAAATCTGACACAAATGCAAACACTAAACAAAATGTCAGGTCTAGAAGCAATAAGATAAAGAAGAGAACCAATGATACTCCTGTATAACTTTTGGTCGACTTTCTTTCCTCCTTCATCTTTGTCTATCTTCAAGGAACTTGACATTGGTATATCAGCCTTTTTGCAATTGTCCAGTCCAAACTTTTTGACAAGATCATTTGCATACTTTTCTTAATGAATGAAAGTTCCTTCCTTCAGTTGTTTCACTTGAAGCCCGAGAAAGAAGGTTAACTCACCCATCATGCTCATTTCAAATTCATCCTACATAGTTTTAGAGAATTTCTTGCACTGACTTTCATTAGAAGATTCGAATATAATATCATCGACATATATTTGAACAAGCAGAAAACTTTTGCTTTCTCTTTTAATAAATAAAGTAGTGTCTACTTTACCTTTCACAAAACCGTTTTGGATTAAAAACTTACTTAGTTTGTCGTACCAAACTTGAGGTGCTTGCTTTAAGCCATATAAGGCATTTTTGAGTATGAATACTGAGTCTGGTTTCCTTGGGTCTTCAAACCCAGGTGGTTGTTCCACATAAATTTCCTCATGGATGAATCCATTTAGGAAGGCACTTTTGACATCCATTTTGAATAACCTGAAATTCTTATGACAAGCAAATGCAAGTAATAAACGAATTGCTTCTAACCTTGCTACCGGTGCATAAGTCTCATCATAGTCGATCCCTTCTTCTTATGTGTATCCATTGGCCACGAGTCTAGCCTTGTTTCTTATGACTTTTCCTTTTTCGTCCATCTTGTTCCTGAAAACCCATTTAGCTCCAACAATTGATTTACCTTTTGGTTTAGGAGTCAGCTCCCATACATCATTAATTTTAAATTTTCTGAGTTCTTCTTGCATAGCTTCAATCCAGCTCTCATCGGATAGAGCTTCTTCTATGCTTTTGGGTTCTATTTCAGGAATAAGAGCCACAGCACTAGACTTTTCTCACCTTTTGGATCTTGTGCGAATTTCTTCATTGATGTCACCAATAATAAGATCTTTGGGATGACTGGACTTATGTTTCCAGTTGCTTGTTAATTTATCAGATTGATGGTCACTTCCTTCACTTGAATCTTCAACAGTCACTAGTTGCTGGTCCTTCAAATTCTGAGCTGTTTCTTGAGATTTAGACTTTGTAGAGTCTGGAGCAGGTTCAGTCTGTTCAAGATGAGTCTGAATGGATTCATTTTTTTTTTATAGAATCTTGGAATTTGACATTCATTGATTCTTCCACAGTTTGAGTCTGATATAGCTAGTACAAGTACCTAGAGGGGGGTGAATAGGTATATAAAAGATTTTTCTTGATAATTTCGCAATACTTAAACAGTTGAAGAATTTGATAAGTAATAATCAATATAAGACTAAGTAAAGGGAAGAGAGAATTAAACACGCGGTTTATAGTGGTTCGGCTTGATTCAAGCCTACGTCCACTCTTCTGCACTGACAGCCAATTGGCTAGATTCCACTATGAACAAAGAGATGTTACAGTGTTGATCTTCCTTGATTTCTAGGTGTAGATGATCTATCACACTCGCTCAAGGTACCACCAAGTATTGACACTCTCTGTGTATACAATTTCGCTCAGAATGAATCGACTAATAATCAAGGTACTTCAGACTCTGGAATTTCTCTATCGATCACGTACTCGAACAACTAGAACGTCTTCCTTTTTATACTCCTTTATGCCATCATACCCATTGCACTTTCCAAAGGAATTCCTCCAATCTACCCGTTGGACGGAATCAATCAAGAAGATCATTCTAGCTATTAAAGGAACCTGACGATAGCCCATCAATCCTGTTCGCCCATACAATCAGGATCTTTTTCCAAGAATAGAACATTCCAAGAATACTTCGTCGACCATCGGATCTTCAATTGATCTAGATACGATCAAAAGAATTTGTTATGTTTATCCAACCAAAAGATCTTCTCCAGAGGATAGGATTAAATCCTCAACCATATACTTTCGCTCTGGATTTCCTTCGTCACTGGATCGGAAAGACCACAATGAGAATAGTCTTGAGTCTTGAGTCTTGAATCTTGAGTCTGGTGATCGAAAGTCTTCGACTTTAACTTAGACAATCTGCAGATATCCGCACTGCATTGATAGAAACGTTTTGTCACCTTCAAAATATTCTGGAAATATTTCTCCAACAATCTCCCCTTTTTGATGGTGACAAAACTTTCCCGTAGATTTGAACCACTTTGACCTCGCAAAAACATTTCTCAAGCAATATGGCTATCTCATAAAGGTTAACAAAACAACCAGACTCAAGCATCCACGAAAATTGGTTAGTCTTTCATGAGTAATACCATATAAAAACACTTGATATAAATGCAAACAAAATCAAGCATTAAAATCCACAAATAATTCAACAAATTCAAGTTCACACCCAAGTTCGCTCAAGTCATACTAAAAACAAACATATTCAACCACAAAAATAAATTTAAAGTCAAAGAAAGTTGGTTGGTTGGTTGGTTCAAATTGCTTCTCCCCCTTTTTGTCATCATTAAAAAGGTGAGAAAGGAGTCAGGTCTGCTTGGGAATGGGCACTATCTGGAAATCTCCCATGGACTAGATTACGCCTTCTAGCCTCTTCAAGTCTTCCCTTAGTTGAGCTACCTTCTCTCCTTTGGCATTGGCTTGAAGTTGTAGAGCGAGGTCTTTCATTTTGTCCTCCAGGGTAACTGAAGATGCTTGTCCAGCATTCTTCATGGCTTGAATTTCACAGTCCATAGCATAGATTTGGCCACGCATTTCTAGAAGAATATCCATAATACGACGAAAATATGCAGAATTGTCCGTCTGCGCACTTGCATTTGCTTTCTCAGATGGAGTGAATGCAGACGATGGTGCTTCTATATAGTCTTGCAGATTTGGTGATGACGTATCGTGTTCTTCTTCAGGCAATTGTGAAGCCTGAAATTCTTCTGGGTCTGCTGGAGATTGTCTTAGACCTTCACTATTGGCAGCATGAGGTGTGGTCTTTTCTTGCTCGCCAACTCCCCCTATCTCTAGGACATCAAAAGGGGAAGAGTGATGATCATTCTCTTCTGTATCTTGATTCCCATTCTCTCCAGATTCAGCTGCAGACTTTTTTTGCTCTTCTTCTCCTTCTTCTTCAGCTTCTTTCTCCTTCTCTCGCCGCTCTTCTTCTTCTCTTTTTAGCTTGCTCCTCTTCTTCTCTCTCGTTTCTTCTCGTTCTCGTCGATTGAGGAACAACGTCCGGTCCTTATCAAGGCAAAAGATTGTGAGATCTTCCTCTCATCTTCATCCTCCAAGATGAGAGTTCTCTTCTTTTTGGATGAGGCACCAATGGCTTCCTTTCCCTTTCTCTTTGAAGTAGACGGAACTGGAGTCTTCACTCTGAATTTCTCCATTACCTTAGAAAGTTCTTTCAGACGCATCTTCGTCAACATCTTTAAACCTACCACCATCTTATCGCACGGTCGAACACAAAGTGTGTGTGGCGGTTCAATATTCATGTGTCTGAAGATCTTGGTCACCAGACCTGGGTAAGGCAATTGTCCCTTGTCCTTCGACATTGCTCTGTACATGTGAAAGAGAATAGTGTGAGGGAGAGAGAACTTCTTCCCTGAGTTGATTGCGTACATCAATTTTGCTTCGGAATTAGACACATCAGTCTTTGATGTAGACTTGTGCCTAATGCAATTGATCACAATTTTGTGCAGCACAATATTGATGGCACGCATCCTTGAATAGATGATTTTTCCCTCGATATCTCTATCTTCGACAAGGTCCATTGCGGCACGAGCAACTGAGACTTTGACTGGTTGATAACGTCCTCGTTCAACTCTAATTATGTCCGTCAACATGTCTACGTCTAACACATAATCTTGGTCTTGAACACTGAATGATATTCTATTCGCATCTATAAAGCTGAGATTCGAATAGAAATACGCAGTCAGTTGTGCATAACCATCTCGTGGTATCGCTGTGCAAAAATGTTCCAAATTGAAGCATCGAACTTCTCCCTTAAGTTCACATTAACAAGATCCAAGAAATCGAAATCGACACTCCTAGGGTTTATCACCCCTCGTTTCAGCAGTCTGAAGAACAAATTCTCATGTTCCTTCGATTTAAATAACTCCATCTTCTTTCCCTTCACCTTCGCAGCAACACCCATTCTAGGTTGAAAATCACTGAACATATTATCATCGTCGTTCTCATCAGTCAGATTTGGTCCCAACATACGAGGGTCACTGGGAATATTCGCAAGTGCTTCCTCTGCTTTACCTTTGGGAGCAATTCCCAAATCCTCCATCTTTTTCAGAAAGATATACTCATTCCCATAATTCTTATCTTTCTCCGGATGTTGACCCGCACCTTGTGAGGTAGATGGCGTTGAGTGACGTGGTGGAGAGTGAATCGGGCTTTGTTGCTGACTCGATAATTCTTCCTCTTCGGTGAGATCGAAATGGGTAGGTCCCTCATTCATTCTCTGTGGTCCCCTGTTCGCGATTCTTGAAGACTTCCTCGAAAAAGACATCCTTCCTTGTCGCTGAAAGATTCCTTTGCTTGCTTTCCCAAGAAAAGATGACAACTTTCTCGAAGATGAACACGAAGTAGAAATCGTATTGGGAGGAGAATGCTTTTTAGGGTTTTGAAGATTGAAAATGAAAACTGTATATATATAACTCAGTTTTGAAAAGGGAAGTTCAATCGGCACAAGGAAAGTGTACGAATACCTCTTTTTGAAATCAATAACTGCCAAAATTAATCCTTTTGAAAAGACAGGTTTTCATTTTTCACAGAGACTACAAAATAAGTGAACGAAAGATCATACCTTTTCGAGTTGAGATAAAATAACAACTTACAATCTATAATCATCAATGTCTGAGTCTGAGAGATTTAGAGAGTCCGAGAGATTAGAGTCGACGATCATCAACTTTCGAGTCTCGAAGGTTGGAGAGTCTCTAGACTTTAACTTCTTCGAGCTTCAAAATGTTGAGTCCGGAACGGATAAAATCGAATTGATTTTTCTCCAAAGGCTTTGTGAATATATCCGCTAATTTACTTTTTGAATCAACAAATTGAATCGAGATTTCTCCATTTTGAATATGATCTCTAATGAAGTGATGTCGAATCTCTATATGCTTTGCTCTTGAATGAAAAATTGGATTTTTGGTGAGATTGATTGCGCTGGTGTTGTCACATTTGATTTATGTGCATGAGTCTTCAATCCCAAAGTCTTGTAGCTGTTGTTTTATCCATATAATTTGCGAACAGCAGCTTCCAAGGGCTACATACTCTGGTTCTGTTGTTGAGAGAGCTACAGTGCTTTGTTTCCTTGAGAACCAAGATACTGTCCTACTTCCAAGCAATGGCAAGTTCCCGAAGTACTCTTTCTATCGACTCAAGCCGTCCGATCTCGTCGGAATATCCCGGAAGATTAAAGTCTCCCTTCTTACGATACCAAAGACCGATGCTTGAGGATGAAGCAACGTATTTAATGATACGTTTTGCAAAGACCGAGATGGGATTCTCTAGGATCTGATTGAAACCTAGCACGTATGCAAACACTCAACAAAATGTCGTCTCTAGAAGCGCAAGATAAAGAAGTGAACCGATGATGCTCCCCCGTCTGCTTTTGATCAACTTTCTTCCCTTCTTCATCTTTGTCTATCTTCAAAGAACTTGACATTGGTATATCAGTCTTCTTGCAATTTTCCAATCCAAATCTTTTGACAAGATCATTAGCATATTTTTCTTGGTAAATGAAAGTTCCTTCCTTCAATTGCTTTATTTGAAGACCAAGAAAGAATGTTAATTCTCCCATCATACTCATTTCAAACTCATCCTACATAGACTTAGAAAATTTCTTGCATAGACTTTCATTAGAGGATCCAAAAATAATATCATCCACATATATTTGAACGAGTAAAAAGCTTTTGTTTTCCTTTTTGATAAATAAAGTAGTATCTACTTTACCTTTGACAAAACCATTCGTAATAAGAACTTACTTAGTCGTCGTACCAAGCTCGAGGTGCTTGCTTTAAACCATACAAGGCCTTTTTCAATCAAGATTAAGTCTGGCTTCTTTGGGTCTTCAAACCCGTGTGGTTGTTCCACATAAACTTCCTCTTGGATAAATCCATTTAGGAAAGCACTTTTGACGTCCATTTGGAATAACCTGAAATTTTTGTAACAAGCAAACGCAAGTAATAGACGAATAGCTTCTAACCTTGCTACGGGAGCGTAAGTCTCATCATAGTCTATTCCTTCTTCTTGCGTGTATCCTTTGGCCACGAGTCTTGCTTTATTTCGTACGACTTTTCCTTTTTCATTCATCTTGTTTCTGAACACCCATTTGGCTCCAATAATAGATTTACCTTTTGGTTTAGATGTCAATTCCCAGACATCATTAATGTTGAATTGTTTGAGCTCCTCTTGCATAGCTTCGATCCAGCTTTCATCAGATAAAGGTTCTTCTATACTTTTTGGTTCAATTTCAGAAATGAGAGCCACAAAGACTAGACTCTTCACGTCTTTTGGATCTGGTGCGAATTCCTTCATTAATTTTGCCGATAATGAGATCTTTGGGATGACTGGACTTATGCTTCCAGTTACTGGTTGATTTGTCTGGATGATGATCTCTTTATTTATTTGAATCTTCATGAACATATTGATGCTGGTCTTCCAGAGTCTGAGACATTTCTTGAGTTGTGAGCTTTGGAAGGTCTGAAGCAGATTCAGACTCTTCATACTGAGTCTGACTGGATTCATCTTGCGTAGAGTCTTGAAATTTGACGTTCATCGATTCCTCCACCGACTGGCTCTTCTTGTTATAGGCTCTGTAGGCTTTGCTTGATGTAGAATATCCAAGGAAGATGCCTTCATCCGATATTTCTTCAAACTTACCAACTTGATCTTTTGCATTTTTCAATATAAATCATTTGCAACCGAACACATGAAAGTATGAAACAATAGGCTTATTACCTTTGAATAATTCATAAGAGGTTTTCTCAAGAATAGGTCCTAGGAAGACTCTATTGATGATATAGCATGCCGTTGAAACGACTTGACCCAAAAACGTGAAGAAATTTTACTTTCGATTAAAAGAGTTCTAACCATTTCTTGAAGAGATCTATTCTTTCTTTCCACAACTCCATTTTGCTGAGGAGTGTATGGAGAGGAGAACATATGCTTAAATCCAGATTCATCACACACTTTCGTGAAATCTTGATTTTCAAATTCACCTCCATGATCTGTTATTATACTTGAGATCACACATCCTTTTTCATTTTGAACCTTTTTAGCAAAATTTTTAAAATACGAAAATGTTTCTGACTTACTTGCAAGGAAATATACCCTTGTAAAGCGAGAGTAATCGTCCACAATTACTAGACAATATTTCTTACCTCCAATACTCTGGGTTCTGGTTGGTCCGAAGAGATCCATATGCAGCAACTGTAGTACATGATTAGTAGAGACATGATTTATTGGCTTAAATGAATTTCTTACCTGTTTTCCCAGAATACAAGGTGTGCATAGATCAGACTTTTGATATGGTAATTTGGGTAGACCTCGAACAAGCTGCTTTGATGAGATTTTGGCTAGTTGCTTCATATTGACATGGCCAAGCTTTCTGTGCCATAAGCTCGCTTCATCTTGAATTGAGATTAGACATTGTGATTCATTTAATTTCATGTCTAAGAGGTAGATATTTCCATGTCTTCGACCCATGAAAGACTGAGTAGAGTCTTTACTAATTCCATAGCAAATTCCTTCTTGAAAGGAAATCTTGAAACCAAGATCACACAATTGGCTAACGCCGAGAATGTTATAGTTGAGTCCTTCCACTAGAGAAACATTGCTTATTGTGAGATTTCCAATTTTCACAGTTCCCAAATCCCACAATGCTTCCTTTGCCATTTCCTCAAAATGAAACATTTCCACCGTTTACTTGAACAAGCTTTATGAAGCACTTTGAGTCTCCTGTCATGTGTCTTGAATATCCGCTGTCAAGATACCACTTTACCTTTTTCTTGACGGAGACCTGCATTTAAAAGAGAGTCTCAAGTTTTCTTTGGTACCCAAATTTTCTTGGGTCCTTTGGTGTTAGTAGGATAAACATTATTAGGCCATACTTTCTTAATAGGCTTCCAAACCATAGGACACTCTTTTTCAAAGTGATCCTGACTGTTACACTTTGAACACCTTAGAGCATTTCGACCTACAGACTTTACAAAAACTTTCTTGAAATGATTTTTGTAAGCCTCTCTCGATGGTCTTTTCTTAATTCTTTCTTTTACTTTAGGAAAATCAATCAAGGGAATTGTTTCTGCTGTCATACCTAGACTAGACTTATTGAAGTAAGGTCTTTGAACTGAAAAAACTTTTTCAAGCTTTTCAGATCCTATCGAAAATTTCTTTGAAATATTTGATAAGTCCGTTTTTAAGAAAACATTTTCTTTCAAAAGATTATCTTCTTGTTCTTTAAGAGCAGAAATATTCAAGTCTAAACTTTTAACTCTTTCTTCTAAAATGGTTTCCTTTTGTTTTAGAGCTGAGTTTTCCTTTTTAAGTTCGGAAATCCTTTTGAGAGAAGTCTTAAGACTGAAACACAGCTTCATCAATGTATTTAGAGACTTTGACAGGAATTTTAAAATCACTTACCTCAAATTCACTGTCTGAGTCTGATCCATAATCTGAGTCTGAGTCTGAGTCTGAGTATGCCATCAGACATATGTTGACATATTCATTATCACTTTCCTCACATTCTGTATCACTCAAGGTATCGGCTTTGAGAGCTTTTCGAAACTTCTCAGCTTTTCCTCTTTTCTTCTTCGAGAAAGGACAGCTTGGGTCGATGTGTCCATTTTTCTTACATTCGAAGTAGACTACATCTTTGTTTGGTTCCTCATCATCAACGTGACTTGGTCTCGCTCTCTCCTGGAAACTTTGTTTCTTTGAGTTGAACATTCTACCTTTTCTATTCAGTTTTTTACAATCTTTTTATCATGAGAGCAAGCTCCTCATCATCCATATCATCTCCTGAATCAGATCATCGTAATCATCATTTGATTTTAATGCAATGGATTTCTTACCTCTTGGATTTTTTTTTGTCTTCATTAATTCATTCCACTTCATAAGACCGAAGAGTTCCAATCGTCGTCGACGATAGAGGCATAATTCTTTGCGTCTCTCTTATTGAAGTCTTTATATGATTCCAATCCTTAGAGAGTCCACGCAGTAGCTTGTTCACTTTCATGGGATCAGAAATTTTTTGTCCTTGGTTCTCAAGACCATTGACAATATCTCAGAAACGACTAAACATGTCGAGCTTATAGATTCTCCTGGTTTCATTTTGAAGGCTTCATATTGACCGAGGAGAATGTTGATTTTGGTCTCCTTCACTCGACTGTTCCTTCATAGGTGATATGTAATATGTCCCATACTTCTTTTGCTGTAACACAAGAAGATATTCTGTTATATTCGAGTTGGAGATAAGGCACAATATAAGGAGTAAATTGCTTTCGCATCGAGTGCTTGTCTCTTGTTTATCTCTTCCTGAGTCATTCCACTTGGTCTCAGCTTTCTTTCCCTCTTTCGAGACCGATGCAACGAAGAGGAGTGATTTCTTTTCCACAACGTCCCATTCTAGAGGATCCTTTGATCGTAGGAAAGCTTTCATCTTGTTCTTCCAGATGTTGTAATCCTTTCCATCAAAGTAGGGTGGTCTGGTATTGCTTTGCCCTTCCACCAGCCCTGGTGCTAGCATACTAGCCATGGATCTTTTACTCTGAAGTAAAACACTTCAAATAAAGTAAAAACACGGGCTTTGATACCAATTGATATAGCTAGTACGTGTACCTAGAGGGGGTGAATAGGTATATAGAAGATTTTTCTTGATAATTTCGTAATACTTAAACAGTTGAAGAATTTGATAAGTAATAATCAATATAAGACTAAGTAAAGGGAAGAGAGAATTAAACACGCGGTTTATAGTGGTTCGGCTTGATTCAAGCCTACGTCCACTCTTCTGCACTGACAGCCAATTGGCTGGATTCCACTATGAACAAAGAGATGTTACAGTGTTGATCTTCCTTGATTTCTAGGTGTAAATGATCTACCACACTCGCTCAAGGTACCACCAAGTATTGACACTCTCTGTGTATACAATTTCGCTCAGAATGAATCAACTAATAATCAAGGTACTTCAGACTCTTGAACAACTAGAACGTCTTCCTTTTTATACTCCTTTATGCCATCATACCCGTTGGCACTTTCCAAAGGAATTCCTCCAATCTACCCGTTGGACGGAATCAATCAAGAAGATCATTCGAACTATTAAAGGAACCTGACGATAGCCCATCAACTCGCTCGCCTATACAATCGTGGATCTTGGTTTCCAAGAATAGAACATTCCAAGAATACTTCGCCGACCATCGGATCTTCAATTGATCTAGATACGATCAAAAGAATCCGTTATATTTATCCAACCAAAAGATCTTCTCCGGAGGATAGGATTAAATCCTCAACCATATACTTCGCTCTGATTTCCTTCACACCGGATCGTAAAGATCAAATGAGAATAGTCTTGAGTCTTGAGTCTTGAATCTTGAGTCTGCGGTGATCAGAAAGTCTTGAGACTTTAACTTAGACAATCTGCAGATATCCAGACCAGACTGATAAAAACGTTTTGTCAGCTTCAAAATATTCTGGAAATATTTCTCTACGAGAGTCTTCTTGTTGTAGACTCTGTAAGCTTTGCTTGTGGTTGAATATCCAAGGAAGATGCCTTCATATGACTTTTCTTCAAACTTACCAACTCGATCATTTGCATTTTTCAATATGAAACATTTGCATCTCGAATACATGAAAATATGAAACAATGGGCTTCTTTTCTTTGAATAATTCATAGGGGTTTTTTTTTCTAGAATAGGCCTTAGAAAAAGTCTATTGATCATATAACATGATGTTGAAACTGCTTCAGCCCAAAAACGTAAAGAGATATTGCTTTCAATTAAAAGAGTTCTAGCCATTTCTTGAAGAGATCTATTCTTCCTTTCCACGACTCCGTTTTGCTCTGGAGTATATGGAGAGGAGAACAAATGTTGAAAACCAGATTCATCACAAAATTTTGCAAAATCTTGATTTTTAAATTCACCTCCATGGTTTGTTTTTATACTTGAAATGACATACCCCTTTTCATTTTGAACCTTCTTAGCAAATTTTTCAAAGTAAGAGAAAGTTTCAGACTTACTTGCTAAGAAATATACCCAAGTAAATCGTGAGTAATCATCCACAATTACTAGGCAATATTTCTTACCTCCAATGCTCTGCGTTCTTGTTCGTCCGAAGAGATCCATATGCAAGAGCTGCAGTACACGGTTAGTGAAAACTTGATTTATTGGTTTAAAGGAATTTCTTACCTGTTTTTCCAATATACATAGTGTACATAGATCAGACTTTTGGTATGTTAAATTGGGTAGACCACAAACAAGCTTCTTTGCTGAGATTTTGGCTATCTGCTTCATGTTAATATGCCCAAGCTTCTTGTGCCATAAGCTTGCTTCGTCTTGGATTGAAATTAGACATTGCGATTCATCTGATTTCACGTCCAAGAGGTAGATATTCCCATGTCTTCGACCCATGAATGACTGAGTAGAGTCTTTACTAGTTCCTGAACAAATACCCTCTTGAAAGTTGATTCTAAAACCGGCATCACACAGCTGACTGACACTGAGCAAATTATAGTTTAACCCTTCAACTAAAAAAACATTACTTATTGCGAGGTTCCCAATCTTTACAGTTCCAAATCCCACTATTTTTCCTTTGCTGTTTCCTCCAAATGAGACTTTTCCACCATTCACTTGAACAAGCTTTATAAAGTAATTTGAATCTCCTGTTATGTGTCTCGAGCATCCACTATCCAGGTACCATTTCACCTTTTTCTTGATAGTGACCTGTATTTAAAAAGAGACTCAAGCTTTCTTTAGTACCCATATTTTCTTGGGTCCTTTTGAGTTAGTCTGATATGCGGTTTTTGCCCAAACTTTATTAACAGTCTCCAAACCATAGGGCACTCTTTCTCAAAATGATCTCGCACTATTGCATTTTGAACATCTAAGAGCATTGCGACCTACTGGTTTTACAAAGGTAATTTCAAAATGATTTTTGTAAGCATTTATTATGGGTCTTTGTTTAATTCTTTCTTTCACTTTAGGAAAATCGATTAAAGGAATGGTTTCAAGTCATTCCCAAACCAAATTTATTGAAATAAGGTCTTTGAACATAAAGTATTTTTTTCAATTTCTCGATCCTAGAGAAAATCTTTTGGAAATATTTGAGATATCATTTTTTAAGAATGCATTTTCTTTTAAAAGATTATTTTCACTTTCTTTGAGAGAAGAAACATCATGGTCTAAGCATTTCACTTTTTCTTCCAAAACATTCTCTTGTTGTTTTAAAGCAGAATTTTCCTTTTTGAGTTCGGAAATTCTTTTAAGAGAATTTTTAAGATTAAAACATAATTCATAAATATATTTTGAAACTTTAATAGGGATTTTGAAGTTACTTACCTCAAATTCACTTTCGAATCTAAATCAGTCTCGGAGTTTGATTCTCAATCGATTGTGCCATTAGACATATGTTGGCATAATCATCATCACTATCTTTGCACTCAGATCACTCCGTTTCAGCTTTGAGAGCTTTTCGATATTTTTCAGTTTTTCATTTCTTCTTCCTTAGAAGAGGACAGTTAGATGCGATGTGTCCCTTTTTCTTACATTCAAAGCATACTACATCTTTGTTTGATTCATCATCTTCGATAGACTTGGTCTCGTTGCTTTTGAAAACTTTGTTTCTTTGAATTGAATCTTCTTCCTTTTCTCATTCGCTTTCTGAATCTTCTTATCATGAGAGCAAGTTCTTCATCATCCATGTCGTCTTCGTAACTGCTACATCGAATCATCATTAGATTTTAATGCAATAGACTTCTTACCTTTAGGATCTTCGTCTTTATTGATTCGTTCCACTTCATAAGACTGAAGGGTCCCAACCAACTCATCGACAGACAGTGGCATGATTCTTTGGGTCTCTATGATTGAGGTCTTTATGTGATTCCAATCCTTGGAGAGTCCACGTAGTAACTTGTTTACTTTCATGGGATCAGAAATTGGTTGATCTTGATTTTCAAGACCATTCACGATTTATGTAAAACGACTAAACATGTCAGTTATAGATTCTCCCGATTTCATTCTGAAGGCTTCATATTGACCGAGAAGAATGTTGATTCTAGTCTCTTTCACTCGATCAGTTCCTTCATAGGTAATGTTTAGTCTATCCCAGACTTCTTTGGCTGTATCACAAGAAGACATTCTGTTATATTCAGTAGGTGATAAAGCACAATATAAAGAATAAATTGCTTTTGCATCAAGAGCTTGTCTCTTGATTATCTCTTCCTAAGTCATTTCGCTAGACTCAACAGTGTCTTTTCCTCTTTCTGAAACAGATGCAGCTTTAGGAACGATTCCTTTTCCTACAACATCCCATTCGAGAGGATCCTTTGATCTTAAGAACGCCTTCATCTTGTTTTTCCATATGTTATAGTCATTTCTATCAAAGTAAGGCAGTCTGGTATTGCTTTGCCCTTCTACCAGCCCTGGAGCCAACATACTAGCCATGGATCTTTAACTCTGAAGTAAAACACTTCAAACAAAGTGAGTACACGAGCTCTGATACCAATTGAGATAGCTAGTATAAGCACCTAGAGGGGGGTGAATACGTGCACAAACAATTTATCGAGATATGGAAGCAATTCTAGGCAACCGATAGAAATGAAGTTCTCTATTGATTAACAAAATGAAGTACAATCAAAGTAAAGATAGTAAGGAAGAGAAAATTGAACACGAGGTTTATAGTGGTTCGGCTTATTGCAAGCCTATGTCCACTCTTCCGCACTGACAGCCCACCGACTAGATTTCACTATGAATAAAAGAGAAGTTACAGCACGGCTTTTCCTTGATTCCACAGTGTAGATGTTCTACCACACCTTCTCAAGGTTTCTCACAAATATAAACTCTCTTTTGTATATAAGTTTCGCTCAAAGGAATTGTCTAAACAACAGGAAGCTTCAGACTTTGAAATTCTTCTATCGCGCACTCCTCGAACAACTTAGAACGTCTTCTTTATATACTCCTTTATGCCATCATACCCATTGGCACTTACCAAAGGAATTCCTCCAATCTACCCGTTGGACGAAATCAATTAGGAAGATTATTCGAGCTATTAAAGGAACGTGTCGATAGCTCATCAATCTTGTTCACCAATACAATCAGGATCTCGGTTTTCATAAGTAGAACATTCCAATAATATTTAGGCAATCATCGGATCCTTAATCTTCGAGTCAATCTCGATCAATCAAAGGATTCCGTTATGTCTTTTCCAGCCAAGAGATCTTTTCCAGTCGATAAGGTCATATCCTTAATGAAACGTCCGCCTGATAACCTTTCTTCAACGGATTAGAGACGGTAATGATGATAGACTTTGAGTCTTGAGTCTAGTTGTCCCGAGGTCTTCAGACTTTAAATAGCAGAGTCTGCAAGCCTTCAGACTAGACTGATGGAAACGTTTTGTCAGTTTCAAAACACTTCAAGAAGATTTCTCCAACACTTATGAGTATAGGCAGCACAACCCCATGGTTTAAGAAAACTTAATTCTAGTTTTCTACCTGTCCATAACTCATATGGAGTGGAAGTAATTGATTTGGAAGGCACTCAGTTCAGTATATAGGCAGCAGTTAATAACGCATCACTCCAAAAAGTGATAGGTAAGTTAGTATGCGTCATCATGGATCTAACCATTTCTAGTATGGTTCTATTCATTCTCTTCGCAACATTGTTTTGTTGAAGAGTATATGGAATAGACAATTGTCTTTCTATTCCTTTTTCATCTCATAAATTTATGAACTCATCTCGATAAATATTCGTGACCTTGATCGAATCTCAATATTTTTATTTTCTTGTATAATTGATTTTCTACCAAGTTCATAAACATTCTGAAACAACTCAATACTTCAAATTTATGAGAAATCAAATAAACATATTCGAATTAAGTATAATCATCTATAAATGTGATGAATAAACAGTTCCATGCCTTCCTCTCACATTCATTGGACCGCAGACATCAGAATTGATTAAATACAAAGGGAATTCAGCTCTTGTGCCTTTTCTAAATGGTTTTCTTGTCGTTTTCCCTATTGGGCAATGCTCACATTGGGCAAATCGACTTTTTCAATATTGTCTAAAAGCCCTATTTGGCTAGTTTAATCATACATTGTTGGCCAATATGACCAAGTCTAGCATGCCACACATTCACATCATTATCATATGAATTATGAGACATGAAAAGGGAATAACAAACATTGATATTACCATAGTCAACATTTAATACAATAAAACCATCTAAAAAATAACTATAACTATAGTAGTTTGTATCCAAATATAAATCCACACCACTATTATGGAAGTTCATATTAAAACCAAGCTTAACCAACACTAAAACAGATATTAAATTCTGACGAATCTCCGAAGCATACAATACATCATATAGGAACAAAGTGCATCCACCACGCATGTTCAATTGTCATGTGTCAATTCCTTTTACATCGGCTCTAGAATTATTTCCTACATAGATCTATTTAGTTCCATATGGTACTTATCGAAATTCCATGAAGGATTCTCTATCCTTCGTTACATGGTCTGCTGCTCCCGAATTTACAATCAACAAAGGATTGAATTCAGTTAAGAATATAGAACTTGACACATAAGAAAAGTTCTTAAGAGTACAGGGGGTGACTACCTTCTTTGGCTCACGACAGTCACGAGCATAACGACCTTTCTAGTCACAGTTATAACATTTTACCTTTGAAATACTCTTCACATGATAACGTTTTCCTTTTCTATATTGGTCGACTTTTGGTTTCTTGCAAGAAGGACTTGATTATTTGCATTTCCACATATTAAACAAATCAATGTGCTTGTTTTTAGAGCTTAAAGCCCCTTCTAAGATGGAAGCAACACAATAAATATTTGTTTCCCGCTTAAATGCCTTGAGGCGGTCCTTTGCTAGCTTAAGGTGGTGCACAGCATCCTCAAGTTCTTCCATAACATGGTTAAGAGCTTTTAGTGTTTTTTTGTTTTTCAAGCATATATTGAATTTTCTTATTCAATATTTCACAATTTTTGCCGTTCAATTTGTCTTTTTTATTCAAATCAACAATTATGTTCTTAGTTGCTGAAACCATCGATCTGAACATATTAGACACATATGCACAAATTATTAATGCCTATCATTTATGCATCCATTTTACATAAACTCATCATATTAATGAATAATTTCAAATAAGATTTCAAAATCAAAAGGTCACTATGTTTCCAATCATCATCCAAAAGTCTAACTTAAAATCATCATTAATATAATATTCTATGCAAAATAAGTTAAGCAAATTTACTAAAACTTTCTTGAACTTCCAACAACAAATTGTAAATTAACATACTAATTTACAACAATAAATAACATTGAACTTTCAATAATTAAACATGTCCACTACACTAAGTAATATATTCATAGGAAAATATCAACATAGAAAGAGATATTTACACTTAAAACATCTCAAGCTAATCTAAAAAATAAATAGAGAAAGTCTCTTCTAATTGCTTAGTAGAATTCTCTAAGAATTCTAAAGACACATTGGTTAATTACAGAAGAACCTTTGGAGAGCTCTCATGCCACCTCCAAGGCGCATTCATTCTGCGTCATGTGGCACTCAAACTAAGGGTTGAAGTTTTAGTTAACTCGATCCTATAGTATCCACTTACAAAAGCTACTGCAAGCCTCCTATAATCCGGGACCACGTTGACTTCTCATATGCGATCTAACACTACTTGCCATTTAGGTGGAAGAGTGTTCATTAAGGCCGGTACCTTCTAAAATCCGG